>JBAMHX010000023.1:16257816-16274824 GCA_037177515.1 Pseudomugil tenellus | reverse complement strand
TATACTATTTTGTGAAGTAGCTCAGATATAGCCTATAGTTGTCTGAAGTCTAAATCTATACCTCAGATATGCTCATTAGTTCCAGGGGAGTTAAACTTTTGTCAAGAGTTTTCATATTCTCCACAAACACTGTGGAGGTAAATTGTATCCGAGCTTTTCAAGGATTTAAACGCCTGAACTCACATTTATTTCCCAGTTAGGACTGTGGTTTGCCAGGAAGCAGTTATGAACAGAAATAGACTCATCTTAAAGGAAATCATGAAGACATGAAGCATGAGACTTAAAGTTTTAGGGCTAGTCAGAGATGAGCAGAGAGAGTCTGACACTCCCCCCAGGCACACCCCCACTGTTCGGGTTCATTCGGCTTTTCTGATTGCTCTTCAAACAGCTTACAAGGGGTCAGCGGAACGGCCGAAGATGGTGCTATGTTGGAGGAAAGGAGACTAGTTCGTTAAACTCAGTTTTACTGGAAGCAGAGTCCTTAAAGTTACTGATTCACATCGGAAAGTCCTAAAAATGTCAAGGGATAGAAGATATTGTAGAATTTTAGCACAAAGTACTTACAAAAAGATATTCAAGTAACTTCCGTCCTCAAAATTATGAACCATCTGCCTTGTCTGAGGATAAATATCTCAGTTTATGCTTTGCTGTGAAGCTTAATATCTGCAGGTAAAGGAAAGAGGAAGGAATCTGTGCAGTGGGACGGTGAATGGTGTCCTCGCCTGCAGCTGCTCTCATTGACCCAACATTTTCTGATAGTTTTCCAAAGCTGTTTGACTGTTTCAAAAGCAGGAATCTCAATGCTTTTGCCAAACAGATAAGAGTCAAATAAGGAGCTACTTTAAAGATTTACAAATTGTTGCATTTTTGTGCAATTTAAAGATAACAAGAAATTTTTAAAGCACTAATTATTCCTATTGATTTGACTCTCAGTAAATCCAATAGCTCTGTTTTCTGGAAAAATCTTAAAATAAAAACATTTGTCTTTGTCTTTGACATAGAATAGTTAAGGATGTAACAATCATACATACTTTTCTAAAATTTGTAAAATTGTGGCTTTTTAAAACACAACCTATAGTCTAATAAATACAACTCCAATCATTGAATTATCTGCTCAGCTCGCTCATCAAACAGAAAGTAAGCGTTTATAGCATTCAGTAAACTATGCCACTATGCCAAGTTAAAACAGGCCCTCACATTAGAAAATGTTTACGTCTTATAAACCCATCCAGGTGCGGACATCATATGCACTCCTCCAAACAAAAGGACCCTCAAAAGAAATGACGTGGATATGATGAGGTTTTTATTTGTGTGGTTATACGTGTTTTCAGACTAGAATTAATAGTTAAACTTGTGGGAGTCATTAATGAGTGTGTAAAAAAGGACGTTTTACCTTGAATGGTACAATTTTAAATGGGACTTTTTGAATAATAGTAACAGAAACGTAGTGAAGAAAGACTGGAAAAAAACCCACTGTAGCAGGTAGCGAGACTTTAGCACCAAACTCTTCACACCGACAGCATTTTGATAGTGATGTAAGTTTACAGTAGCGGCTTGTGTAGTGCTTTGTCGTTGCCCTGTGGAGTTGTGAGGATGAAGCAAAAACTATTCTATGCCTGGAGGCTGCGTTACATGACAGGGACTGTTCGGATGTCGGAGGAACCGGCTTCATGTGCAGGAAATCCTTCAGGCACTCTGAACACTTGCTTTTCTGTTTTGTTTGTTTCTATAACATTTCAGGTTGAATTCAGATTAACACTGACATAATTTATCAGTTTATTTGATGACTTATGATAGTGGTACTTTATAGTCATGTAAAACTGGAATTCTTCCTGCATTTTAATTTGAATTATGAAAAAAAATTAACAAAATCTGAATGCATTCACAACAGAAAGCAATTAATTAATCCCTGTTGTTCGTTTAAACTGGAATTTATGTGGAACTCTTGCGCTTTGGTTTGATGGTAAATGTTTTTATCAGAACAAATATGTTTGCACATGTAAAGAATTTGTTTTGGGGTAGAGGTATTAATCTATTATTCCCTGCTTAAAAGATCAGAAACCAAATATTTTTGCCTGTAACATATTCTAAAAGTTTCTGCAACAGTTGACCGTAATGTTTGGTCAGATTTGTGTTAGTTGGAACAGTATTGAGCTTTGTGCCTTTTTTTGGCCTCTACCCGAAAAAATGCATTATTTCTTAAAGCACAAGGTGTGTTTCAATACTTTATAAGTCAAAGTAAAGGGAATATTCATACTGGCAAAAAACAAAAGAATATGGCACAAATGAAAACAAACACTTTCAGATTGAAAATAACTATCCATCTGGCCTGATGTAGCTCTTAACATCTATAAAGTCATAATACAATGTGAATGCCTCTCGACAGCTAGTTGCTGGGACAGGATCCAGCGTCCAAACTACCTTCAATCCGATTAAGCATTATTGAAAATGAAAGAATCAATTAACCTCTGCAAATGCCAACTGTGCTAAAATAATGGAGAAGAAAATGAAAGGGGGGTTAATTCAGTCTCTAAAATGGTCATTTTAGCAGTTTGGCTCCACTCAAGGGACCCACAGTTTTAAAAAGTTGAAGTGGGAAACAACAACATGTACCTTGATGTACAACAATCATTATCACTGACTTAGAAAAAGGGGGAAAACCCCTCTTCTACTTATGATTATGGATTTTCAGTGTTATATTGAAGTGATTAATAGTGTTTAAGTGTTTTTTCCTGTAAAACTTTGAAACCTGTCATTTCGGTCCACCATTTAACAAAACGCAACCTCTTAAAACAGCCAAGCTGATATTATATTGAACAGTAAAATCACAACGCAGCCATGATGCACATTTCCATCTACATGTGCATCTCCATGTACATGTGCATCTTTATGTGTATTCTATTCTATTATTCTACAGTCTTTTATCCAAAGGGACTTACATGTGGGACTTCCCTAAAGACACTTCAGCATGTAGTCAGGGGAACCCTGGAATCAAACCACCAGTTTCAGGTTGTGAGACAACAGCCTCTCTATGGGCTCCCTACACATGTGCATCATCAAGTACATGTGCATCTTCTTGTGTATATGCATCATCATGTACATGTGCATCTTCATGTGTATTTGCATCATCATGTACATGTGCATCTTCATGTGCATCATCATGTACATGTGCATCTTCATGTGTATTTGCATCATCATGTACATGTGCATCTTCATGTGCATCATCATGTATATGTGCATCTTCATGTGTATGTGCATCATCATGTACATGTGCATCTTCATGTACAAGCAAATCTTAATGTACATGTGCATCTTCATGTACATGTGCAAATTCATATACAAGAAAATCTTCATGTACATGAGCATCTTCATGTTTATGTGCATCATCATGTACATGTGCATCTTCATGTGTATGTGCATTATCATGTACATGTGCATCTTCATGTGGATGTGCATCATCATGTACATGTGCATCTTCATGTACAAGCAAATCTTAATGCACATGTGCATCTTAATGTACAAGAAAATCTTCATGTACATGTGCATCTTCATGTACAAGAAAATCTTCATGTACATGTGCATCTTCATGTGGATGTGCATCATCATGTACATGTGCATCTTCATGTGCATCATCATGTACATGTGCATCTTCATGTACATGTGCATCTTCATGTACATGTTCATCTTCATGTGTATATAATCATCACGTACATGTGCATTGTCATGTACATGTGCATCTTTATGTACATGTTCATCTTCATGTGTATATAATCGTCACGTACATGTGCATTGTCATGTACATGCACATCTTCGTGTACATGTGCATCTTTATGTAGATGTGCATCTTCATGTGTATTTAATCGTCATGTACATGTGTATTGCATTTACATGCACATCTTCATGTTCATGTGCATCTTCATGTATATGTGCATCTTAATGTAAATGTGCATCTTAATGTACATGTGTATCATCAGATCCTAAACCTAACAAATGTGAGTTAACTGCTTGTACTCAGTCCCAGTATTCTTTAGATTACTCTTTGAAAGGAAATCTGGTTAGTATTACTTGAGCATATCTATTTAATTTTTCAAAGTTTTTATATTTGTGAGCATGTAAAAAAGCAGTGAATTTTATGGCCTTAGTAAACTGTGAAGTAACAGAATCTCATACCGTAGCGTCACAACTTTCATCAACTATCAACATGATTTATTTTAAGCAAATGTTCAACATGGTTTAAACTGTGATTTATTTTTTGAAAGGCACCATGAGTTAACAGATTTACCATTCAGAGTTATTAAAGGCAACAGCTGGTGAAAAGTATCTATAAGAGGTAAAACACTTTCAATTTGTTATTGTAAAAGTGAATTATTTGTCCTTGAATTGTAAATGCCTGTGTTGCTGTTTATTGAATTATACCTTTGGGAGATGTCCGTGTCTCTAATAAAGATTGTATTTAAATTTCAGCTTTGTACCTTTATTGACACAAGCATTTAAATTGATCATTTGGAAATTATTTATAGTCTACATACCCGTGTATGCCATAACCGTGCAGGTGGTTTTAGTGTAAATATGTTCCACAGGCTGACACTGACCTTTTTCTTCATTCATCCTTACCATCAATCTCCCAACTTCCCTCATCATCCTCCAACTCCCAGCGCTGTCTTTCTGGTCATGTTTGACCTTTAAATATTTTACCTCCCATCTGCAGCAGCAACCTGGAGATCAAACATATCCTGTGAAAGCCACATACAAAGAGTGAGAAATAGCAGCGTTTTATGTCTAGTGTGAGATTATAGAGAAGTCATGGTGACACAATCACTTTACCGTCCACATCTCTGAAAGAAAGGCTGTGATAGTACATCAGACGGGTTTGTCATGGCTGGAGGACACGGGTGTTTGTAGCCTACTGAATGAAAAGTCGATACATTTTAAATTAGAAACCTGGTGATGACAGAGGGGTCTTGAAATGTGTCTTGGCTCAGGTGTGGAGAGGACCTTGTCATGTAATGTAGACATCATGCCCTCTAGTCTGGGTCTGCACTGGCTGCATCTGCTGGTACATCCACCATCCCTGCTTTTTTTAAGCTTAGTTTATATTCTTGTTGGTCATTGAAATTCAATGTTTGCCCTGATAACATACATGTGGCCAAAGAATATGGAATTGTTCTCAGGAGTCCATATTCACCCACTAGATGTCCTCGTAATTTCACAAATCCCTCCCTCTGTATGTAGCCTTCTGGGGATCTGGGTTGAGATCAACAAAAAGTGCCGATTTCCTTTTGCCTCTTCAAGCTCATCTGCTTTTCTCAAAGAGAG
Source organism: Pseudomugil tenellus (assembly GCA_037177515.1). NCBI lineage: Eukaryota > Metazoa > Chordata > Actinopteri > Atheriniformes > Pseudomugilidae > Pseudomugil > Pseudomugil tenellus. The sequence goes on along the minus strand of JBAMHX010000023.1, from coordinate 16,269,508 downwards.
AGTGTTTGATTGCAGAGAGCTTTCAAATGATCAGATCAGGTTTCTTTACTTTGATGCTTTGGAGCAAACACTTAAAAAGAGAAAATGTGCTGTATAAAAACGTATTACTATGGAATTGTGAAGTTGGAGATGCAGCAGTGCAAAATATCTGCAAAATAGTATTTGATAATTATAAATCATAATTATTTGAAGGTTTTAGATTCATTTTCTTGATCTGTAACAATCTGTGAAAAAAATCATCATAAAAATTAGCTTTAAATGTTTGTCAGTTTAATTTAGAGAAATAAAGTGTTCATTAAGTAAAAAGCATAAGTGCTTTAGATTTGAACTAAATACTTAGCTATAGCCAAAACTTTCTGATGTAGACAGAAACAAACATTCAATTTAAACAAATCCAACAACAAATATCTTGCCAGGTCGTATCAGAGGCTTTATTCTAGCTTCACTTATCGGGTCTTCTTTAGGTTTTAGGTGGTGGAAAGGTGGGATACTTTATCTCCTGTTGATCCCCAGGAATGTTGGCAGAGCTTCTGCGCAGCTGATGCTCCTCTGCTGGTCCTGGCAAAGACATTTAACAGAACCCTGATCCAGCAATGCCTTATCTCCCCTCAAACAACTCTAATCCTCCATACAGAAATGTTACCCTACAGATCTCCTCCCCCTGGAGCCACTCAACTTGGATCCCCCATGCGGACTCAGATGTGTGATGTCACACCTGCAGCTTTGCAGAAGGTTTGATGCATCTGTCAAGGGTGGAAGGGGAAATTAATTTAACCAAACCAAGCTATCATGTCAGCACAGATCCTTATGCGTGCTTGTATTCTGTCTGAAGTAAAAAGCACAAAAGGTATGAATCCTGACACCTCCGGAGTACTTTGAGAGTCTGGGTAAAATATAGTTCCATCAGATTTTGTACATAACAAATATCATCTATTATCAGAAGTTTCCTTCTAAAAAATCCTCCTAGCCTGAGCACATAAACACCTGTGTCTGCAGGTGCATCCTTTGCTGTTGAGTCAGCATAATTAGGCATTTCTGAAGTCAGTCTCTCCTCTGCAGCGCATGTGATGTGGGAAGAAGCCGACACAGCAAGTCCTTTGTGGTTTCGGGGGCCTTTATTGGAGTGAGCAGAGATAAAATTGGACAGCTTGCCCATGAGGAATGCAAATGGGACAATGTTTGGGCCCAAAGACTTGCTGAACCTTTCACCTAAATCCATCACTGAGTCGTCCCCTTATCTTCATACAGAACTGCGCTGACTGATCCCAATACAGTCACTAAATAAGTCTATCATTGTAGTTAGATTTACAACATTGCAAAACCAGTAAATGCTCCACAGTTTCAACTTTTATGCACAAAAGTCCAGATTCATCATACACTGACTCACATTTCACACCATGGTTAAATTCTTTATACAAATAGGAACCAATGCCACATATGTGATCCAGATTTGGCATCAAATAGTTAAATTCTACACAAACAAAAGAAAGCAGGAATCACTAAAATAGATCCTCTAATTTGTTAATGCTTTCATATAATATTAAGGCTTTGCCAACATACATATGGCAAAGCTCATATCATATGTAACATATAAGCCTGGAGATGCTTGCACATGCACTCACATATGTTTGTTGTGCAACATGGCATTTGGGGTCTTTACAGATTCAAGAAAGACATTTTTTTTGTTAGACTGAAACAAACATATAGATGATTTTCGTAATGTGTGAGCAAATTTTAATCTGTTTTATGGAATTAGAGTAGCATGCACAGTCAGCAACCTGACAATGCCTCTGCAAAGGATAAACATCCACATTTAGCTCAATAGCTTGCAAGCGCACAATCCAGTGGACATTGTTTTTTTTACCCACAAACAAACCCAATTCTTCTCTTTGCATTGTATCTAATGTTTTCTTGTGCTTTTTCCACAGTTAAAATGCCTCCTGCCATTCCTCCCTAAAAGAACACACTAATGAAACAAGCCCCCTCCCCAGACTTCTATCCCTCTGGCCTTCTCTCCAAGCTTTCACTTTGTCTTTCTGCTCATGTTTTTTTTTAAAATGTATTTAGTATGAAAGTTGTAATTGTGCTTGAAGCTGTGAGGAACTACATAATTAGCTCTGACAGCCATGTAAAGTAGATTATGTACAGAAAAAATGCTAAATGCCTGAGTACATGCAGAACATAATGGCCTTTTTGGACCTATATGACCCAATAAGTGATCATATGAACAGCATCTGAATTCCTTCCAGCCATTGTTATCATCAAGAGCCCAGAGGAGATCGTTTGATGCCTTTTACATCTTTCTTAGAAATCTTGACATATTGTTTGTGAATTTACTCTTTTATTCAAAAACAGTGAGTCGTTGCATAAAGGGTGGTTCCCTCTAGTTACATAATTTGCCGTCGAAGTGGGGTGTCCATTTTAGGACTTAAATAAAGCCAGAAACCACTTCTTTCTCCAGAGAAAGAAGTTCTTTATGAAGAAGACATTGTTGTGGCTGGACATGTCCACATCAGTCTCTAGTTTATCCTCTCTGTTCAGCAAACACAAAAACTGTGACACATTCAGCTGGCCTGGAACACAGCAAAGGACCAACATATTTTTATAGTTTGGTGTTTTCACTCAGAGCTTCCCACAAATCACAATATAAAAAACTGTATCAAGTTTGTATTTGTTTCATTTAGTCCTGACGACACCAGGGTGCCTGCACTGGAAGCTATCTTGTATACATACTTTTATAGTAATTACAGGATCAACAGTGAGCATTTTAGGTTATCTATCACCTCCTTGGGTGTTCTCCTTAAGTTTGCTGCGCACATACATGGCTTTCTGTTGGCAGCTTTTTAGTGTTTTTACAGGGAAAGTAAGTGTTTCTACCTAAGCTGATGATGTTTAAATTAGCACTTAAATATGGCGCCAGCAGTTTAACAGGCAAGGACCCAGATATCTGAGTCTGCTCGTGTGAGCTGCAAAAACTCTAAAAAAAAACTCTTTAAAAAAAATTTTTTTTTAAAAAAAAGAAAAGAGTATTCTGTTTAGATGCAAGTTTAGTCTGTAAACACATGCTGCACTAATGAGTTAAAAACAGCAAACACTGGTGGGGTGATTTGGGAAAAAAACCCATTTATCATCACATTTTATTAATTTGGTGAAAATAAAGAGTGATCATGACTTCAGCGCAGTCTGTACAATTTGCAAAATGGTGCACTGAACAGTGTTAAGGAGTCGTGCCAGAAGCCTGCTTCTGGCTTTGATAAAAACACTGAAACATTTTTCTTTGAAAACACAATTAAAGTTACTTTTATTCGGATTAGTCACTGGCAAATTATTATACAAGTCCAAAGTAGATCTTTTCCTACATTTCCAATGAGCTTATTTTCCCTTAACAAATAGATTCAAGTTCCCCCAGAAGGTAAATCATTAACCAGAATTAATAAGGTTGATGGAGAGATTGCACAAGAAAGAAAATATTTGTTTTCACTATTCATTAAAACGTGCACATCGAGATAACAGTTAATAAAGTCACTTAACCCCTTAATTCCAGAAATTAGAAAAACTGCTCAGAAAACTCCAATTGTTAAAAATGTAGTCTTTTTTTGGCCCTTTGCAAAAAAAAAATGCAAAAAACACATTTTTTGTGGCACTTTTGCCTTTTATTACATGTGATAGGTCAAAATATTATAATGTACAGTCCTCTGCTTTCTGGTGTTCACCAAGTTGCAGCATATTATGTAGTGTGCAACTGGGTTTTAAATAAAGTGTTTACCATAAAGTGATACGAATTGTGAATGGGTGTATATTGAATATGCAACATTAGGCATTATGGGCTTACAGAGCTTTATAGTTCCTGCTGCAGAACCAACAAAACTTATCTCAGAATCAAAAGTCTTCAAAAAGGCCCCCAAGTAAGCCAAAGACATTATTACTGAAGTCTGAAGGACCACCATCCTAGTGTTTATTTCTTATATCCCTCTTTTTACTTCTGTCTTTTGCTGCTGTATGCAATATCCCATAGTGGCAACCCTGTTTGGGTAAGACTGTGGTCAGAATAAGCATCAGTTCATTTCCCGTTAAAGCTCTCCACAAACAGAGCATCTGCGGGTCAAGTGGTCAGCAGCGAGGCTTAAAGTGCTCACAGCTCCATCTTTGAAGTCTTTGATGGAAACTAACCAACAAAGACCACAGTATCCATGGTCCCTACTGGTGAAAGAGCGGGAATGTGACCAGTCGCTGCACCTAAAATCTCCTGGTTCAATTCAAGGTCAGCAGACTTTTCACACTTCCCTAAACTCTGTTGGACAAGCTATGCATTTTATACCACTACATATATACCATTTTATACCACTACCATATCACCACTACATCTCCCTGCATACCAGTATTATGATTCCTGTAGGATATTATGGCCACTCTGGGACACTGCTCTCTCTCTCTCTCTCTCTCTCTCTCTCTCTCTCCCTCTTGTTTTGTGTTTGCCTTTGAATAACTGCGAACATTTCATTTGTAGGAGATTTAGAGAGCCTTCTTGTTTCTATTCAGTTTTTTTGGAGGATTTCCAGTAAGTTCACGTGACAAATCTCATGCCCACTTCCACTGCATGAATTAACCGGATGAATAAGCAAGGCAGAGTGCAAATGATGTGGTGAAGCAGATTGATGAAAAAAGACTTTAGATATTTCCATATGCAGTGATGGCTGCTGTTGGACAATCCTCCAGTATATATCAGTAAAATCACCATAAAGTTATTAATTGTCAAAGGGTGTGAGGGACAGTTATTTGTTTCTCCTGACATTCTCACGTGGTGGTTGTGGGAAAGGACTAAAGGAATTCTCCCACAAGAGAATGAGGGTGAGACACAAATCTAAAGACAGACTTTGTGGTCTCAGGTCCTGTGGGTACAGAATGCAAGCCAAAAGAACAGTCTCTCTCTCATGCCCCCCCCCCCCAGACCTCCAAATAAGCCACATTAACTTTCTAAATCAGTCCCATCAACTTTCCCTAGGAGGTGGGATGTGAAGGTCTGCTTTATGGGGTTGTTGGCATTTTTAAGTTGTGTGCTTTTTTATAGAGAAGAGCAGCTGTTAAAATGTTATCTTACCATTCTGTCCCAGCGCTCAGTTGTTTCGCAACTGGCTCAGCTGTCCAACGTTTTGATTCAATGCCTCCGGCTGTCTATATTTAAACTTTGAAAGTCAATTTTCTCTCAAATGAACATGAACCATAACATTTTCCATCTGAACTTTTCATATTACTTCTTGTACATGCAAGTGACTCCTTTATGAACCTGGAGGAAATTGGGGCATAAGTTTAAACACTTGCAATGTATCTAAGACAACAACAGCTCATAAAACTCTATTTTTAAAAAAACTAACATCTTTTTTCAGCCCTTTAGAAAAAGAAATACAATTTTTCTGTGTTATTTTTACCATTTATTACCATGTGATAGTTCACCAAGGGGCAGTAGACCAGTATAATATAGAGTGCAACTTGGTTTTGAATAAAGTTTTTACCATAAAATGATGTAAATTGTCTCATAAAGGGTATGTATCATATGCACCATTAGGCATTGAGGGGTTAAATTTCAAAAAGCTCATTACTGAAAGCACAAAAATTAAACATATTTTAGTCTATGTTGTGCTTTCTGAATTGTTGTTTTCTGTTATTTCTAAAGGACTTACTCTCTAAATACACAACCTCAATTAACCATTTTCCTACAGATCATGCACTAACCACCATTGTTCCTCTGCATCACTGTATCAGAGAAACAATGATGTCACTGCTGGCAGGGACAAACAAACTAAAGGGGTCAATTTACTGCAAAGCAATCCAAACAACTCCCAACATGCCGACATGCTGTACACCAAGACAAGCTTTAGCCAAAATCCCACATTCAGCCCCTTAAGTCTGCTCAAAGCCTGATGGATGTCGTCATATTGAGTCGCTTAGACCACCATAGATGCTGCCAACACTCACAGTGGGCTCTCATCAGCTTCCTCACAGCTAGTAAATCCTGCAGCCATTGTGGGTTAACTCCGCGGTGTGTTTTTGGTGTGTATCTTGTGGACATAATGTGGTAAGATTTAAAAAAATATCCCTCAATGCTGTATTTCATGTGAATTGTAGTTTATTACCACAACAATTTTCTTTTGCAAAGTATTTGATATAAATTTAATAAACTTAAGAACATGTTTTTGATGCAGAGAAGGGTAAGTTGTTCCTGCCTTCAACACGTCTTTTCATACTAAGAAGTATTCATTTATTCTTACTGGAAAGCTTGATAATTCAGAGGTTTAACCCCTTGGTACCACACATGTTGTGGGTGAGAAATGGCAAATGAATATATTTAACTCAGTCTACCTTCCAAGCGCCTACATGTTACTCGCTGTTAGAAAACTAAGATTGTTGAGATGAATGATGTAGGCTAGATTCCAGGCTACAATCCTAACTAAATTCAGTAAACAGTAAACTGACCACTTCATCTTTGCATCTATGCTGTACTCCAGCAGCCAATGGCACTACAACAAAACCAGTCAGCATTGTCTACAATGACCCTTTTTATCCATAAAAATCCATTTAGGTCCAAATATAAGAATTTTGAAGGATTAACCAAAATGTTTACACAATATTACATGTCCCAAATTATTTTATAAAGTGTAACTTAATCATTTAAATGAGTAAAAGATCCCTTTTTATATCTTCAAATACATCAATCTAAACATTTTTCCTGTTTTCACCTGTTTCATTCGCTACAGAAGGAGAGGCTGCTGATCAGTCATGATTAGTTTTCATGGTATGAAAGTTTTTCTTGCCCCTGTTGTTACAGAACAGAATAGAAACACTCGTCTCCTTTAAGTACATGTTATTTAAACTGGCCAGTTGACAAGCATGCATAAAATGAGTGCACGTAAGTGAGAGGGCCGTCTCTGGTTCTAATCAGTGTTGCTTGTTTGGCGAGCACCATCTGCTGTGGACCAAGCCCCTGCGGGGTGAAACTCAATCCAGATGCCTTCTATTTGGCAACACCAGCACAGTCTCATCCTTTAGTCTTGACTGGATTGCACAAACAACATGTTTGATGTCTTATGTGTGGTAGTGATTTCTGTCATCTTGAATTTTAAAAGTAGTTTGTTTTTTTAAATAAAGCTACAAAAAAGCTGATAAAATATGGGGAATTGGGTTCTTAATTAATGTGGTGTTCACTAATTTGTAGTGTCGGTTTTATATTGAGCAGTCAGTAAAAGTCTGAATGCTGTTTTTTTTTCCTCTTTTTTGTAACTACACTCCAAAATACAACAAAGAATGCGGTTAACCAAACCAGCTTGTGTGTACATTCAAACCTTCTATGGAAAATACCACAGAGATAATCAGTGCATGAACCGACAGACTGTACTTTATCAGATCAAGTGCATTCACCCACCCACACACTCACACATATGAGTCCAGACAGTCGCACGCACACACACAAACACACACACACAGCTTCTCTTTCACTCAAATCCTGGAAACGTCGTTGGTTGTTACACAACAGTGAAATCCAGCAGTTTGCCCCAAAGTGCACTGCTCTCGGAGTGAGGAGGGTGGGATGGTGGGTTTACGGCATCTCAGGAAGAACCCCTGCCGTAAAACTATGCTGTCTTGTCTGTCAACAATTTATCTTTGTTTGCTGATTCTCTTTATGTTTTCTGTTAATTTTATGTAAGGATCACATGCTCAGAGAACAAATACCTCAACTTCTTTGCTCTTGCGCTGCATGTTATCATGCAAAGTTGCAAAAATTGTGTTTAAAAAGAAAAATAAAACATAATGAAAAAAGTGAAAGTTGATGATGAAATAAATACCAAGCCATATTAAATGATTTGTGTTGAGTTGTACAGTGTGAAGGCACAAAGGAAGCACTGAGGAAACTTTCAGTATGAGGAGTCTGTTTGCATCATTTTCTTCCAACAATGTTGGTATCTGTTAAAGACTTGTTGAAGTGTTTAAAACATTACTTTGCTATGAAAAAATAATATATTTGCATAATTTTAATTGTCTTTTAAAGCTATCATTGAATTTTTGTAGATTGTTATGAATGACTTCCTTTTTACCACAGCTATATAAATCCCTTTATGTCTGTCTTTTTTTTTGGCATTAATGCATCCAGGTGTTCACATTCATAAATGCCAGGGGGCTAAAATTGTAAAAATATAATTTGCAGTGAGTCATCATCAGGAAATGTCTGTTCAATGTTTCTCAGGTGTACATCTGCCAACAGATGATCTCAACATTAAAACTAATAAAAAGAAGCACGAGAAACAGAGAAAGTCAGCGACTCCCTGAGATTGCCATCTCATTTGCATGATACAACAAACTAAAGCATTTTGTACAATAGACGTGAGCTCCAATCTCATCATCATGCTTCCTAATCCACTTTGGTTCAGCAAAGAAAGCCTTTTGCATCTAATGAACAGTGTGCATCCTACACAAGTATAAATACAACGGCTGCCTTGTAAGTAGCAGAAGAAGAATGCTCTGGGAAATTCATGACACAGGAAGACCGTTGCATTTATTTAAGCTGGAAATAACTTCAATCCTGGTTCCCATCTGCAAAGCTACCATAGTTACACATGCTCATAATATCACAAAGGGGAATTTCTGTGTTTGTTTCAGGTGTGATATGTGGTAGATGTAACAGAAACTGTCTAATGACTCTCTTTCAGTTCAGTGATCCAACTTGATGTCTTCCATGTGCTGGATTTAGACCACAGGTGTCAAACTCCAGTCCTTAGGCCTGGAATCCAGCAGGTTTTTGTTGTCCATGCACCCAACACCTGATCAGAATAAATTAATAGGTTGACAAGAAGCTGTTGGACAGATTTGATTTGAATCAAGTGTTTTAATGCAGAAAAACTAAACCAAACCCTTAAGGACTGGAGCTTGACACCTCTGATTTAGACAGTCTCACCTTTTTATAACCCCTATGTGCTCATTTCATTCCCACCTACTTAAATAAATGAATAAAGTGCAAATGGAGAAGATGGAAAAAATGTATCTGGCTCTATTGATTCTAGATAGAGGGGTATTTTTAGCACCCCTTCATCTGTTTAACTCTGCATATTTTCAGAAAATACTGTGCAGAGGCAGCCACCTCAGCTGTACCTCCACATAACCCTCCCATATTGCATCCAAAGGGGCAATAACTGGACTGCTGGCAAGAAGTGGTTGTAGAATGAGGACCAAAGGATGCTAAAAAAGGATGAAGATTGCAGACATTCATGTCCTACATTTGTTTAGATATTACTTTATAGCTGGATTTAAAGGTTTTTCTTGATTTTTTGGGGGGTGTCTTGCCAGTGTGTGAGCTACAGAAGGGAGCTCTTCGGGAGGTTTATACAGTAAATAGAATAGCTGGAGCCTGCACACGTGATATGAGAAGGCCTCAAACAAAGCACCAAACACATGAACAATGGTAAGTAGGAGGGTTGTGGAAGGGAAGGGGCCCAGAGAGGGGCAGCTGAAAGACCAACAGTGTAGTTGTACAGAGAGAGGGAGGTGCTCAGCCTCATGCTGACAGCCCCACTCTCAAAAGCAGCACACTAAACGTATTTAGCCTGTCTCATCAGTTAACAGATCGCTTAAATGAAGTCATAAAGACATATTCTCACACAAAAGCCAACACAGCTTATCACTGCGGTGAAATCTGAAAAAGTTTTCTCCTTTGTTGTTTTGTTTCTGAAAGGCTTTTTGAACACAGAATAAATCAAATGAATGAATATTTTAACATGTTTTACGGTCCCAGAGTCAAGATGCACGTCTTGCTTTGCAAGAGAGATTTTTTTGACTGAATCAAAACAGTTGTGGGCTTTGCGTACATTTCAGATAAATATCATTGCGCCCACATAGAGGTTATGATTATGATTAGACCTGGCAGGGTGTGCTTCTTAAGCAGTGCCTCGTGTCCTGTTTTTCCTCCTGTGTGTCCTCATCTAGAATTGCAGCTTCCATTGAGGAGCTCTTTTGCAGCTGTGTCTGTCATCAGTGAGTTTATTAGACCAAATCTGGTTCCATATTCCATAAACCTTGATGGAAAAAATTCAGTTGCTGCAACTGCGCTGAAGTTTTTAGGTAGAAGCTTTTTTTCATTGTTTATTAAGGTAAAGGGTGAAGGTTGGTGTGGTAGGACTAATATCTTTATTTACATTTATTCAGGACCACAATGATCCTTTAACTTAAACAAGGCTGGGTGTGAAATAGTGCTCATGTTTAGGAGAGAGGGTAGCTGGTGTGACATTTAATTTCCTGTCCAAAGGATTTTCCAGATTTTATCTGGAAATGGTGCTTTTTTCTTTTTCCAAGTATATAAATGATGAGATACCACCCACAGTTTCCCATAAATCATATACGTTATTTAGATGACTGCTGATTCAGACAAGCTTCGAATGGTGAGGTATGCGATTTCTGTGTTATCTATTCATAAGAAAGGTCAACATTTTGGGAAATGAGCTCAGTGTTTGTTGCCATGGGAGATAAGTCATCTTTCTTTCTTTTAGTTGATGCTAGGAAACAAGCAGCAGCCTTCTGATATGGTGAAACACCGAGAGAGAACCAGTCTGTGTAAGAAAAACAATCAGATGTGCCAGTACATCTGAAGCTTGCATTTGAATGTATTTTGCTTAAGTTATACAAAAAACAAATACAACAAGACCTGCTAGGGATATGTCTAAGATACCTCCCCAATCCTCGAATAGACACAATGCAATAATATAAAGCCGCACATTTTCAGTTATAAAGCTCCAACTGGTGTCAAAGCTTTAAACCATCCGATATGACATAGGGTCAGGGTGCATCCTAAGGCCATGACCTTTTATTTGCACTTGATTTTGAGGTCAATGAGACAAATAGTTCCAAAGATATAGCCAAAAATCAGATTTTTTTTTTTAGTAAAGTACCAATTGGAGGGGAAACTGCAAATCCAAATATCATGAAATTTGATACAGGTTGTCCCCTTAGGGACATAAACAGGAATACTGAGTATCAAAATCAAATTTTGAAAATTGTTCTTGTTCTACAAGTTATCGCACTCACACGGGTAAACTAACTTATAACAAATGTTCCCCAATCAATAAATGTGCTCAGCTAATCATCTGTGAATTTATTTTACACATTTTCATAATGTTTTTTGAGCTGCCTTACTTTTTAGTCCTCTTCTCAAACCCATAAACAAACGAGTACATCTCTGCAACCACAAGGGCTACTCCAGTACTTCTGGAGTCACATTAAAATGAACACATGTAAGATTTGTCTGTAAATCCCTGTGTTACTGTTGAAAAATTAATGAAAATGGCACATACCACTCATTTTTCACTTGACCCGTTGAAACGATCAAGGTCTCTGTGTAACTCTGGTAAAGCCACAACAAAGTGATAAATGCAATGATTCCACTTCAGGTTGATGTTCAAATTATGTACAGTCTCCTGTCATAAAGGTCAGAGACATAGAGACAAGTTAGAAGTGTTGTTTCATTATATTAGCAGCATGTAGATAAAGACAGTAATGAACTTTTTATTTTTTATTTATTTATTTTTTATTTTAAAACATAAATTTCCATTTCCCTAAAATGATCATTGAATAATATGTCTAACAATGCCAATGAGACTAAAACTATTTTCTTCTTTTTTACATATAAGTCAGAACATATTGTATACTTTGTGAA
>JBAMHX010000023.1:16243338-16257716 GCA_037177515.1 Pseudomugil tenellus | reverse complement strand
AGTCCAAAGACATGCAGCTTGGGGATTAGGCTGATTGGGGACTCTAAATTGCCCATAGGTGTGAGTGTGAGTGTGAGCGTGTGTGGTTGTTTGTCTGTGTATGTGTGGCCCTGTGACAGGCTGGCGACCTGTCTAGGGTCTAGGCCCTGTGTAGCTGGGATTGGCTCCAGCCCCCCCGCGACCCCGTTCGGGAATAAGCGGTAGAAAATGGATGGATGTAAATGAGCAAATAATGACTTTCTGGACCAGTTTATGAACCCACTAAGAGTGCTTCTGATACTTTTTGCACACCCATATTTATGTTTTAAGTGGTACAGTGGAGCAGTTTTCTCTTCAGTATACTCTTCAGTATACTCAAAACATCAATAAGAATTTGCCAACTCAAAGATTGGTATAATAAGGTACAGTATCCTGATCTGGTTTTACATCCAAAAGATGGTATTTTCTATAAATACTGCGTGCTAATACAGCCATTCAGCCTTTTCCATTATGAGGAAATTTCATGTGGCTAGTCATACGTATAATATGCATCAGAGCAAGATCAATAAACTTCATGCACATGTAGTTTCATATCATTTAAGCCCTGAGCGAAGTGATGCTCTTTGAACTTTAAAGGATCAGCAGTGTGGATTATCACTGTTTGAAGCTGGTTATGTAAAAATATTCTGCGTATTTTTTGTGGGTCCAGAATTCTAGGTACAGTCTGAATAGTAAACAAACATATGAAATCTGAATTATTAGAGGTTTCCTCCTGATATCTTTATATTCCTTGGATTATATGCACAAAAGTATAAACAAAATATATATTAACCAGTAATAGTCGACTGCAGTTATTGAGAAAATAATGACCCTGATAAAGAAAAGGAGGCTGAAAGATAATGTTTGAATTGGCAGTGTGGTATAACGCGTACCACATTTGCCATGTAACTGATGTAATATCTGTGTTATTCACAAGTAGAAATCCTTATTTATGGGCAACATAACCTAATCTGACTGTAAAACATGTGTTCTCATACTGTGGCATTATTTTTGACAAATAGCTGAGTAAAGTTGTATTCCCCTGTGGATGCTATTTGGTACACCGCAAGGGAGTAGAAAGATAAATTTCTCAGAAACTGTGGTTTTGCCTGATCTTGTGGCAAAGCTTCAGCATGAGCCGTAACCACAACAAGAAGTCGAACACGTGGACCTGATCATTCAAATACCAGTGTTGAAAGTAGTACTGACATTCACAAATCTATAAGGTACAGCTGAAATCAGCTATCATGAAATTTTGTATCTGATTTGGTTTATTGCCAAAGTGAAATGAAACAATGCATCACAGATAATCCTTCCCTGGAACAAAAACAAAAAATAGCAGGAAATAGCTGGCAACAGCTGTGGAAAAGGAACCAGTGTGAAAATAGTTGTATATCAGTCATTAGATATGAGATGGTGTGTATTTAATCTGTTCAAAACTACAGAAAGGTGTTTGGTTATGTAATGTTCAGGAAGTGGAAAAAAATTGACATGAATCCATTAGAGTGGAACAAAAGCACAATTGACACCCAGTTAGTTTGAAAATGCTTGGTATGAATGTGTTAATATCATACATTGCCATATAGGAGTCTTAGATGTGCAGTAGTTATCAGATAAGGAATTCTCAATTTCCTGGTTATGGTTGGTGACGATTAAAAAAAAAGGTTTATGAGTTTTGGCAGCAAAACAAAGGAGTTGTGGGTGTTCTGCTCTGTAAAAGCTGCAGCAAGAGGTACCGATATGCATATCCAACTACCCTTGCTTGAAAAACATCTTCACCTTTCATCAAGCTTTAATAGTTTCACCACACATGCACACATGCACAAGTCAATAACTGAGATGTATAGCTGCCTGATCGATTAGATTTCAGCACATGACTCAAGCACCTGGATGCATTTATAAAGGGACTTGTCACTGACATGAATTCATTGTGGATCTGGAGTAAGTTGAACAATATAATGAGCAGAGAATTTTCAGGCTGGATGTGATACAAAAACGTCATGGTTCTGGAAAGAAAGAAATAGATCAATAGTCGACAACTTATTCTGATCCAAGGCTTTCTTTTTTTCTTCTTATGTGTTTTTTCATCTCAGCTCACTAAAAAAAAAAGACATTTTTTACTTCAACCTTGGCCATACACTCTCTCAGTGTAACTAAATCACACCAAAGGTCATGTGCATCTATCAGCCTGAAGATATATGCTCCATTTATTGCCCATAAAGATCATTAGCATTTCCTCCCCTGCTGTGTTCTATTCCCTTGTACAAACATCCACACCAATTCAATTCTCCACACTTAGAGGCTGGTCTGACTCACAGCCAGAGGCCCAAACAGCCTCGCAGCAGAGACAAACTCCATGCACAGATCAAGGGTCATAAACACAGAGTTGCATGGGCTCTTTGTTCCACATTCAAAAAGATCCTAACACTGTTCACTTCCTCTCTCTCATCCAGTCAGTGCCTACACAGTTTTTGTCTATCTGCTTTGTTTATTAAAGGCATCAGAGGCATTTCCTTCAGGCATCACACATGCACAATTTTTAAGAAAATAATAAAAAGTAATGCACATAAGAGTTCTAGTTAGAAATATAAACAATTAAAAGCTGCAGTTTTATAAACAACATCACATATTTCAGCCATTATCCCAGCATTTGTATGTAATTGTATGTAATTGGCCTGTTGAAGATGATAAATACAGAGCCATGGCAGATTAATCCACCCGCTTGATTTTTATGTTGCATGATGATTTTACAGCAGAGTTGACAAGAACACTAAAAATGACCATATAAATACATTCTTTGGCTTTACTATGATAAATTTACTGAAACAAGAATATCAGAGTTTGCTTTGGGTACTTTATTAGGCAGCATATGTTGCAGTTAGCGGCGTGATTTAATCATAACTTGCATTTGCTTACTCTTGTTTTCTTCAATTGTTTCCAATCTTTACTAGATATGACCTACTTAGCCATGAATTCATTCATTTTCCATACCACTTAATACAATTCAGGGTGGGGGTGCTGGAGCCTATCCAAGCTATTATAAGGCAAGAGGCAGGGTACACCCTGGACAGGCCGGCAGTCTATCACAAGGCCATTCTGAGCCAAAAAAAACAAAATCTAACAAGTTAACAAAGGTTCCAAATAGAAACTAAAAAACTACTCAAAGAGCACAAACCTCTCCAAGCGCACAGTTCCTCCTCATATTGTGCCCCGCATGCTTAAATATTACTCAATCACACATGATCTTTATCAGAGTGAAAAACAGGAGACAGAAACAACCTTTAGGGGGCATCAGCTGCAACAGCATGAGTAGCTATCTTGCAATTTTAACAATCCTTCAAAACATTCCTGGATCCAGACGGTAATCTGGATCACCTCCAAAATTTAATCACTTCTTCATCTTTCTATTCTGGATATACCCTGAAAATTTAATGAGAAGCCATCCATAACTTTTTGAGTTTTGTTGTACACAGACAGACAATGAAACAGACAGACAGACAGACAGACAGATAAACGCCAGCGATAACATAACCTCCTTGGTGGAAGTAATAATGGAACACATTGTGTACTAGGTGATGCACCCCTGTGAAGATGCTATAACATGCTGTAACATACTGCAACATTGCCATATAGCATACACATGCATAATGAAGCTGTCTATCTCCACTATGTTGCTAGAGTTTAGAGAAATGTGAAGAATATTTTTTAAAATTAGATTATTTATAAATAATATAAAAATGGAGATTGTTTCCTTCTGTCATCCTACAACAATGAAGGTAGCAAATTTTCTTTAGTGCACAACCAGAATTGTCATAAACGCAGCTGAAACACAACAGATATTGCTACCAGAAAACTATTATTAACTTTAACCTTCCCCGATTTTCTAATTTAGTAGCAAGCAAAATAACAGGCTGGATTACTAATCTTCTTACTGAAGTCATGGTTTGTTGTCATTTTTCAGAATTTTAAATATGTAAAAGTTTTCTGCTCCTTACGAGCAATGCTGTGCAGGAGACGTTGCATTACCTAAAAAAGGATGCAACATGATAAGCTCTGCACTTAAATAACGACTCTGCACAAAATGCTTTTTTTATAGTTATTAAAGAAGACAGTTTCAATAAAAGCAATGAAGATGCTGTGTGTACATCCCTTATCCATCTGGCTGATGAGGTTAAGAACATTTCTTTCGTGCATGATTGGTGAGATTGGCAGACTGGAGGCTGGATTTTCATTGCTCATCCAGTCAGAAGATATTTCTTTCGGTTTACATTTCCAGACTAAACAAGTCTTTTCTGCAGATATATCACATATAGGAGGGCGTTTATTATGGAATTTACAGCAATGGTCCACTACAAACACACACAAACACACACAGGCAGTTGTTGTAGTGGATGGTAGACCACAGGGTGTGGGCAGACAGCCAGAGAGTCAAATTGAGGCCCAAAGTAACCACTTTGAAATGAACACTTTAGAGGACAGCCAAACCACGACATCAAACAAACAGACACGCATTGAGCGAGGCTGAAGCCAGAGAATTGCTAGCAATGCTGAGCAGACCAAGACCTTCTAGAAAAAGCTTAAAGGGACAGCAATATCTTCTGACTTCTCCACTTTACATTTTAATTGGAATGTTTTTGAGGAAACATGTTTGGAGAAAACAAAGATGCCCGTCAGAAACAAAACTCTAGATACCAAAGAAGTTAGATCAGACAGATTCAGTTTCCCATCTGCTTCTGTTTTCTTATTTAGTAAAAAGGAAACGTGAATGTAAGAGTTGTGGACACTGAGGTTTTTTGTAGCATTTGAGGATCTTTCAGTAAAGTTTCAGTGGTAAAGTAGAGTACCATTTGGGGGAAGTTGCTTAGTATCTTTCAATAACTCCATGTTATTATTATTCATTTTTCTCTTTTATTTATTTATTTACAGCTTTTCAACACTGATATTGCTCGTGTAGGATATCTCATTTCCAACACAAACAAAGACTGTGATGAATGTATGACTGTATTAAATGTACTGTATTTTTCCAGGGCAGCGTTATAAATGTTGCTGTTGTTTTATGCGAATTTTATCATCCAGCATTTTCCACCAACTCTTTGTCACATGCGGGTTGCTCTCTGTAAACAGAGATTGTCACTAAATATGAGCTGCTGCAATGGGTAGATGAAATATGATCACAGTCACTGAAAGGGCAGGAATGAAACCAGCAGAGAAAAAAGGATCTGTACCAGAAAGGGTACAAGTATTACAGCTAGGGAAACTTTCAACAAGAGAAATTTTTTTTTCTGACTGACTAGATCAGCCAAGTGTTGCCAGAAACAATGTAAACAATGTAGTGTGTGACTTATGCAGTCCAAATGTTTTAGAGATTGCAGTAAAAATGTATAAACCATGAACAGTTTGGCCATTGGAAGACAGGTAACCCTTCCAGATGATACTGTCTGAGTGTTTCCCTCCCACAATTCATCAGGGGGGGATCACATTTCTTTAAAAGCTTTCATGTCGTTCCAGAAATTTAGAGGTTAAAGAGAGATCCCTGAGCTTTTAGGTCAGAAGGAGGGAAAGGTGGTTTGGAGATGGAGCCAAAGCCAAAGACAGACCAGAGGCCAGAGCATTATGAAACACACAAACACACAGCTGTGTGTGTACACCCCCCTCCCCTTCCACTGTTGCTTCCAATCCACCACAACAGCCCACTAATCCCTCTTAGGCCTGCTCATCATGGCCAGGCAGTGTTTGTCCAGCGCTGCGGCTGCATCTGGTAGAATCAAACAGCATAATAATCTTGGCTTATCACAGCAGAATGTGGCATCGGCTTCATGATGGAGGAGTGAATGGATGCGGGGGGGTGGGGGTGGGGGGTGTACACAGGGAGAGGGGTCTCCCTGGATGCTTTTATAATGTAAATCAAACTTCTTTAATGTACTAAGAAACTTTCAAAAGAAGGAAAGCGTCAGGAGGATTAGCTTTACAAGGCAACGGTCACGAGGGAGAGTTGGAGATGGAGGTGAGGACCCAGGATGGAGGCAGGTCTAGAGAAGATAAACTGGGTTTTATTAGAACTGAGGATCTTAGGCAGAAACCAGAATGCAAAAAAAAAAAACACATGAATCAATAACTAAATGAACCAGCAACAATGAACAGAAAACCAGACAGAGGTGGAAACAATGACTAAATCAACACAGGGGATCTAATGAACGGAACAAAAACAGGAAGTAAAGCTGACACAAAACTACAAGGCTAAACAGGAAAACTACAAAAAAAAAAAAAAAAGTAGTGAACCAAAAATATCCATACCTAGTCCAAACCATGGCTGCAACTAGGTTTTCTCATTAACAATGTTTGTTTCATCTTTAAATGAATATTTTAGAAAGAAACGTGCTTAATAGGACTGAAGCTTACTGAAATATACTTGGCAACATCATGTGTTTACATGTACTCATAGTGTTTTTTTGTTATATTGATAAGCTTTGGTTCACGTTTCTTGATTGTGTTCTTAACCCTAATAGTCAATGTGATATTACAGACAGGAGATGGGAGTAACTGCTATGCTTATATTGAGATATGCTATTTATACTAAAAGCTTTATACAAGCCGACTTCATGTGGACTCCTGTGACGAAAGACAACAGATAAATTTCCCCTGAGAGACAAAGAAAATCCAAGGAACGTGCCATAAAACTACTGCCAAGGCATATGGCTGTGGTGGATGTTATTGAAAAGGATATATATATAAGATTGACCTGAGGTCAGTGCTCATTCAGTCACAGGAGACAAGCCAGCTGCAGAGCAGTGGGTAGAAGCAGCTGTCTGCAGGCTGTTTTTTCTGCCTGCACCACCTCAGCTACCTTATCTCCCCTTATTAAACACGCCCACTATCAAAACATAGCTCCCTTTACTCACTTCAGGAATTTTACAAAGCTATGCAAGCCTAATTGCAGGTATGTAAAACTGAGCCGGCCTGTATGAACTATCTACATGCCTACAAATACACACACACACACATACATGTATATGAAAGAAGAAACGTCTGTTTTGCATATATAACCCTTTGGTGGAAAATTTTTTTTTTTTTGCAAATCTTAATGCAAATCCTTTTATTTATTCAAAATTTGATAGTCATATGAGAAATATGTATATATAGAGATCACCAAACAAAAACAGGAAATGTTATGGGGAATGTTGGACGGAATTTATTCATATTCAGCAGCACATTGAATTAGAGGAAAATTGGTGGAAAACAATGTCTAAAAGTAACACTGAGCAATATACTCATACAAATGCAGATGTTTTTATATTAACATGTTTTTTTGTTCTTGCATCATGTGTTTGTGTGTGTGTATGTGCGCTCATTTGGCAAAACACTTCTCAAGGTCTACTTAAATTAATGTGACTAAATATTTCAAGTTTCCAAAGACGACTGATTATATTCAGTGTTGCTCCTTCAGCGATGACTAACGTACTTTCTTTGGTTTAGCAGATGTGCTATTTACCATTTCCAGTCAACTTGTGCTTCTCATTTCAACATAAATAAAGTGCGGAGCCAGGATAAAGAAAGAATCACAACTTGGTATGACATTATTTGACTTATAGGACCAAAAGCTTAATGGAACTTTGGATGAAAATCCGAAGAAGCAGGCAGATGAAGAAAAAACTACCAAATAGGAAAATCTACCCAAAGCATTATTTATATAAGCAGGAAAACATGGTTATTCCATTTTCAGCAACACAATTAGTTGTATTTGCCTATAAGGTCTGTTGATCAAAGATTTATTATTACTTTTTTATCATTCATCTTTACAAGTCTGGTCGGAAAGCACTAAATTACATACAGAGAGTAAAACACGCACATACCAGAGCAGCTAGAAACACATCCTTCCAAATGGGAAGGCTTGCTCCTGGAAGCTGTCAGATAGGATGACAGACCTCAGGGTAGACATAATCAGTTGTGATGGCAAAACAGAAAAAAAGCTGCAGGGTCCATGCTAATGTTTATATTACAAACTTGTTTTAGATTAGCATGAAAGCACAGAGCACCTAAACACTACTCTTTTGCTAAATGCAAACATTATGAGAAGTATTCCACTTGTTTACTTGCAGTAATGTGGGTGCTAACTTTTGTTCTATTTGTGATATTTCTGGCAACATTTCCATTATTAAAAGAAAAATGTATGTTTTAAATTGCATTATTTATTTTAATTTCCTCGTTGCCTTTTTCTACATTAGTCCAAGCATTTCCATCTGAATTGGAAATGTTCACTGGATGGTGACTAACAGCAGCTCTTTCACTCTAATCCATCCACTTCCTCCCAGCCCTATGAAAATGATTAGACGCCCAAGCTACTGGATGCCGGTGCCTGGTCTGCAACACACCATAATCTCCACCACAGACTTAATGAGCTTAATGTGCACTCCCAGGCCACTGAGCTTAAATGCATGAGCATGGCGTGCACTGTGATGCAGTGCTGTACAGCTTGCCTCTGGCTGAGGCCAAGCAGCTACCCACATACATCATTTTGAGTTGCATGTGTTGGATAAATGAGTTCTCAGGTGCATCTGCTGAGATTAGTTTAAATTATTGCAATTTATCATCTTCCAAGAACTGTTTTAGTGTTTACAATTCTTTGTAATAAAGGACAAACAGTCACATGAGATATCACAGAGTTTCAATGACGCCCACAGAGACTGTGATTCATTCATATCATTAGACTTATATCATGTGTCTGTAACCATCTGGTGCTAAAGTGAGTCTGCAAACAGCTGATGTGTATCTGGGGCTGAAGGAGGATGAGTGCTGACTACCATTTGTAAACAAGCCATATGCTGTTATGTAGTCTGAAGTCCTTGGGGAGAACGTAAATGGACGAGGGCCTTACAGCGGCACTGAGACTTCCAATAACAGGGATAGATTTCTGAGCTTGATTGGGAATAAACTGTGATTTAGTTATCAAACCCTATACCCACTCGGTTCCTACTCTAATGAACAATTTTGCTCCTGCATGAGTACATGTGCGTATCACAGACACTGATATGCACCAGTGTTATTAAGTGTTTCCGTCTTTTTCAACCTATTATTTACATTTAAAACAATGTTGTGTTTCTTATGTGACATAAGGCATAATGGAGCAGTCTGCTGTAGATAAAAGAAGGTGAAAAAAAATATGATGTACCTTCTTTAAAAATCAACACCAAGTGCAGTGTGACTATGAAAATGTATTTTAGTTATAAGCGACTCTTAATAAATCTTGAAGAAAGTGATACGATTCCCGGTTAGAGAGCGCACATTGTCACAGTCATACTCCAGTACTTACATTTCCCTGCAGTTGAGCCACAGAAAGCTGCTGTTCTGTGTTTTAGAGACAATCTTGATTTTTGTTCTATTTTTACATGAACTGGTTAAAGTTGTTAAAACATATCACAGCACTTGAATACACTGATATAATCTAATGGCCAGCAGGTTGTTCATGGTGATATCATAACTCCTCGTATCATAACAACTCCTGAGCTGGTGTATTACAGTGCTATCAGTCCATTCCTCTGGGATCTGTTTTAGGCTTTTTGTGACTTAAAATGACAAGTTTTGCTTATAATGTTTAATTGATTTTGTAGCTGCACCCAGAAATAGAAAAAAAAAATCTCAATTTCAGACTGGGGGAAATCTAAGAAAATAAATAAAAAAAACAATGTGTAAGCAGAGAATTATTAGTACTATGACCTATATAACAGCTGTTGAAATGAGTTATGACTTCTTAGCGATATGTAGTTAATGCAACGTATTTCAACTTTGTAGATGGACATAGGAGTGGTAAGGCTGAAAATTCTGCTAAAAACTACTCTAACATATTCTAACATATAACTAGGAGCAAACGAAAGCCGCATTTTTCACACACAAATAAATGTTTTTACGATTAGACATTTTTTGTTTTTTTCTTTTTATAGTTTGTTTGCCTCTTATCATATGATCCTTTTTCTCATTATTTTTTTCATGTTGTTGGCTATTTTCTAGTCCAATCACATGAGAGTTATAGCATGACACAAAAAGTTTACAAAAAAGTAGGACACAGTGAATAATACTATCAAGAAGAAGAAGAAGAAGAAGCTCAACAAGCGAGTCTACGTTGAAACTCAGGGTTAACTTACTGCCTGCTGAGCAACTCTGAGTTTTTGGTTTCAGGTTAGCTGTTTTGAGTTGGTCCAATCAACGCTGAGTATCTTGACCCAGAACCGCACTAAATAGTCATAGTCAATAAAGCTTGGATACCCGGATTCACCATGGCCACACCAATAAAAAGCTAGTTATTTTACCCAATTGAAGAAAGAAGTTTTTATTTAGGCATGTGACAGTACAAAGAGGTTTTTTTTTTTCTAATAAATAAAAACAGGACGGCTGCTGTCTGAGTAAATGTGTTTTAATTTACTTGTCCACGGATCAAATATTTAACTTTATTAAAACTATTGATGAATAGAATAAAGTCTTCATTTAATTTAGAATCAGTCACACTGGGGAGAAAACACACATACAGAAAAATGAAAGCTAAGCTTAAATTAATCTTTTAATAACATCATGTACTAGATCATGACTGAATATCTCCAAATTTCTTTCACACTAGTCAATAAATGAAATCGTCAGTGGTTATTTCTACAGACATATTTAAACTCCAACAAATGCTGTTTAAGCCATTTAGTATTTTCTCACCTAATAACCTGACTTTACAAAGGTCTATATCAGATGAAAAGATGTCCTTCATCGCAGGAGGAGTAAAAGGACGGTAAGCACAAACTGTCTGCTTGGATCTATAGAGACGGACAGTAGACTTCTTCTAACATGCATTTATGAAACAATGATTTCAGATGTGTGAGAACTTTCCTGATTAATCCAGGTACTTTTTTCCTTCTCAAACGTTCTGTGTTTCAAATGTTACAAATACAAGTTTAATTTACACAAGGAGCTTTTCCAGAAGATATGTACGGCCAGGGATTCGGATTAACTGCAAACCAATGCTGTTTGATAAGCCATCGATAAAGACATCACTTCCCCACATATGTTCTGGAAAATCATCATGTAAACAATTATGTTTTAATTCACCTTCTAAATCTCTCACTTGTGTTGCCACGGACAACCCATGTTGTTCAGGTGGGAGGAGACAGGTAGAAACCAGTGAAGAGGTTTTGTTCACATTGTCAGTTACCACGGTAACAGACTCGGAATAAGACTTATCTTGCTTCTTGGGTCGGAAAACCTGGTGTTTACCACAACTCAGGATTATTATACTCAGAGTTTCAACATTTCCCACTTTCTGGAACAGGCCCCAGGTCAACTTGTTGAAAATACGGATCTGACAGGATCAAGCAAATGTAAACTATTCATAAGCAAATAAAGTAGAATGTGGTGATTAATGTGGTGTAATTCTAAGAACTGAATGAATTTGATTTCATTATCTTTGAGCTTTAACATCAAGTGACTAAAAATACTGAAATAAGAAAAAGCAACTGTTGTCAGGTTAGATACGATAGCATTGCTGATTTAGCATCACTGAAGAATGACATTGAAGAGTTTGCATCTTTGTAAATTGAATATCAGCCTAATCTGCACAGTATCCTGACAAAGTATACTTTCCTTGCTTGAGGCCACCAAGCGAGATCTATCTCTTTTATCTTTGACCTTCAACTAACTGAGGTGGCGCAGTGGAAAAGGACACTTTGTACCTCTTGTGAAAGCATCTCCCTGTAGGCAGAGATCTGGCTCAGCTGACTGTATTCATTTATCAGATGAGACATTTCAGCATCATCACCCTTCAAAATGTGCAACGTTGATGGCATACAAATTTATGCAATTTATTGCTTGCTTTTGAAAATCGATAAAGACTTGTTTGCTAGTTTATCTAATTTCTGTTAACATTACATCTCATACTGTCCGTTTGTCCATGGCTGCTTGGAACTGTGCCAAATAGTCTGCGAAATGATTTTAACATCATCCAATAAGTGATAAACACATGACATAGTCCAGACATCGTGTACAGTCCAACAAATGGACCAAAATAATTCACAACAGGATCCTAAAACAAGAAAGTTGTCAAAGTTTTTGTTAATCTGTGTTTGGGGTGTGTTTATCTTAAGTATCGAAGTTTATCTAACCTGCTCAGCTGTTGATTTACAGCTGTAAGTAGACCACGAGTGTTTGTCTTTGAAGGCCATAGTCCCGCAGGTTTTCTTGAAGACAGATTCCTCTAATTCAGTGGATCCAACAGCCTATGAAGTGATGAGCAGTGACTCTTTGATTAAAATCAGGCGTGCTGAAGCAGGGACACATGGAAAACCTGCACCACTGCGGGCCTCGAGGATCAGAGCTGGATACCCCTGAGGTAGAGGAAATATTCAGCTAGCTCAGCCTCACTATATAAACTTTGTCCACGATACAAAAAAAAAAGGAAAAAAAAGGAAGCAGTGTCGCAATTTTTGCTGTAAACTTGTGAGATGGTAACATGTTATTGTTTAAAATCTCAATGCCAAATGGTAATGTTTGCATTTTGCCTAAACATAACCAGTCACAAGTGATATTTAAATAAATAAAGTTTTGTGCGTGATGGAGCTAAAACAGAAGTCTGTGGATTACTGCCCCTACTCATCCATTCCTGTGTTTAGGGCATCTTGCTAATGACGATATTTCCTGCTCTAATAGTTTCATGTTATATAAAACAGGAGAATATCAGTTATTTTAAACAAATAGATCAATAAAAGTGCAAGCTGGAAAACAAGTTTGTTATTGGCAGTTATCTTTACGGTGTATATGTGAAAGGGGACAATAAAGTATTTCTTTTTCTTTACATGCCATTGAAGTTTGGGTTGTTTGTTGCATGTTGTAGTGTGAACTCTTGAAATTTGTTTATTGCATGTCATGGTGTGGATTTGGGGCCTTCACAGTGGTGCAGTTGATTAGCACTGTGGCCTCACAACAAAAAGGTTGCTGGTTTGAGTTTGATGGTTTGACTCCGAACATGGGGAGTTTGCATGTTCTCCCCGTGTTACCGTGGGTTCCCTGCGGGTTCTCCGGCTTCCTCCCACAGTCCAAAGACATGCGCCTTGGGGATAGGCTGATTGGAGACTCTAAATTGACCTTAGGTGTGAGTGTGTGTATGCGTGGTTGTTCGTTTGTGTGTGTGGCAATGTGACAGACTGGCGACCTGTCCAGGGTGTACCCTGCCTCTCCCCCGTTGTCCGCTGGGATTGGCTCCAGCCCCCCCCAGCGACCCCGTTCTGGGAATAGGCGGTAGATAATGGATGGTGTGGATTTCGATTGCTGTCACTGGCTCCTCCTGTAGGTCCACCAACCTGTAAAAACCTGTCTGCAGTATTTAAGTGGCGGTGCAGGTGTGATAAGGAGGATACAACCAAGAGAGCAATAGGACAGTGAGGAAAAGAAACCAAGCCTGGGTGCATCCTTTGAGCCATTGCCCTAACTACTCAGCCCTGGGCCACTGGAAAGCTCCGCGTTGGCCCGGGAAAAGCATGGGTACGATTGTTGGATTTAGGACAGAGGGCTGTCTGTGGGACCATATGGCAGAGACACCAGATGGGAACAGTAGAACGCTGTATGTTGTCCTCTGCAGGCTGATTGCAGATGTGGCAGAAGGTGGGGAAGAGGCAGGAAAGAAGGGGAAGGATCATCCATTAGACCCACTCCTCCCAACAACAGTGGACTTTTTATGAAGACATTTTAAAAGACTTAATGTTACTTTTTAAAATAAACTGTTTTTACTATCTAGTTTTTAGTGTGGTTTGAACACTGCTCACTGTCACTTTTTAAAAGGGACTATTGTGAAAAAAAGAACTTTTTTAATACGTTTTCTACTTATTTGTTTTTTATTCTAAAAAGAATGGAGCCACAGATTTTCTTTACATATAACTGGAAAATATTTGCATGATTACTTTCTTTACTGCATATCAATCCAGAGCCATTTACATAATCTCATCCTGTGGACTACAGGTAGCACAGTCTGGACACCATCACCTTTAACCACCATTAGGTAATCTCATTACAGTCGTCTTCACCTCAGTGTTTGGGTGACGTAGAAACAACAGTTCTTCTCCGATCTGCAGCTACAGGCACTAAAATTGCTCTAAAACAGATTAAACTGAAAACTCGTTCTGAGCTGCATCCTAATGTCTCTGCTCTTTACTTTTCTAGATAAGCAACTGTACATTAATGTGTACATTTGTAAAAAGTCATGTTAAGTATATTGGCATAAGTCCTATTTTACCAAAATCTCCCACTGTTAACAATCAATTGTAGCATATTCTACAGCTGAATTTATGAGATTACTATTTATAATTGTAGGAGACCGTTTTTCTTGTCAAGGACGAGGA
>JBAMHX010000023.1:16215890-16241183 GCA_037177515.1 Pseudomugil tenellus | reverse complement strand
AGTTCAAAACTTGCCAGATTATCTTGCTTTAGAATGATCTCTTCATTAAATTAACTTCTCTTAAAACAAATTTAAGACTGAATATTTATTAATTAGGATGTACTATAAAATATGTGTGTTTCAGTAATTTTTGCATCTAGTTTAAGCTGTTTCAAAGAGTCCATTCAACAGAGAAACACAAATGTATTCATCATGCTAATTAGTTTCTTATGACGCTTATTACAATAATCATCAGCTTTTCTTGGTTAATGTTTCTCATTTGCTTATCAGAGTGAAAAGCCTCCGTTACTCTGCCTGTGAGCATTGTGGCATTTGTGAGCAAGATCAACTAGAGCAGGAAACATAATTATTTTTTAAATACTTAGTTTTACACTGTATGCATCCGTCCATAGCATGATTAGCCTGACTGTGTTGTTCTGGGCCTCAAGCAGGAAAGAGATAACTGATTAGATTGGGGTTAAATAAGGTATAAGATCAGGTTGGTTAATCAAGGTTAAGGATCTAATTCTGGATCTAATTCTTAAAGTTACACATTTATAGGCAATTCATCAAATTTTGATTTAACTGTATAGTTTAACTATGCTAAGTCAATAAGGGAAAACAGAAATATGTGATGTCTGTTCTATTGGGATCTATGTTATGAGAGATTTTGTTCATTTGAGGGCAGTTGTCATAGCTGTACTGGTGGAGATTATCCGTGTGTTTGTTTTGTGTATTAAGCTGGTTCTTAGTTTCTCTTCTTGTTTCTGTTTTGAGTCTAATTTCCTGTTTTAATTCATTGTTTATTCCGTTTTGTGTTGCACCCAGTTTTGCTTCCTGCTCTTTGAACACCTTGCTTCATTTGCTGGGATGTTTCATCAATTCCTTGTTTGGTTTAGCTTTTCTGTGTGTTATTTATCGTTTGGCTTATTTTGTTCATTGTCAGATCATCATCATCATAATTTCCCATAGTATTTCTCATTTTTGTAGTTGTTTAAATAAATCTCAGTCTGTTTTTTTCCTGCCTGTGCAGAAACTTTGTTTACTGAACTAAATATGATTTCCCTACATTGAGGTCCTGCTTCCTTCACCATAACAATCTTATCATTTTACCAAAAAAAAGAAAAAAAACATACACAGCAGCAGCCATATTTGTGTCACAATTTGGTTATTGGATGTCTGAATGGACAAAAACTTCTGTGGCTGAAGTGAAAGCTAAGTGAGTTTTAAAATGTCACTACCTGCTTTATGTTCTGGAGTATTGTTTGAGGAAACCACAAAGAAGAAGAATGAAGCCACAAAGAAGTTTTGCAGTAGTTGCCTGTAGCGCAGTCATTGCTTTTGTCGCACTACCAAAGACCCATTGCTACTGGGCTTGCTGTGTGAAGCTTTTTTTATGTCATCTTTACCACTGGATAGGAGTAATTCCTTCACATTGTCCCGTTAAAATGTATTATTGGCTTCTTTGTATTGTGATGAACAATATTATTAAGATTTCATGATTCCAATGCTGCATTCTATTTGCTTTTTGTTTTAATACTAAACACAGATCACCTGTTAATTGCCTAGAAGGAACAAAGTCTCAAGTTCCCATTGTGATCTCTGGAGCCTTTGTGCGTACATTTTCGCTGTGCCTGTGTGGGTTTTCTCATGAACTTCAACCTCCTACTACAGCAAGTAAATAAATACAAATCTACATGCCATATATAGGCGCTCCAAAAGGCGCACCGCTCAGGCTGGCAGCACCTCAGAATAGCCATTTGGCTCTACTGGAAACTTGAATTTCCCTCTGGGGATGAATGAAGCATCTATTATTATTATATAATTGGTAAAAATAAATTGATCATAAGTTATATTCTAAATGTGCACCAAGTATGAGTCATGAAAGCGCCCCACCCAACATATCCCAAGCAGGATGTAATGGGTATAAATTGGGTTATACATGGGCCTCAAGTGGTTCCAAGTCAAGTTGGGCTTCCCTCACTGTACACGTTTTGTAAAGCAGATGTTACTTTCAGAAACAGTAAAGTCTTCATGATCTGTTTTGATTTTCATCCTGTCCAGATGAACCTGTGACAGTGTATTTGTATGATTTATTTTTCTGTTTTTTTTATCTAAACAAGTTTTTGTTTTGTACACTTTAAGTAAAACTAATGAGTAAATTTATTAAATGTAATCTCACTGTAATTATCTAAATGTTCAGAAAAAAGTACTTGTTAAACTATCTTTTCAAAACACTTGTGTGTTGACTCACACTGTGTCACTATCATAGTAAACACAACATAACAGATTCACATACCTTTCATTGCACATGGGCAAAAATATATGTGGCCAAATTACGATTTAACTCTACTCTATGCATGACTCACTAATGACTGCCTTGATAAACGCAGGTCCATTTCTCTTCTTTGTTTGTTGTCTTATGCTATCCATTCTTTAAGAAATACACATTTTTCTGTGCCTGCTGTCTGTATCTCATTCATGCCCCGCCTTCCTGTGCTCTGTCCAATCGGAGCACAGAACGGATATTGGGGCGGGGTTTGAGGTGGCTCGCGAACATGGAACAACTGCAGAAGAAAAAACTGAGCGGGGGGATGATGGGGGAGGGTCACGTGTGTACACACTGTAGGCTCTGCAGCACTCCAGCAGTAGTAAAGTCTGTAACGGTCGGCCCCTTTCTAGACCAACCCTCGTACGTAAAAGTGGATAGATGAAGAGGGCGACTTAACGGAGATCCACCAAAACGGCTTTCTTTACTCTTTGACTTTTTATGGTTTGTGAGCTCGTATAGAACCGGAATAACTTCTTAAATCTGACCTTATTTTTGTAAAGAAGCAACTCAGAAATGCCAGTGGAAATGCTACATCCAAACTCAATGCCTCCATAGGTTTGTCATTTGTTCAAACCTATACCTTTGTGGTGAGTTGTTTACTCTTTGTTACTGACATTTACCTCCATTTCTACACCGGGTTGCTTTCATATTTGTCACCTGGACGTAAGCTGAAGTGAATTTGTCGCCGCTGAGGATGTTTAGATGCGGGCAAAGGTGGCTTTAGTTGTCCAACATTAGCCGCAGAAATGCTTGAATAAATATAAATACATGACTGGTGTAAGTTTCCAGTCAATATGTGCGCAAAAAATAAGGATAACGTCGTGTTCTTGTCTTTATTTGGCTATTAAAACTGCGTGGTGTTAACGGCGTTAGGAAAACAACACCTAGAGATGTTTCTCTTGGGACACACTTTCTCTCAAGGGCATGTAAAAAAAAAAGTTAAAGCAGTTTCATAAAAGGTTCCGATGTAAAAGCTTCTGGCTGTAAAAAATGAGTTTTACTTTCACTCCCCTTTATATGAATAAGACCCCATTTCATGTTTACATGAAAGCCTCAATTGGAACCTGACACTGAGCCTGTTTAGTTAACCATAAACAGTATTGTAGGCTCCAAGTTTTCCCCCAATAAATCAATAAATGTATGTGAATCACTGCATATAAAGAAAAAGACAGTTGCTTATTTCATCCCTTTTGATTTTGCATTGTTTATGTGAGAACTTAATCATAGCTTACTTGTTTGTTTTGATTACAGATCTCATTTAAGGAATCTTAGTTTTGCTTTGCACATTAACATGCACCATATGTTCATTTTCAGGCGCTGGTTAGTAGATATAGTACATAAATTGTAGCACACGGTGAGACATTTATTTCCTTTAAACCATTTAGAAGCATTAACTAAATAAATGCTACTTCCTTAAATAGATCTTACTGCTCACCAATTAAATACTCTTTAAGAATTAGGCTTTGCACTTGTTGTCGTCAACTGCATACATGTGACCAAAAGGGGACATGGGCGTGCATGCCCTGGCTTAGAGGCAGTAAGCCTGATTTGTGCTGACCATTGAACTCTGACTTTGTTGATGCCTGTCACGGTTAAACACGCTGCCGGAAAGAAGGCGAAGAGGCTGAAAGTGACCTGTGTTTGACCAGAGTAGATAAAGAGAGGAAGGGATGAAATCTTAAAATACAAGATAGCCATTTAGAGAGGGGGTTGCTGCTCAGTCAGGAATTTTTTGATTGTTTGTTGGATTAACAAGAGAGCTACGTAACTGAAGTGAATGTATGGCTTGGAACAAAATCTATAGACTTAAATCAAACAAAATGGGTGGCAGTGGGAACTGCCTCACGCCCCTCACCTTTGACGCTACTGCAGCCACAACATGAGTAAAAAGCAAACCATGTAAACATAGTTTTCTTCTGTGGATGTATTCCTGTTACCTCTTCGCTGTAGACGCGAGTAGAAGATCATGTGACATCATTCAGAACTTTCTGAGAAGGGTCTGCAAATTCCAGTAAGGACATATGAGGGGTGTGGGCTGAGTATGTCACACTACTCCCATCAGCCTGCCAGATCTGGCTTCAAAACGCTGAGACGTCAAGCGCATGGGCGTCACTGTTAAGAGATCTTGCTTGGTGGGGCTGAAGCATGCTGAAGCAGGGCCTCCCCCCTGGGAATATTTAACTTAACCACTTTTGACATGCAGCCATTCAGAGTGTTCAGACAAGGCTTTTCCAGGTCTGCAGCTACAGTCAAAGTCATGTACAAGGAGAATTGGACAAAGACTTTTGAGCTGGGGATTTAAGGGCTTTGTCTTGTTTTTTTGTTTTCGTCTGTTACGCATTAAATGTACATGTATCAAAGACATTATGTGATCTTTCTTGCTAATAAAGTAATCTAGATTATTAGTCCATCTTAAACACAGTGATATATGAATTTTGATTTGTTATTTTCAAAAACACTATCAATGTAAAGGTTTTTGAAACTAACATGAAAATGCAGAATTTTTATAGCTATATGATCTGTGTTTGCTTAAATCAGAGTGAAGCTACACTGGCACCAAGTCAGGAGGAGACATTTTTCTCTCAGCTGAGTGGAAAACTAGAGATTTCTTTGTCATGGGTTGCTGGTAATATGCGCTGAAGTGTAGTAATTTGAACAACAGCTAAAGCTTAGAGAGAATAGATTCAGACAGTGGAAAACCTAGTAGTATAATTCAAAATGGTGGGTGGTGCCTGATAAGACCACTGGTGTTAACCAATCAGAACTAACGGGGGCTTTTACAGTAGAAGATCCATCTCCATCTCCATTTGAGAAAATCTAAAAAGAAAGGGAGTAACTTTTCAGACTTTACACGTTAAGTTAGGGCTGCAAAATTCTGGGTAGAATGAGAATCACGATTTTTTTTGCCAAGAATTGAGATCACGATTCTCTCATGATTTTTTTCCCAATATACCTATTTACTGCACAAATCACCGGCACATCAACTTCGCAACAGCTGACAATAAATATGAAAACAATAAATGTCACTTTTCTCTTCTTTTACCTAAACAACCTTTTCAATAATTTTCTGCTGTTCATTTGTTGAGAGAAAAAGGCAGCGCTTGTTTTATGCAGATGATGTTCCCGATCAAAATGCGGTACAATCATGGTCTTTTTTTCTTTCTTAAAAAAAAATAGTTTTCATTCAGAAATTAGATAGCATGAAAGTGTAGATTGAGTTTACCATTTTTTAACGATTAATTGTACAGCCCTACGTTAAGTATTATTTGTTTATGTTTAGTCTTCTGAGTGATTTTTGTTGGGACTTCATGGTTTGCCTATTTGGGTTTTATACACCAAGCTGACCACTGTGCACTTCTGGAGCGTTTGTGAGCATCTTTCTGCCATGTATGGGGCCTGTTATCTGCTTATTTGGGTTTTTTTTTGTCTGTTTTTTACAGTAGATTCAGCTTGTCGAGTTTCCATCACAGCTTTCAGGGAGAATCCTCATTCTGACTAGATGTTCATAATAGTAACGAAGTACACCAGAAAGTAAGCGTCAGTAATAATAAAAAGCTTCTGTGCAACGTAACATGTCGCACACAGTTTCCCCCCATTTGTCAGCTTTGTTTGACCCAAACGAGCAACAAAATGAGTGAAGAAACTGATGAGCATCTGATAACCAGGACTTGAAAAGAACAGACAGCACATGCTGCTTTGTTTAACTTTGTTTTGTTCTTCTTCTACAAGGTTATGCACTTTTCCCTACTGTACCACACGTTACATGACACTTTGTACTTCCTAAGTGCAGGGATATTCTGTTTGTTCAGATGCCGGAAGTTCGAGGGGATCCAACAGCGGACCTTATGTCCGCTCTAGTTTTTCACATCAGTGTAGGATAAAGCCGCCCTCGAATCTGCTCCTAAATTGGCCACATCTCTGTTTTCTATCTTATCATGGTCATTTCTTTAATTTGATACCTATTTGATGATTTAGCACGGCCTAAACTGTGTATATTTACTTTTACGGGGACTTTGAAAAGTAAAGAGTGCTTCATAAATAACATTTACTAACATATAAGGGTATTTGCTTGTATTTTGCAAGCATAGGAAACAGGAACCTTAT
Source organism: Pseudomugil tenellus (assembly GCA_037177515.1). Lineage (NCBI taxonomy): Eukaryota > Metazoa > Chordata > Actinopteri > Atheriniformes > Pseudomugilidae > Pseudomugil > Pseudomugil tenellus. The sequence goes on along the minus strand of JBAMHX010000023.1, from coordinate 16,234,768 downwards.
CTTTTATCTCGTGATTGTTGAGATATGTTAAGTTGGTTATTACTGAGAAGTTCTTGTGGTGCTTGAAACAATGACACCTCTTTGAAAAGATACCCAGCAGCTACGTGAAGCTGCCGCGTGAGCCAACGTGTTAATGAAAAGGCAGCAGAAAAGGCTGTATCTGGTACATTTTAATAAATGGGGAGAGTTTTCCCCATTGCAGTGAGCCCTCTTTAATAATCCCCAACTTCCCCTGAAGACGTTTTCTCCTGAAGTGATGAGAGGTTGCTGAATGGGTGAGGGCTGAACAAACTGCATATAATGTGCTAATCATCACAGCTGACAGAAGAGAAGAATCTCCAAAAGTGGTTTTTATAAATGTGTGTGTAGTCAGTGAGTCATCTAGCTGCAGGTACTAATGGTTTTGTTTACAAGGGGGGCTGCCCAGAGTTCTGTAGTATTAAAAAGTAAACTGAGTCAAAGTTTTTTCCTCTCTGATCCTGATCCGCCTCCAGTTTAGCTCAGAGCTCTGCCCTCCACTATCGCTTCTTTCCAGGTAATTGTAGCAGAGTACTGTGTATCTGGGATTGAGCTGTTCATGTCTGTGGCTTCAGGCCAGGACAGCCCCTCTGTAGTGGTGTTACGCAAGTAAACGGAAGAATGTTTCCCTTTTACTGGCATTTTCACTTATCTTCCTGAAAACAAACAAAAAAAAAAAAAGTCCCTTCCCACACTTTGTCCAACAGGAAGGTTTTCTGTAAATTCGGCACAGATTGGTGCACATGTTTACATCCTAAGACTTATTTTATCAATAAAGAATCATGTTTCAAAAGTAGGTTTGGAATTCATGGAGAATATGTGTAGCCAGATCATAAGTAGTATAATAAAATACAGAGTACTTGAGTGATGTATTACTTCTCTGCTGCAATACAGTTTCTGCTTTTCTTTAACCAAATCTTGAATAATTCTTTTTTGCGACCTGAGTTATTTATGTAAGAAAATATTATAGAAGTTTGCTTGCAAACAGGCTTAATTTCATTGAAATTACAGAAACGTTATTTTTACATCTCTCTCCCAACTTTCCCTGAACTCCAACCTACAATTTGTTCTTTCCTGACCCCGTAACAGAACCTGCCTCACATTTCATTCTTTGTAAACCTGCCCATCATCTTGTGCCCAGACAACTTGGCAGTAACTTGACTGCTCTGCGTAACTCCCAACAGAAGCTCCACGTCCATTTATTAAATGTTTTATCTGACACTATTAAGAGTGAAAAGCCAGCTCTGCACATGTAACAGTGCCCTTCCATGTGACTGTGGCAGCACAAAGAAGAGATACAGGGCCAAAGCTAGACAGTAAGCTTGCCAAGGTGTCAGACAAGTGCAGTTTTGTATTCTTCCACCAGAACAAGGAGGTGATTTGCTTCAGCCAGTCAGAAGAAATGTTGAGGTTTGGAGGCTGAGCCAGCAAACGAAACATATTGTCAGGCGTTTGTATTCAGCCAGTCAGATGCAGTGAAGTGAAATTAACAGTGTTACCCAGAGAATAATAGCCCAGTCGTGGACTAACGTGTACTTGTGTGAAGGCCTTGCCTGCTCCTCTCACCATCTCAGGGAACAGAAAGAGCTAAAATCTGCTATAGTTGTTTTTTCTTTTTAAAAAAATGAAAAAATGGGTTTTTCATCAAACAGAATACAGACTTGCTCATCAAATACAAGTTTGAATTGTGTTTGACTGTAAATAAAAAGACTGTAGTTTGTGGTTATGAGATTTAAAAAAAAACCCTCAAAGCAATATTTTATTCACAGTAGAGGCGCAAATATCTGAGCTTGATTTTGATGATAGTCACAAATCTTCATTTTAAAAAGTTGGGATCAGGACGACACAAGAGTTTCCACATTTAAAGAACGAAAGGAACGTCTTTCAAATATTGAAGTTACTCTTCAACGGGTCAGTTACACAAAGAGCACCTTTTTGAAGGCAGGGTTTCGGAGGAAAGCTGAGAAATGATTCAGCAATCTAACGTCGTTTCAACAATATGTGGAGCAAATATTAGGAAAAAAAGTTTAAGACTTTGAATGTTCCATGATTTACAAAAAGTTTCAGAACATCTGGAGACATCTGCGTGTGGATGGAAAAGAGGCAAAAGGCAGAATTTGACTACTGTCTCTGGGCATAAATCAAACATTAGTTGTCATGTAAATCACTGCATGGAGTCAGGAACACTTCCAGGAATTAGTTTCTGCCAAGGCAGTTCACAAACGCAAAGAAGGCGCCAGATTTAACACAGTCCAGAAATGCAGCTACGCTCGCTGGACCGCAGCTCATTGAAATGGACTAACGAAAGTGGGAAATTGTTCAGTCGTCCCTTTTTTTTACATTGAAAAATGTAAAAAGATTGTTTTCTGTTTGTAATTACTGCATTGCAATTTTTTTTCTCATACTAACTCATGTCTTCTAACTTTTTCTCTGCAGCTGATCCGTTGAGAGTGCTTGACCAGTGTCAGAGCCCAGCGATGCGGATCTGCATGGTTTACAATGAGACGGACAATGCCGTGGACTTCCAGCTCTGCCAGGAGTTTGGTCTCACCCTGTCAGTCTTCTCCCTCATCTACCTCCTGGTGTGCTTCCCTTTGGGGCTCTGTTACAATGTGCTGCTGGTCGTGGTGAACCTCTCCAACAAGGTATCCATGACCATGCCGGATGTCTATTTCGTCAACATGGCCATTGCTGGTCTTGTGCTCAACTTGGTGGCCCCTGTGGAGCTCCTGAGCTCCACCTTCACTCGCTGGCACGCGTGGGAGTACAACAATGAGCTCTATATCACTCTGCTCATCCTCTTCAACATCTCATCTCTGGTCATCATGTACTCCACCACACTGCTCAGTCTGGATTACTACATAGAGCGGGCTCTCCCTCGTACATACATGTCCAGCGTGTATAACACAAAACATGTGTGTGGGTTCATCTGGGGCGGCGCGGTGCTCACCAGCTTCTCTTCGCTGCTCTTTTATGTGTGCAACCACATATCCACGAAGATGATTGAGTGCTCTAGAATGCAGAACAAGGAGGCAGCAGATGCCATCATGATGTTCATTGGCTATGTGGTCCCAGCTGTGGCCGTGCTTTATGCGTTCGTGCTCATTTTGCGCATTAGGAAGGAGTCCACGCCTCTGGATCAGGACTCCGCTCGCTTGGACCCATCTATACACAGGCTGCTGCTAGCGTCTGTCTGTGTGCAGTTTGTCCTGTGGACTCCGTATTATTTGAGCCTTTTAGTGCACACGGTAGCTGGCACACCAGGATATATTAGCAGTGCATATTACGTTCCCACGTATTATTTCATGAGAAGCTTCTCTAAACTACTGGCTTTTTCCAGCAGCTTCGCAATGGCTCTCATGTACAGGCAGATGAATAAAAACTTCTCAAATAAGCTTCAGCGGCTGCTCAGGAGGCTGCGTTGTAGAGACCAGTCTTGTCCTCATGAACGCTCAACAGTTCAGCAAGTGGTGACATGAGATCCTGCCCTGGGAGAGCCTAGGCACCCCTCCAGCTACACCCAGCCAGCACTTATCCCCATCCTTTTCTGTACAGAGCCAGTATCTGACTGGGCTTCCTCAAGTCTCTGGACTGTGTTTAGAGCGACATAGCTAACTGTGGAATTTCCTGTCACTTTCCTGAACTTGATCTGAGTTGTCTAGTTCTGCGGCGAGAGGATAAACCAAACAAAAACCACTAAGTGCTGCTTTTTTTCTTCTTTTTTTATGTCAGTGAGTAAAGCTGTCTACTAAGACACTTGGACTGTTGGTTCTAGGATGGTGAAGTTGGTACATTCACTCAGAGACTAACATTGTGGCATTCTCTAAGAGTTTCACACAGGCACCAATCATACAGCCTGCTTAAAAGCAGTCTCCAAATATGTTTCCATTGTAGTAGGGTGGTGGGTTTGTGTTATTAATTAGTGTGCAGCGTGCACAACTGCTTTCATTTCACTATGAGGTCTGTATGCTGTGATTTCATTTAACTTGAACTGTATAATGTTGCTTTTCCTTAACACACAAGCTAAATCAATAAGCTAAACATTGTGATTATCAAGTGAAGCCATTTGTTGCTGATGGAGCACGCTGTACCTCTGCATTAATGATGTTGGATAGCTTGTCTCCATCACACTATAGCAAACTTCCAGACTAACACGTAGATTAACCAGTGGATCTGTTAACTATCTCCAAACCTTCAAGCCTCAGTCACTCGTATGAGAAGATGGTTCGTCTCATGTTGTTCTCTTTTATTCAGTTTTTCAGATTAATCCATCGTAATATTTTAAAGGCAGAGTAAATTATCAATCGTCTCTTACAAAAACTGTGATTTTTTTTTGTGGTCACCAGTACTTTTGTGAAGCTATAAGTATTTCTATAAAAATCTGCCATCATTTAACTTTTTTTTTAAAGTTTGTTTTTCACAGTGTGGTTCTGATCCACTCACAGGCATTAAGAGATTATTCCCACATGTGTCGAGTTCCTCAGCAGATTTTCTCCTGTAGATTTACACGCACCCTCCCCACTTTGGAACCATGCTCAGAAACTTTGTATTCAGGGTTCAGACATAACCGTTATACCTCTTGTGATCTCTGCTGAGGTAATTTGGCTTTTTATTCATAAAGAGTTCTGATTAACTCTGACAGCCCAGTTGGGTGTTTTTTTTTCTTTAAACTGTTTCACCTCTGCAGGAATTATGCATGCAGAGCCTCAAAGGGGGTCACGTGGGAGGCCTTGAGGAGGTGGCATGTACATTCCCTCAGGAATGATTGGGACGTTCTGTCCGGTAGAGTTATCCAGACTGAGTCACAATAAAAGCATTATCAGAAACCTTTTTTTAAAAAAATATGATATGCGTAACAACTTCCTACAGTTGTGCTGCTCACATGCATACAAGCTGCTTTGCTTTCTCATCTGCCACTTAGTGAAAAAAGAGCAGACATTTACTTTTAGTGATGAAAGCCACTAATAAAATGCTGAATGAAAATATGTATTATTGCACAGTGTTTATTGCTTCAAACAGCATTAGTTAACTTTTTCACCTGCTTTCTGTAACACCAGGGCCAGTTTATTGATTACTCTGTAATGAGATTTACCTGCCAGGTGGACTATTCATTTGAAGAGTAATCAAATACTTTAAGGAGATGAATGATAATTAAGTTTAGGATGGTTTTAAGTCACATTTTCAATGGAGCACATTTGAAAAAGTTCAGGAACAATGGTGGGAAAACCTTTGGGGACTTTCCATGGGTGTTCTTATAGTTGTAAAGGGTGAGGTTTTCCTTGATGTAATATCAGGAATATGATATTCTTAAGATTATAATGTACTGTCATATGTGCATTCCAAATAAAGAAAAAACAAACAGGATTTTGTGTCTAAAACTTAAATGTCATCTTTATTAGTCAGTAGGAATCTTCAGTAACTTGGTCTAAAAATTCATGAACATATGTGACATAGTTGGCTATTATTTGAGCTCAGCTCAAAGTCCCAGTGATTAGGCTGAATCTAACGTTGAATCATTCAGATGAAAGGCGCATTAAGATGACATTCATATCCAGTGTATGACAGTAAAAGCTGTTAAGTTTTTTTTTTTTTTTTAATAAAGTAAAACCTCAATTAATATCTGATTCATTTAAATCTACCAGAGTTAAATATTTCCTGTTATTATGTCCCACAAAGACATGTTTACATTTATATACCCATGCAAATAGGGGGCACTGAAAAAGCACAACATATGTCATCCTAAATTTAACCATACATTCCTGCAAAGTTATACAAAGTAGTGTTTTTCTTCATTTTATTAAACCAAATCACAGTACTGCAAAAGTCTAGAAGCAACTGGCAATTTTGCAAGATTGCTTGGAGCTGATCTATGCATGTTCCATCTAAATCTGATAAGCATTAGATTTAGAGGATACCAACTTAAACTGCAAGACCTGACCCGTTTGCCTCACTTAGCGCCATAACTGCGCTAAGCTGCTCTGGAGCCATCTTGTTCAGACGGGGCATATTGAATTCTTGCCAGAGGCGATAATTAGCAGACACGCCACACGGGCTTTACGGCATGATGTTCACAACTGGAGAGGAAAGAATGATCAAACCTCAAAGTCTCACCCAGCTGAGGCCACTGCTCAAATCTGAGAGCAGTTTATTATTTCTGAGGGGCCTAAATCTCCCATCAGTGTGCAGAAATCAGTATAACTTAGTGGCTGAAACAGACGTAAAAACACCGGCAAAGTTTCTTCTTGTAGAATTGAAGCAGCTGCATTTCAGCTATTTAAACACCAAAGCCTCAACTCTGATGAATTAACTTTCAGATGTTATGCTCTTTTTTTTAGGCTGTGTATATAAGTGTATGATGTTGAGATGTTAATATGTAAATATTGTATGTGATCTACAGGAAAATGCTATGCTTCATAGACAACAAACTGTTATTTTCTGAGAGCTATATGGAGATTGTGTAAGTAATCCACTGTCAAATGAGTCAAAGACTAATTAAAACACTAAAATGAATGTGACTCTTTCTTCTTATCTCAAAGTAATATCTAAGCTTATAATGAAACGTTTAACTATGCAGCCATTTTTATATAAGTATAAAAAAATAAAAAAAATAAGTATAAATAACTGCTTTATTCTTATCATTTACTTTGACAGAACAATTTTAGATTATTGCTGTTTTGTTCTTTAAAAACCCTTTTTTTTTTTATTTAGATCACAACTTTGTGTCTCCAGCTGTAAATGAAATTAAAATACCGTAAATTCTTACCCTTAACAGGCCTGTTTAGTGAGAAGGAAACATTTAGTTTCTCCTATTTGATATTTAGTTTGAGGACTGATGCCACAGCTTGTGGAGGGATCCAGTGCCATCACACACAAACTAGGGATATGACAGCATTCCACACATTGTTTCTCATACTGTGGGCATGAAAGTCCAAGACTGCTGCTTTTCTCAGAGAGGGAAAAAAACCATCTTTGTCAGCTATATTTTATAACAATGCTGCATACAGAGTTGTGTGACTGCCTGCAAGTAAGAGGAGACTAAAATGTTACAAAAGGAAGTTAGCAAGGCTCTGCAGGCTGAAGTGAAACGTCAGGCTGCAGGAAGACTAAACAAAAAGTATTTTTAATGTTGTCATTTCACTGTTTTATATCCAAGACTGGGGGTATTTAATTATATGTCAGACATCTGGAAATAATGTCATAATGGAGAGTATTAAATATAGTTGTCATGGTAACTGTGTCACTTTCTGAGAAGAAGCATTTCAGGATATATTTAACAGAAAGATGCAAGCCATAAGCTTTTAATAGTCAATGTTGTGGTAGAACATGTAGGATCTTTTTTGCTTCATTTGACTTCCAATTACAGATAAAATCATGATGCATCACAATTATATTTACTAAAAGAAAGACAAACTAAGAAAATTTGCCAGCCATTTTTATTCCTGTGTTTGCAGCTGTTTATCATGCTGCCAAAGAGTATTGTCTAAACAAAATTCAAAAGAGCAAACAAACCATCTGAAAGAAAAAGATGTAAGATGTGGAGCCTAAATGCATGACATTAAAATATGAAAGTTACTGGTGTCGACCAATTATATGTCAAATCCCAAGTTTGATATTGGGCAAAGTTTGCTAGAAAATCTCTTGTGCATATAACAATTTATGTGTCTTAAAAGTCTTAAAGGGTTTTTTTTTTTTATTCTTCTTTTGTTTCGCTTTTTCCTTTCTTAAGACGTTGAGCCTGACCAAAAGCATCAGGGTCAACTTCAGCATTGAACAGCATCAGACCACCTAAGAAGACAGAACATTTGGCTTGCAGCTTTATATGTTTTCTTTGGCTGCCAGGCACATTTCACACACGACCTCAGACCACTGTTGTTTTTCTTAATATGGGTAAAATTGGGGCTTTACAGTCCAAAGACAAGAACAAGACCAGGCAGGTTACGGTGAGTATTTCAGACAATGTGAGAAGAAGACAACAAAGAGGACCGTGTCATGTAGGAAAGATAGAAGATAGTAGAAATGCTGCAAAACAACGTGAACCTACAGAGAAGAGCAAAACATGTTCAGACATTCTAGACAGATAATCATCCTGTGTGTAAAAGATTATACTGGTGAGTAATAATGGGAATTGTACAGAAAAACATGCTTCAGGGAGGAGTCTTCATCTTTGACCCACCACTTCACTTCATCTCTGGGGAAACAAGTGGATCAAGGCGGATGCTTGCAAAACAACCCACCCCTCCTTTCTTGCCAATCCTGTTCATTTTTGTCCTCCTTAGACAGTAGACGAAATAATTTTAAAAAATGGGCGAACAATAAAATCCCAGCATCAGCTAAATGTAAAAAAAAAGACCCTGAAAGCAGTGCGGCGGGGCTGCGTTGGGCAGGATGTTCCATTCAAGGTTGTGGCTGCTGGAGATGCCGGATGGAGCCAGCAGCACATCAGACTGGTAAGTGGAGGCAGATGATGGTGTTGTACCCTCCCTCCTTTAGACCTCCCACATTTTCTCCCTTAACCACAAGCAGTTAAACCCCACAACTTGCCATTAACAGCTGCTAGTATTGTCTTGTTCATCAGATGTTTTGTTGAGGGAAACTTTTCCTGCTTGAACCTTTAGAGCAACATTAATTAAAATAATGATGGATCTTATGACTACAACATGAAAACAGAGATCTTACGAAATGTCTTATTTTTCACTGTGGTATTTGATCATTCCCCCCCAGTAAATAATCTATAAAACCCTCATTCCACCTGTTGGTGTATTTGTCTGTATAATGTACCTATTCCACTGATATGTCTTACTCTTACCAGGCCTGTATTTTTAGCCTCGTTTCAACTCTGTTATACCAGTGAGCCACCCTGTGGACATAAACAGGGAATACATCCACTCACACAGCAGGGAGTCTTTCAACTGACACAAGAAGGCATAAAACAACAAATAAGGTGAGTGATTGAAAAAATGTTGATATATATATATATATATATATATGAGTTTCCAGCGGGCCAATTTTTGGGCACCCCTGATCTAATCATACTCTTTGTAACTAAATATATTTATATATTAACAGAACCTGACAGAAAGACAAGATGTGATTACATTTAACCTTATTGATCCACAACTATTGTCTTTTTATAATAAAGCTTGTGTTCACACTCTTTAGATTCTTGGCGTTTACCTTATCATACTCATCCTCAGCTGGGTTGTACTTGCGAAGCCACTCTGCCAGCGGTTTGTCCTTAAAGGATCCAGTGACACCATACTCCACCTGAATCTTTCTGAGGGTGTCAGAGGATGGTACGAGCTCCACCATACCTGTAAACAATGAGTGTTCTGTAAAGCCAAAGGTGGACACTAGAACAGCCCAAGAAATTAAACACAGGAATGCACTGAAAAAATTAAGGATTCAAAAGGTTAAAAACTGCTTTTGTTGTCGAGACACAATTAAAATTTGACAAACGTAAATGTGCCTCTGTGCATTTATGCATTACCTTTGTCCTTGCCAGTTGAGATGCATTTAAAGTTTACTATGCGGAGGTCCAGCCCCTCCTGCAGCCAAATGCGGTCCATGACGCGAATCATCTGAAGAGCCAGCATGTCCTGCCTCAGGTCCTCTCCCACCTGAAACACAGATAGACTAACTTAAAGAGCAGGTAAAGCAACTAATACTGGGCTTTTTTTTGTTTTGTTTTAGTTCAGCCACCAGGGGGCGCAATGTTTAAATGGGAAGAAAGTGAACAGCAGCAGGTTACAACATGCTAGGGTTTATTTGGTTTCACTCATGGAGTGTGTTCAAGTCAAACAAGCTTGTAGATTAACTTAATATTTTTACATAGTGTATAAGTGTAAGTGCAAGTGCAGCGCACCTTAAACATGACATTGATCTCCTCTCCTAGAGGGTCAGCGTTGACCAGGGCCAGCTTGAGGGGAACTGCATTGGAGTTGAAGAAAGAACAGGCCTACAAAAGCACAAGCAACTTAAGTTTTTTTTTCTAAAAATAGATACGCGAGATTAAAAGAAATCTAATGACTAATTAAAACATTAGGCATCTGTGATGGCTGCAGGCTGCTGAGATAAAAAAAGGAAGCTTGCGGTCTTAAACCCTTTGTGTCTAATTAAAAGATCATTTAACACCCACATTTCCTTTTGAGCCAAGAAGAGATACAACAAAAGATATTTAAAATATAGCCAGTGTGTAATACCTTGATGTTTAGTTCTTTGGCCACCAGACTGGGACTGAGTGGCAGTCGGCACTTATTCCTCTGGAAAAAGTTCTGGATATTTTCAAGACCCTCCTGTAGCGCTATCTACATACAAAACACACACAGTGAGAAGCACATAAACACTTTAACCATTATCAAAGTAGCACCAAGACAGACAGACCTGTCGTGTAGAGCTGCCTGCCTGTCTGACCCGCTCGGCCACAGCTCCCAGTAGAGTGACCAGGCGAGTCTGTTGGTCCAGCTCTGCTCTCAGTCTGCTTCCACACAGGCACAGCAGGGCACCCAGCACCCGCTCATAGCGCTGTCCCCAGGTTGGATCCTGCACAGCATCCTTTAAGAGCCTGCAGCCATTCCACACATTACAAGATTTAAGGGACACTTAGATCCTCCTTTCTAGCTTTTACCAGCATCACAACACTTAAGACTGCAGGATAAATTGTGCACTTTTGTTTTGGCACAAGTGCTAATTTCTAATTCTGCAGGATATGAAAATGTTTGATGAAAATTGGTGTGATGACACGGTCAGGATAAACCACTGAATAACACCTGTGTTACTGTGTGTTGCATTAAATTTTTTACGCTCAGACGTGATTCAGCATGTGAAAATCATGATTAGATTTTAAAAGGTTTCCATAATTTACTTCACTTATGAAGAAAAAGTCATGATAGTAAATCCCTTGAATGGGATTCTGTTATTTTCGTGTATATGATGCAAAACAAATTACCTTCTAAAAGAAAAGATTCTAATATACTTTTTTATGGAAGTATATCATTGTACTTAAATGTTTGTTACTGGGTTGCTGCTGTAGACTCACCAGTAGAGGTAGTGGGCTATATTGATGTTGCCTTGTGCTCTGGCTAGGAGGAACATGATGAGTGCATTCTTTAGGTGACACTCAAACTTTATAGCCTAGAGGAGACAGCAATACCAACGTTTTGAATCCAAGTTTGAGAAAATGTGGGTTAAGATGAGACTTGATAAAATGAACACATTATTAAATTAGAGGATCTGATGCTTCTACTTTTGTTCTTGTTACTTATACCTGTACTAGTTGAGGCAAGTAGTCAGCCAGCTCATCATCACTGCTCTTTTCAATCCAACTTACAGCCACACTTCTCACTTCTGTATCTGCAAACCTAATCGGAAGACCATTACAATTAGACAAGCTGACAACAAACAAAAAGAAATGGAAGAAATATTTAGAAAATCAACATGCATATTTTATAACTACACGTGTTAATATTATGCATGTTTTTTTCTGTTTTTGCAAGGGTGCATACTTGGAGTCGAGCAGTTCCAGCGCAGTGACAGGTGGAAGAGTGGGCCAATGGTGCAGCAGGGAGTGAATATGTGCCATGCTGGCCCAGTCCCAGCTGGGTGCACTAGCTAACACCTTGGGGAGGCTGCTGGGGTGGTCTCTCCTGCAGTGGAGTCGGTGGTCCCATAAGAGCTGGTGATCCGACCGTTTCAGCCTGGACATGGAGATGAAGCAGATAAGCAACACTACATACGTTTCCAACCATAAAACTTGGTGCTTCCGACCTGTTTTCATTATTAATAACGCACAATCTCTGAGCGGCCATTGTCTATTTACATGCATAGAATTATAGTTACATGCTGCCTTTAATCACCAGTAAACAGTAAAAGCAGTGTGATGATGGAAACAGCAGCTATTTCATTAGAGTTATGCAAAATAAATATTAAATAAAAAAAAACTGTTTATGAAAGCACCAAAAGAAAACTTCTCAAACACTGCTAAAGCATTCTTTCATCATGAGGTGGTTTCTCAGATGCGTTGGTGTGGAAGTATATCGCAAAAGTTTAATGGAAACACTTTTTTGCATTTACACGTCAACGAACATCATGCAACCAACTTATTTCAAGTAAAGATGGGGCCGTGTTTATAGATGGAGGAGGAGACAGAAATCTTTTGACAAATTATTAAAAACAAAAGATATAGGCGTCTTCTTTTTGCTCCAAAGCATAAAATGTTTTGCATCTCTAGAATGCTCAAAGTGAAGTCTCACAAATCAGCACACTGACCAGAGATGTATGGAAACATGGTCGATTCAGGTAAGAAACACAAGAGGATATTATCAAAAGAAGACAGGAAATAAGATAAAGGGAGAGAGCAAGAGCTCAGAGAAGAGACAGGATTCAAGACAAATGCAAAATATCCATCATTATGAGGTGTCAAGTGTGAAAATCCCTAGTGGGACTGCAAGTTAAATTTAGTTACAATGTATTAGTTTCCATCAAATTATGTAGTCTTTCAAAGCACAAAATTATAAATACTATAATAAATACATAATAAGAGCATCTAAATGGGGAGTTCAGAAGGGTCAACAACTGATTCCCACTTATTGCAGTGTTCAATAAAATCTATGCGCTTTGCAACATTCAAATGAAAGCAATAGCAACCAAATTGTTTCCAAGATCCTCAGTGTTTAAAAGAAAAACATTTTTCTGGGTAGTTTGAACATTTTATATATCATTTGGCTGGAGAGATGTGTAACACTGGATAAACAAAAACAAGAATTTCTTTAAAACTATTGATTAACTCCAGACATGCATGTCCTTTAAATCCACGAGCGTGTGAATTCCAAGACGTGGTCCTAGAGTTATGTTGCCCCCGGCAACCCTTACCTTGTGATAGTAAAAGAAAATGCATGCCTCATTTTACTCATGTAAAATGACTTTTACACAAACACACAACATTTTGACATATCAGCAAAAATGCAGCCTTATGGGTGTTTCGCTCAGAGGATGCAGAAATGAACGGGCATGTCAAAACGGCCAGTGAAAGGACTGTGCATGCCAGCTGAATCTCATGGATGTTGGCAGCGTGGTGAGGAGATTTGGCTTGCGGCAGGCATAAGAGAGCATTAAGCTTGGCTCAGAGCTGCTGGACAAAACAAGACACAGTGGAGCAGGCAACGTACAGGCGTTGATGGGGAACTGTGGCTGGCAAGTGAGTTACATCCCAACAAATCTCTTCTTAGATCTACATAATCCAGGAGACTTTGGGTGGTCTGAGAGAATGCCAAGACAGCTGCACACTGGAAATTTTATGAAGATTTCATGTAGTTTGTGTGGATTATTTTTATTATATTAATACATGTGAATTGAATTCATGTAAGAAAACACAACAAAAGCAAAAAATTAAGAAAAAAAGCACCAAATGCATCTGTGCTTTATGTAGAGAATAAAAGAAAAAATCTGTTTCGTGCCATTTGAGACATTTAATTTAAGTTGAACTGCCAGGCGCTTTAACTTTGCTGTACGCACAATTAGCAAATAAGTTTTGCTACTCAGGCTGAGAATCACTGGCTAGAGTGGAATCAACAGTGTGATTCAGATTAATGAACTTCCTCATCAAGCTCTAAGCACCTCTGCTGACGAGACATTCATACCTACTAAAGAAGACTTACCTTTAAGCGTCCAGCACCAGTCTTTGAGTTTTCCATGTATCCCTGCTTCAGCACACCTGACACATATTACTCAGTCATTGTGCAGAACATCGCCGGTGTAAGCTAGGTGTGATGAAACATGGACACATGAAAAACCTGCAGGACAGCAGTCCTAAAAGACTTTGGACACCCCTGCTCTAAGGTTCCCTCCTCTGCAACACACCTGACTCAGATCTATGGATAATTAGCAGACTTGCAGACAAACTAATGACATTCTGTTACTGGTTTATAAAGCTCTAAATGGTTTAGGTCCACAATACATCAGAGACCTCTTGACCCAGTATGAACCAGCAGACCCCTCAGGTCATCTGGATCTGGTCTTTTATCAGTTACCAGAGTCAGAAGGAGACATGGAGACACTGCATTCAGTTTCTATGCTCCACATGTCTGGAACAAACTCCCAGAAAGCCTCAGATCAGCTCAAACATTCAGTTTATTTAAATCCTGGTTAAAGATGCTCCTGTTCGCAGCTGCATTTCAATAATTTTATTTTTTATTTTATCTTAAAACTTTTGTGTTTTTGTAATCCTAAATTAATCATGATTTGAATAATTTTAGTTGTTCTAAAAATGGTCATTTTCTTTTTTATTCCTTTCTTGCTTTAATTTGAAATATTTCTTGTATTTTATTGTTTCAATGTTCTGTAAAGCACTTTGAATCACTGTGTTAAATTGTGCTATACAAATAAATTTGCCTTTCCTTGGCTAATGAAGTCTGATGTGAGTCAGGTGCGTTGCAGCAGGGAAACTCCAAACATTTGCAGGACTGCAGCCCTCATGGACCGTCCTTGCCCACCCTTGCTTTAAAACAGGGATGTCGAAGTCCAGTCCTTACGGTCTGAATGAAATTAATGAAAAGTTTGACTAGAACCTGTTGGATCCATTTGATTTGCATCAGGTGTGTTAGTGCAGAAAACAACACCTGCTGGATACCGGCCCTCGAGGACCTGACTTTGACACATGTGCTTTTAAACATGCAGAGCAGCAGGTCCCGTGGACCAGGAGCGAGAAACACCAGTATTGTGTGCTGACACATTGTTTGACTCCTCTTTCATTTTCATACCCAAAATTGGAGGCTCGGCTGCAGATTTTCTCGAGCTTGCGTCGAAGGTCTGGGTCCAGTTCCTCAAGATTGTGGGGCTCAGGGCTGGGGGCCACCTTTGGTCCCACATATAAAATATCCACTGCTGAGTCTGGGAAATCCACCTGACAGTTAAATAAATACCAGAGCTGAGATCAGTTTATTCTTCTCATTCAAATTTATATCAAGAAGAACACTTGCACTTTGCTACACAACTATCAACTTTTTGTTCTAATCAGATCATTGTTAGCGAGCTTATCTCAATATTTGGGCATTTCTTCAGCCTTTATGCCTTGACATTATTCAATGTGAAATATGATCATGAGAACAAGATGGTTTGAGTTAAAGTTTTGTTTAAGCTTACATCAGCTTACATTTTTGTTGTTCTATAATATTCTAAAAAGAGACTTATCTTTTATTGTGCACAAACACAAATGGTGGCAAGTTAAAGCCTTCCAATCAAGAGAGAAGCCATCACGCAGAGATTTAATGTGAGTAGTTAAAATGACACACTTGTACAGTGGCTGTTGAGGTTGATGGCTTTAAAGATAGAAAACCAGAAACAAATAAAACTTAATAAGAAGTTTGTCATATAACATTAGCTTCTAAAATCCTAACCAAAACACGAGGAATGAGCAAACTGTAAAGAAAATGGATATGTTAAGCAAATATGCAACAGAGGAATTAAAACAAGGCTTTCACTGGTCACTAGTGCTGACTGGTTCTTACAGGACTTCAGGAAGCTCCCCATGTCCTTAAGATCTCACATCTATACGGTCCAAACAGACCTACACCAGCTGTGTCATTATAACATTAGTTCATACCTAAGAGATTATTTTTTATGATTGTATGTTCAAACAGGTAGATCTGAAAAAAGGTTTTCTTAACGGATGAAGTCAATTGAACTTATACCAGAAATAAAAGGACAACGTTGGTGAAGAAAAGGCTAGAGACCCAAAACTCAACCTCTGTATTGCTTTAGCAACTGCTATAGTTCATGTATGTGAGGATGCTACATAAACTGGCTCATCGCTTACTGAAAGCTTCATCTGATCTCAGTCACTACAGCTGTGTTTCTGAAGTCAAACTAAAGGACAGATCCACAGCATGGCAAGGTCTTTAACACTAGAACCGCAGGGACGGCTACATTTTACCACCCCAAAAAACACAAAGATGCATCAAATCCTCATCTTCAGTACTCGTTACCGGGTAAAAATGGCGGATCGTCGCTTTGTCCCACCAACGTTTCGTCAGATTCTGCCTCACATCTAGAGCTACTTCTCCTCCCTCCATCACTCAGGTCTGGGGATAATAACCAAGTTTCTTTGGCATTCATTTATCTCTTGTATTTATCCATTTGTCGAATTTAGCAGTAGATTGACCTAAACGATTATAAAACCCTATTACTTACTGACAGGTATCTAACTTATGTACGTTACTTAGCAACCGGGATTGGCTAAAAAACATCTGACAGCTGGACATAGTGCATTAAACTAGACAGTAGGAATGATCTCATTGGTAGTTCTAGGTATAAATGATCAGATTTCTTTTTATTGTGTTCTCAATAAATATTCTCAATAAAAAAAAAAACAAAAAAAATTACAACGATGTTGATAAACAAATAATTATAAAGTCTCAGTCTGAGATTTGACATTTCTGTGCAACTGCTACATGTCAAGCATATTACATGTAGATGGCCGTCTTCTCAATCTGGGAGCTGCTGGAGGTCTTTCCATCCTGTTTTAAGGAATGTTTTTCCTTTCCACTGTCGCCTCATGCATGTTCAGGATGGTGAATTGGATCAAAGATTTGATGCAATCTGTTGGTTTTCCTTAACTAGACTGTCTATTATGAACTGGCTCGAACTAAACTTGCCCTCACATGACACTGTTTGTCAAGTGGCGCGATACAAATAAAGCTGAATTTAACTGAATTAACAATACCAACAACAATGTGCTGTACATACAAACCTGCAATACGATTCTTTCTGTGGGTATCCTTTTGCGACTACCTGCAGGACCAGAGGCAGCAGCGGCAGCTCCCTGTGCAGATATCCAGAGACACAACAGCCTGGTGCCCCGTTCAAGCACTCTAAAAAAAAAAAAAAAAAAAAAAAAAGTCAGGAGTTATCAACACTGACCAAAACATTGTAAGAGAGTAATGTTTCTAACATGCCAACGTTACTTTTATTTTGCTTTTTATGTTCTTCCATGTTTATATTGTCTAAAAATAGCGATTGCTTTAATTTTTGTTCCTCTGTTCTCACCCTCTAAAATCAAAGAGGGGCATGGAGACTTTGCCCAGAAGCTCCGGAGCTTTCCTCTGTTTATTGGAGTCAGGGGAGCTGCTGGCATTCTGATTAGGGACCCCAAACAGACTCAGGCTCAGAACAGACTCCAGTGGGAGCACAGCTATTGCGATGGGAAAACTGATCCTTGGAGAAACAAGAGTAATGTCAGCAGCTCAGAGAAAATGTTTGAGTGTCAAAACATGGACCAAAAAAGATAAAAAAAAAAAAAAAAAAAAAGAAAAGTCTTACAGTTCGTCCCATCTGATGTGGTAGAAGAAGCTTTTGTATGTGCCCACTCTCTTGGATTGGACTGGTTTAAACAGGTTCTTCCCATTGTGGATGAGAGAACACACCAGGAAGTACTTCTCGTAACTGAAACAACACAGCAAATGTTTCATATGTGTATTTTTGTCTATGATTAACCATCAGCTACAAATACTTATTGTTATATACAACAAAAAAAAAACATTTTTTGTAGTAGAACGCTGATATTTGCTGTTGCTTAGGTAGAGACAGGAAAATATTGCAGTAAAATAAGAAAAGCAGCTGCAGAAGTTTGCCAAACTCACAAAGTAAATATCAGTCAATTACAACGTGACTTTCATTTCACTTCATGTGGAGTTTAACTTACTATGGTACATAAAATTTTGGAATACACCAAATGCTGTACAGAGTTGAGGATAATTCTGAGGGCTGGATGTATTATTCAAATGTAATTTTCTGGTTATTAAACTCTTTTTTTGTTCCTGCTTTACAAAAAGCTTAATCTGACAACGTTAACATAAATGGAAATGTGATTAAACTGACATTAACTTGTGCAACCACACAATATTTATTGTTATTTAATATTTATGTTATTTAAACATAATCCATTCAGCGACTTTTTTTCCACAACAAAGACGAAGAAAAACAATGCACAGGTGGATCCCACTCCAACACATCCCACTTTCTACTGAAAAGTCAATTATTTCATTTAAATAAATCAACAAAAACAATAACACAGCTCTGTGATGGATTAAGCAGAAATCATCTTCTAAATGCTATTAAGTACCAGTGCTTTGTCATGTAAAAAAAAGAAAAAACCCCGCTGGGAAGAAAACGTTTCCAAGCAACCGTACATTAAAAATGCTTCCAGTCAGGCAGGGTTGATGCACTAACACAAAAAAAAAACCCATCAGGAACAAAGTGAAAACACCTGTATGACATGGCTTTCCATTAATCCCAGTTTCCATCCATATAGTTCCTGAACTTTAAAACATGCCTGTGTAACACCAGTGTGTATAAACATTTAAACGGAAAAACAACACACTTTTTTCTGTAGATTTAATACATTTAAAATTTCCTGATTGTGCTACAATCAAATTCATGACTCAGCATTTGGTTTCTCCCTTAAATTTAAAAATAACTTCTGCTTTAATTCATCTACTATATATGCGTAGGAGCAAAGAGGGAAACACAAGCAGATACAAGTTTCTACCACAGACAGCTTGATCCGTTGCTAAATGCCATCTGTGTTGGCAGTTTTACCACTACTCCTGGTGTCTCTTATGCTGGCAATACTGTGGCATCCACTGAGGCAGCAGATGGATGACACATGAGCCACAACAATGCCAAACACTCAGACCCCAATAAGCCAGTTTTATAGTAACACACCATATATACATTAGTGTCTGTCTGTGTAAGAAAATACTGCACTGACTGTTTCCCTAAAACCCGAGGAGCTCGATATTTTTCCAGCATTTTTTGCAGCTTATGGAAGACGCTGTGCTGGAGTTATTAGGTCTGCTATTATTTATATA
>JBAMHX010000023.1:16187869-16205791 GCA_037177515.1 Pseudomugil tenellus | reverse complement strand
CAAATAGTTTTTATTCTCGCCATTTATTACAAAATCGTCCTTAAATTTACAGAGAGAACAGCATAATACATTAAAACTTGTACTTTTTTTTTTTTAAAAAAGTAAAATACTATATCATCCTCAGCCATTGTGCTATGGCACAAATCAACTGTTTCCCAAGTTTATGCTTTACATTTGTTCAGTATCTTTATCACTTGTTGCATTCAAATATTTCTCAGATGTGAGATGTCAAATAATTTTACTTTGACTTTATTTTATTTTGTAATTTAGCTATAGGCTACATAGTGTCTGATGAACTGCTGTACTTTAATATTGGTGTTGGATCCAAAAGGATGATTATTATTATTATTATGCACAAATATAATTCCTGGTATGGTAATTATTTTTTTAAGCATTTACAGAAATAATTAGTAATTTCAGTGTATGTCTCATTGCAGATACACAATTTAAATAAATTTAAAAATGAATAAACAGCTTGAAATGAATCTTTTGAGCGAGTATGAGTATGTCAGGGAGAAGCCAGACGGGACCAACAATCTGAGAAGTATGCCAGTGTCTAATTGTTCAGCGCCCCCTCCCCTACATCAGTGTGGACAGTCCAATGGTGTTTGCAGAGCGTTGTCTTGCAGGCGGACGTGCCTGTACGCAAGCAACAGATCCGAGCGCATGCGCAATTCATTGTTTTGACTGAAAATGCCGTCGGTTTCGAAAACGGCGGCCAATGCGTCTCCTCAAACCGAGAAACCTACCCACTATACGTGAGTAACGCTGTTGCATATAATCAACTAAATTTCTCGTGGCCAAAAATTTCAGCTGCACGCGGACTTTTGTGCCTCTGCATTTCTACCACTCCTTAACCAATATGTGTGCGTTAAAAACATGGTGCTTTTCCTGGCTTTGTGACTACCTAACGCTACATAGCAAACATCGACTGCTAACGACATCAGTGCCAAGGCAGGAAATACGGACATGTTAAATCGCCTAAATGCTAAACTATTCGTTATCGGAATTGCTTACGATAGTTTCATGAAGTAAAAACTGCGTTTTAAATGTTCTATTTCATATTATATCGCCAATTTGGTCTGCAAAATTATTAGCCAGGAACTCGCTAACCAGTCTGCTTGGAAATAGCTCGGCCTTATTTTGAGTTCCCTCTTACTACGCACATTCATAGACGTACGCTCATAGGATTCTAACTAGAGTTACGAGCAGCTGCATGCGTGGTTTGTTCTCTGAATAGCAAGCTAACGCTAGTGACCCAAAATATATTAGTCTACATCACGACCAACTGAACACAACACCGCCATACTTTTACTTAGCTTTGGGTTCAAGCATTACTACATATCTATTTTAACTAGATTTATAACACAGCCTTTTTGTTTTTTTCTCACTGTTTTAGGTACTTGAAGGAGTTTAGGACAGAACAGTGCCCGTTGTTCCTCCAGCACAAGTGTACGCAGCACAGACCCTTTACTTGCTTTCATTGGCATTTTCTTAACCAGCGACGAAGGCGACCCATAAGGAGAAGAGACGGAACCTTTAATTACAGCCCTGACGTGTATTGCACAAAATATGATGAGACCACAGGCATTTGTCCCGATGGAGATGAGTAAGTACCAGTTACAATCAGCACTGTTGCACATTTGTTATCAGTTTTCATCAACAACTAACAAATGTCAGATGCTTTGTTGACATTCTTCAGATAAGAACCATTTTATGATTTATTGGTTAAGTACTGCATAAAATATTTTGAGATTTTATAATTGTAGTTATAATTTGTAACCTCTATCTGTGGTGTAAAGTGATGTAGCTTAATTAGAAAAAACCCTGCTTGTTTTTTCTTTTTTTCTTGTAAGAATATTACTGATTTTTAGAGAAGAGTCTTATTGATCAAGTTGTCTTTTGTTAGTATAGCACGTTTTAAAGAAGGATTTACAAAGTAAATAGCATAACTTCTTTAGTCATATTTTAAGGTTTTGTAGACAACAGTAAATCAATATCATTAGGAGATTAATTGAAATTAATTACATTAAAGATTAACATGAAATTAGATTTTTTTCCTGAAAAGGGATAAAGTATTTTTCATTTAATTAAAGTTAGATGGATATAACACTTGGACAGTAATTTAAATAATAAGTGCCCAAATGAATTCTATCCCGAAATAAGAATAAAAAAACTAATTTAAGGTAGTAGACGCATTTAAATGGAACGTGATGCTGTGATTCATAAATGATGGCAGAATATTGTGCACGCCGTAATGAGCTCAAAATAGTATGATTGTACTTTGTTTTCTATTACATTTACTATTCAACAACCTGGCTCATATATCTAGTTGTATACCAAATGCAGCTTTTGTGTGCTTTTATTTATTTATTTGTTTGTTTGTTGCTTTTTCTTTGATTTTGTTTTTGGTGATAATGTAATATGACAGAAATTTCCTCAAAATATATATATTTTTCATCGAATTTCTTTGTACATGTGGTCATACAACATAAAAAATGTGAGTTGAATATATCACATTTGAGGAATAAAGTGCCAGCTCACCCATAAATCCAGACTCTTTGTGTCATGGGTGATTAGAAATAATGAGAGTATTTAAATTAATGTAGGATAATGGTTTAAAGAAAACTAATGCAAGATACACACTGCAATTCTTACTATTCCTCCTCTTCTAGTGGAAGCTATTTTTGGATGACTGTATGTGTTGCTATAGCAACTGTAGCTACTCAAGAAGGAAAAATTGTTTTATTCAAGGAGCTTATTGGTTGTGTATTTCTTAAGGCATTGCTCTTCTGTTAGTCACTCAGTTATGAAGATATGTTTGTAGTAATAGTTTATTTTATTTTATGTATTTAAAATAGTCTTTTAAGAATATACACCTTAATCATTTGTTAGGTTGAAGTTACACTCATCAGTTTTAATTTCCTTTTTACATTAATTTGTATCAAAAGTTTGCTTCCTTTATTTTTCTTCCTTACTTCTTTCACTTATACAATCATCCATTTCTGTACTGATCATATTTTGTGTGCTCGTTTCCATAGCTGCCCTTATCTACACCGGACCACCGGTGACACAGAGCGCAAGTACCATCTACGATATTACAAGACTGGTACTTGTATCCATGAGACGGATGCTCGAGGGCATTGTGTGAAGAATGGCCTCCACTGTGCTTTTGCTCATGGGCCACATGATCTCCGACCTCCAGTCTATGATATAAGGTAACTTGTAAAGCAAATAAAGACTTTTCTTATACTTGCCAAACATTTGCTTTTAAGTTTCGCAATACACCAGACAAATTAGTTATCGCAAACATATGTCACATCTCTACAAGACTAAATGGTTCCCGTACAGCAGTTTGGAGTCTTTGTTTGGCTAATGCTGTGGTTATTATAGTTGTATTGAACAACAATCTTATTCTAAGGGTGATTTGTTTGTCCTGGAACAGAAATTAAAATATTAATCACATTTTATTTACAGAGAAATTCAAGCACAAGAGGCCCTCCAGAATGGTCAGTTGGGATCTGGAGAAGGTATTCCTGATTTGCAGCCTGGCGTATTAGCTAGCCAAGCTATGATTGAGAAAACTCTGACCGAAGATCCCCGGTGGCAAGGTGAGAAAGTTGCAAATGAACCACACCCCAGTTACAAACATCAAAACACAGAAGATCGACACTCATACGTATGTCTCTTTTTGCAGATACCAACTTTGTTTTAGCCAATTATAAAACAGATCAGTGTACTAAGCCCCCGAGACTATGCAGACAGGGCTATGCATGTCCCCACTACCACAACAGTAGAGATCGAAGGCGAAATCCACGAAAGTTTAAGTACAGGTGAGCGATTATTGAGTACAAGAGAAGTAATTAAGGCATGTTTTTGTTATAGTATATAAGTGTTAGAGTTTTTATTCTATAAACGCAGGTCAACTCCTTGCCCTAATGTGAAGCATGGTGATGAATGGGGAGAACCCTCCAAGTGTGACAGTGGAGACAGTTGCCAGTATTGCCACTCTCGTACAGAACAGCAGTTTCACCCAGAGGTGAGTAATATTTGTTTACCTGCACTAAAAAACAACTTGACCCCCATTTAGCATGTTACAGGTATTTCATTTTTTTCCCCTTTTTTATTCTTCTTCTGCACACTCAGAACACACCAATGAAAAAATAGTCACTTCCCACCAAAAGTTTACCTTTAAATTGATTGTGGTCTCTGAGGCAGCTGCTCAAGGAAATACTGAAGATAAGCGTTGGCTGACTTTACTATTGGGTGTCGCCATTAATTTACTGAATCTGTTTGATTCGATGCAAAATTAACAGCTGCAAATACTGTTAAACAAAAATCAGGACAATAAAAGTTGTGCTTTTCAAATGTCTTGATACTCTAAAAATTGTTAAAGGGGAGATATCTGATGTGTTGAATTAATAAAACCTACAAAGATTATTTGATCCATTTTAAGTCAAATAGTACCACTGAGAAAATAATTAAATTATAATCAATTAGTTTAGTTTAATCGTTTGCTTTTATTTAGCCGAGTTGACTTGAACACATTCAAGAATTTGTTGTTTTAAGCTAAAGAACAATTCTTACTGAGGGTTATTGTAGAAATCAAAAAAAGGACAATGCTTAAAGGTTCCTGGGCATGAAGTTCATGTTTAGGGCTTGTGTCCATAAAGCGATTTATGGTCTTGCTGTGACCGTATTAGGATAGTAGTAGGTGATGACATGTCAGACAAACAATCAAATCAAAGACAAGAGGTCAGGGTTTTTTTTTTAAAATATATATATATATATATATATATATAATAGCAGGTTGGCTGAACACTGAAAGAAATTGACTAATGTGAATCTGATGTATTTGATTAGAATTGAAAAGACCTGCAGTCTGTCCTGCAGGTGGCAGCAGGTCACACAGTTATTGTCTCCTTGAGTTAATCATTTCAGGACTAAGTGTGGACTCCTTCCAATTGTTCAGGACTTTTCTAATATTGTACGACTGCCCCTGATTGAGCGTACCACACACAACTCCTGCTTGTGATTTCTCTGTCAAAC
This sequence comes from Pseudomugil tenellus, assembly GCA_037177515.1. Lineage (NCBI taxonomy): Eukaryota > Metazoa > Chordata > Actinopteri > Atheriniformes > Pseudomugilidae > Pseudomugil > Pseudomugil tenellus. The sequence goes on along the minus strand of JBAMHX010000023.1, from coordinate 16,200,742 downwards.
TAAGCCGTGACAGGCTAATCTGTCGGCCTTATTACTACACACGTCTTCTGCTCCATCACAGTGGTGGAAAACAAGTCATGGTACAGCAAATATTAGGTGGAAGAATCATTCTGTAGTAAAGATATATCTTGTATCTAGGAAACATCCTAATTTAACATCTTATTGATTTATGATCCATTTTTCTTCCTTTCAGATCTACAAATCTACCAAATGCAATGATATGCGACAAACAGGATACTGTCCAAGAGGACCGTTTTGTGCATTTGCACATGTAGAAAGTAAGTGAGAAGTTTTTACTTTTAAACCAGGCACTATTTACCTCTTGTATGTTCATAACGGCCACGAGGAGCTTTAATTTGTTCAAGAATCTGGTTGTTCACAAAGTGAAAAATTAAGATTTATTTGAATCCTTGCAGGAATTCCCTCAACTGAGGAGACAATGAACTCATTACTAACAGCGATACAGTCGAGTTCCCAGTCGCAGCTGGGCTCTCAGCAGTATTCAGAGTCTCCAGTCACTGAGTGGAACAGTGGGGGAAACTCCACCACCAGCGCAACCAGTAGCAATGGACAAGTAGAAAGTGTATGTTTCCCCCTTTTTTCTTTATCAGATTCAGCTCAACACAAGACTAGTCAGACATTTCTTTTTTTAAATCTTTTCTTTAGTCATACTTTTTCTTTGTGCTTAAAACAGACATGTTGCCACTGAAAGCCACAGTAATACTTTACTTAGTTTGCCTTTCAGTGTTATATGTTCAGTCTTATTCATTTCATCACTTTCATAGCTCATCCATGGTTTCCATGATATTTTCTCTTTTACATCTTTTTATTGAGATCATATCCACTTCTCTATTCCAGGTTTCATGTTCTATTAACTCAACTGTAACATCAAGCTCAGGAAGCGACAGTTTGTTATCCCCAGTGGGATCCATCAGCAGACCCATATCCCTTACTAATAGTAGTTTATGCTCAGAGTCCACCACATCCAGTGTGTCATCTCTGGCTTCTAACTATCCCAAAGCACCGGGCTTTGAACGTGAGGATCAGGTACACAGACTGCACTCTTTAGATTTCGGAAGAATAAAATTATAAAAAAAGGCTTTACACCTGGTATACAACTCATCTGTTTATTTTTGTCTTTTATTTCTCATACCGTTTTTATTTATTCACTCAAAACCATTTCACCATTGTTTCAACAGCTTAGAGGTCATTTTATGTGTGTGATCATGTTAATGAATATTAGAGAATTTGCATTTGTGGTTATGCATCCGGAAATATAATCAAAGTTGTAGTTGTGGTGAGATTTTTCTATTAACAGATCCTAAAATGTCTTTAAAGTTCTTCAGTTTACAAACTTATTGTAAGTAACTACAACAATTACGCAAATTTGGGTTACCAAAGGCCACAGATATCTCTGTCAGGAAGTAGACATCAAAAAAGCAATTGTTAGATTGCAAAGTTTCTAATGACATGGCTTTTTAATTATTGCATCTAAAATGTTAAAATGTCTGTTATTTGATCATTTTAGACTAAAAGCAAGGGACACATAGATCAAAAATTCATGGACCAAGAAAAACAGGTATGTGGTTATATTTTGGTGGTAGTTTGATATTTATGAGATTTGTATTTAATTTCAGATACTGTCAGTATGAACACAATAATAAAATGTTTTTCTTTCACTTTCCTTTCAGACACAAAATACTGTATTCTCTGCAGTGAATCCTTTGGCATCAAGCTTTACCTCCAGCATAACATCAAGCTTGGCCTCTAGTATTGGCTCAGATAGTTCTTCACCTACCACCTTATCAACAATGAATGCAAAAGCCACACCCTTTTATCCGGGAAGCAACACGGTGGAGTCTGTCATAGGTTAGTCAATGTCATGCTACACAGTGAAAGTCATGTACTTGGAATTAACACTGAATTTTTGTCCTTAAATGTCAGATTTTTTCCATTTTCCACCAGGATCTGCACTAGACCTCAACTTCAGTGACATCAATGTTGCATCTATGTTGCATGATAAGGAATTGGAGGAGCAAGACAACAGCTTAGGACTTTCAAGTAAGAGACAACTTTGTTTCTACTCACAGTAGTTTGATTTTCTTCAAATGTTATTTCTGGTTTGTATGTTTCTAAAACAACTGGATGTTTCTTTCTTTTTTTTTTTCAGGTCAAAGAATGCTTGGTGGATCCGCTCCCGTTAACATTCCTGGCTCTCTAGCACGATCATCTTCTTTTAATTCCTCATCATCACTCTCCACCTCCCCACTAAGTTCCCTGTCCCAGTCTCTGTCTCAGTCCCTGCTGTCTGGGACAGTGTCTCAGCAAAATCTACCATCTAATATGTTAGCCAAGCAAGAGCATGGTCTACTGGGAACACCCACCTCTTCTTCGCAGAACTCTCTAGGTAAGCTAGCAGCATCAGACATTCATGGCCTTTTTCCACCAGCACCTACTAAGCACTACCCCGTTACAGCCGACACCGCACTACCTGGTTTCAGTCGTTTCCATTATAATCAAAGCACTGTCAGTGTCGCCATAGCAACTGTGAGGTGATTTGGTAGCGACACACATGGCCTGACAATGGAGGACACTAAGGTGATGCTTTTACCTCTTGCAAAAAAATGTGCCTACCTGGCACCAGGAGATCCTGATGGAAACACCTACAAACCAGGAGGATTGGTGTCGAGCTGCGTTTAGTAGGTGCGAGCTGAAAAGGGCTTATGTTACATTAACAGTACCCTTTGTCTAATATTTGTCTGAACTCGCTCATTTAGGTTTGAATGGAGGAGCTAGCAACATTTGGGACTTTGTAAGTGGGAGCTTTTCACCAAGTCCATCTCCAGTTTTCAGCAGCCTAGCCTCCACAAGCAGCAGTGCGGATGTGGCCCGCCTTTTTAGAGAGCTGGATGAAGCTAAGAGGAAGATCAAACAATGGGAGGAGGCCTGGCATCAGGTCAAACAGGTCAGTAGCCTCAACGAACATGCTCTGAAATACAAATATTAGCATTTGCAAATGGTTCCCATTTCATTGTTTTATATCTTTTTAAACACAAACCTGACCTTTTGTTCCAGGCCTGCGAAGCTTGCCAAAAGGACGCACATGAAGCAAAGGAGCAAGCGAAGACGGCCGAGGCAGAGCGGCAGCTGGCCGAACAGAAATGGGAAGAAACGGAGCGCAAGCTGAAGGAGCTCCAGGGGGACTTTGATGTGCTTTGTCGCACCCCTGGAACGCCTCTTCTTCGTAGCTATGGAGAGCTGGAACAGCTCCCATTGTCAAAGCTTCACTCCATCCAGAGTCAGCTACGTAATGATCTAGATCTTATAGATGGGGTAAGAAAGCCTAGATCTCGCACATTTCATTTGTAGCATCTGCATAGTTTTGAAATTGTTTATCGGACTATTACATCCATGTTTGTATTCAAGCATGCTCATTTGAAAAGTCTGCATGAACTGTGTTTTCTAGGTTGCAGCTGATATCGATTCTTTTCTTTCCCCAACAGGTAATATATCAGCTTCAGTCAAAGAAATGTATAGTTTGCCAAAAGCATGATCGTTGCATTGTTCTGCAACCTTGCCAACATTATGTACTATGTGAGAGCTGTGCACCTAGCAAAGCAGAATGTCCCTACTGTAGAACAAAAATATTGAAGTGGTGATGTACAGTAACTCAAGGTACTATTTAAAGAATTAGCTCTTTTGAAAAACTACTCATAGTTAATACATTTTCTAAACAGCAATGTCTGTTTCTTAGTGATCAAATTACTTTAGGATCAAATGATGTTTGACTGATGGAAATGAATTGGCATAAATCAGATTACAAACAGGGGATTTAGTCTTTTTTTAATTTTGCTCAGTGTTGACCAATGTACATTACTCAATCTGTTTATTTAGTGTAAACAGCCATGCCATATAATTAGACTATAAATCGTCACATCGTCCATCCTACAAACACCAAGGGATGTAGGATTAGGCGTTTGCAATTTAACTTTATTTAATGCGGCAGCAATTTAATTTCTTTACACACTTAAAGAAGAATAAGAGGACATTTCAGTTAATCTTAACATTTGAAATAGTAAAAAGCTAATGATTTTGTTTAAATGCATCACCATTAAAAGCAACACCTGAATCTTAAAAAAAGAAAAAAAAAAACAGTTTCTCACACATTTCTGGAATTAATTAATCGTGAGCAAAGCTTTAACAAATACAAATAAGAATCTATTCCCACAGTGCTTAAACTGCATTACAAAATTTTCAAACATATTTGCATATCTACTCTCATATATACTAATATATGAAGGTATCGATAAAACTAATGGTATGCAACCTGATATAGGACTCCCGTATTTGTTTCAGCCCTATTAAAGAAATCAGTATCATGTCATAGTAAAAAGTGTGTCGGATGAAAAATCTATAAGTTCTCTTTTAATAATTGGCACTAAAACCAAAAACAAGATAAGAGGTGAATGTTGGGATTTTGCTGTGTTCCTCAAACAAAGTCACATTTAATTTAAACTCCCTCGCTAAATTTAACAATTTTATTCAATTTTTTTTAATGACATCAGTCAAACATCATTAGTTTAACCAACTTTCTGAGGAAGTTTGATTACTTATTAAAAGCACTTTGTCGACATGGGACTATACTAATGGGTATATAGAAATTTGCTTTAAGCTGCTTTCTAGTTCTTTTGTGTCTCTTTTTAGATTGATGCTTTTTTTTCTACATAAGCTAATGTCTGAAGCTTTCGCGTGTACTGTGAAACATAATTTGAATATTTCATATTTCTTTTTTTTTAATCATGGCATGGTTCCACATATTAGAATTTCATAGAAAAGTACTTAATGGTTTATACTTTCATAGTTAGATTTATAAAATTCAATCAAATAAGTGCAAATTTAAAACTGCATTGTAGACATAACCAGCAGCTGTAATATCAATAAGGCACATGCTACATGTTAAGGCTGTTTTTCAATCAGTGAGTTTTATGTAGACCTTTATATAGCCTAGCTGTTAGAGAAGCATGTATTGTATTTGCTAAAAGCCTGAAATGGTGACTTTTTTCCCCTACCCCTTTTTCTTTTATTATTTTTGTAGGAATCTAGCCTCTTGTCTAGAACATATCGGCCTCTAACGCTGAAGTGCCTTGCCTTAGTTCAAAAGGTTATGTGTAGGATTGTCTGAGGAGACAAGCAGTTGAAGCGTGTGCACATGTTTCAGTGCATTCACCTTCACAAAAGCATCAACATGTGTTGACTATATATATATATATGTGTATATAAGTTCATTGTATTTGGCCAAATTCCATTGAGTATTTCTGCAGAAAATAATTAAAAATGAAAATTGTCAGTGCCTATGGTCTGACTTCACCCATAGAAATGAACCTCCCTGCTCCCCCACCCCAGCTATACACCCACCCATTCATTCCTTGGTTGTGGTGCTCTTTCGATGCAGCTTCGTTCTTTGAAATGTTTTTAGTTTTTTTCTTTATGCAAACATATAAATTTGTATAGCAACATGCAGAAAGCATTTTGAACAGTTGAGTTACTTGTTTCTAGTAATAATTCTGCAGTAAAAAAAGAATTTTGTAGTTTACTCGTAGAGTGGATTTTGCGTAGGATTTATGCTTAGGTTTCTCTAAATGAAATGACCTTCTACTGTGTTTAAAAAAAATAAAAGACAAAAACAAAAAAAACACATTTTTATTCTTGCTTTAAAATCAGTAGAAAATCATGTATCTCCAGGTACACTTTTTGCTACTTATAAATATGAGATAATGCATTGTTTACATTCTCACAAATGACAATTAAGCAACTCAGAGGAAAAATTTAGAGAAAGGTTATGGTATTTTAGCATTTTCATGACTATATTTCAGCATAAAAGGCAGGCTAAACACTTCTGGTATTGCATGCTATGCCGTATAGTAACCAGCTACAAAGAAAAAAAAGTTTAAAAAAAATCTTCGCACTGTGTCACACTGCCAGAATATTTGTATTGACTTATTTTTACGTAGGTAAGGCTTAATAACTTCTGCAAGCTTCGCTGCTACTGGAAAGGTATTAATGTAGTTTCTTGTTATACATCTAGATGTTTGAATGTTGTTGTGCATCCACAGCTCAGATTTCATGACGATGAAACGATCTGTCTTATGCATCTAACTTGACTTAATTTTTTTTGATTGAATTGATCATTTTTGTAAATCCATTTTAGTCAGTTTCAGTACTTTTTGTAAACCACATAAAATGATGTCATGGGCCTGTACTACTATAAATTTTCCTTTTGGTTTGAATTGAGGTTAAACTTTTGTTGGCTTTCTTTTCCTCAGTACACTGGTTAGTGGTGTACGGTGCAGCTAATTCACAGAGTCCTTTTGGTTTATTTTTGTTTTGCCTGTAAAGCCAACTAAATTAATGATGTCTAGTGTAAAAAATGTTAAAATAAACCAAAGTGGTGTTTTTTGTTGCTGTCTAAATAAATATTGTGTGGAAAAAAATGACCCCAGAAGAGAAGTGAGATCCTGCTGGAAGGTTCAGATCAGTCTGTAGTTGTGAACACAACCCCAAAATGAGTTAGGACCACCGTGGTTGTCCACATAAAACTGAGACACAGGTCAGCATTTGTAGTGGCAGTATAGTTTTTATTATTATTTAGTTGTATTTTTTAAACTATTAAAATTATTTCCGTTTTTTTATTTAATTCAGTAAACAAATCTTGAGTCAACAGAACTCTTTCTTACAACATTAATAGACTTTTACCTTTTTTATTTTTTTAGTTTTTGTCAGTTTTACCAAAGACCTGTATTATTGCTTTTTCTACTACATTTCAGCATTTGTTTCACTTCTGTAAGAACTCTAAATTGATTCAAGGAAAAAGTAAATCACCTAGTACCTTAAAAACAAATACAATTCACGAAAAGTTAATTAAAAGCATTCTCTTCTATCTGATGTTAGTTTTAGTTGATTAAATTTGCATGGGTCAGATCCTTACAATATGTGTATTTGTACTTCTGATTTTGTGATAAATATACATTTGCATTTATGGCAGATTGTGCAATACTGGCTAGCACATGCTGACCTTAACCAAGGAGTTGATGTTAGTTAAATTGTTGTCTACAGTGAAGGAATGTCCTGCTAAATGACATTTGTGCTTCTGAAGTGGCCATATATTAACTTCACTACAGTACTGTTATGAGTAAACTTTGAATTTGCTTAATCTATATAGTTTGGAAATGAACAGGTATGCATTATATGTTGTTATGGTAGGCCTACAGTGACTGTAAGGTGCTTTTTGTTTATTGGATTCCTTTTTTCTATTTCTTCAAACTGTGGTCTGAATTAGTTTTCATAATTTTGGAGACAGAAAACGATTGTGATCATCAATGGCAGATACAGACTTAATTAAAATTGAGTTGCAGTAATTTGTTTTGGGCCCTCATTTTCAAGAAGTTGAACAAATTCAAGCTTTCCAAGAACAAAAACGAAAAGAAAAAAAAACAAATTTGGTATACACAGCATAAATTTCTTTGCATTTCATCAGATTATTTTATCTGTTGGACCAATTGTTTTAGAATAAATCTGTGCCTTTTAATGACTACATAATGTAGATTTACTGAAAAGAAGAACAACGACATGGTTAATCAGAATTAGAAGTCCAGTGCCTTACAATAATTTTGTGGACCACAATGTGATCGTTAACGGCCCTTTGCATTCAGGCCTCTTTAACGGAAAAGAAGGGGGGAAAAAAACCTGCAAACCTAACAAGCAATTCATCAATTTGATATGATGAAACAAAGCTTAGAGCTGATTGATGTTTGTCTCGTCTGTATTTGCCATACAGTTTAAGAAAACAGCAATATCAAACCACTGAAGATACCGTTTTGTTCCCAATTAGTCATTTGGCACCAAAATGTTAATTATTTGTGGGGGGGAGCACCAAATAGGAAGAATCTTGTAAATGAACTGATAAATATATCTGCATTGGAATAGTTTAATCTGTTTTACATTGTTAGTTGTTGTCTTTTCCTTTTTTTGTTTAGTCATTTGTAACTTTATTAAAATGGAGCCAGAAGATTTATGCAATCTTGTACATGTTTATGAATATGATGTATGGAGCTGTTCAAATTAAGTAAAAAATATAAGTACATAGTTAAACATAAGTAATCAGAATGTGGAGCCAGTTGGTCCATGTACATTAGAAATTTTTAGTGGAAATGTTATTTGAGTATCAAAATCCTGAAATATTGAATGTAAACTTGTTTCTCAATTAGATATTCAACTAATAGGTCACTGGATATTATGGAGCGCAGTTAATTGATTATGATGTAGCATTTAGTTGTGAACTGCTATTCAATAAAATTCATTAGAACTTAAATGAAAGTTTTCAAGTTTCTATTTGTCAGTTTAATGAGATAATATAAGAAAAGAAATGTATTTTTCTCAGGGGAAAGAAGTGATGGAGACTGTTAATTCTGAGGAAACTGCATTTCATGGGGCGATTTACGGCTTAGACATCATTTAGATTTAAAACTATCTCCCTCATTTCGTGACAAGCTGTGTGCATATGTAGTTGATTCTATACTGATAATTGTAGAAATCATTATGTTGGTATCTTGGTGTTTTTTGTGTTGTGAACACAAAAACAGGTGCAAGTCTCAGAATACTAGATGTTTCTTTTCTACATTGAGGTTTGTGTACCACATATTTACTGTAGTGTATTACTAGTTTGTTAACACTTGTTAAATTGTTACACTACAGTTATGCAATGGTTTACAGAGTTCACAAATTATTTTTATCATCTTGAGAATTAAAATAATTTTTCATCTGAAATGTGTGAATACTTTATTGTCTTGATCATGAGCAACGAGGAATTTTACAGATTACAAAGTAGTAAAACGCAGAAAGGATAGTGGTCTTGTTCAGGAAAAACAATATTTATTACAGTAAAGAGGTTAGAAAAGTTTTTAGCATTCATCTAAAACAAGCATTGTGAGTTATTTTGAACCATATGTGTAAAATCAGACAGATAATGTGTGTTCTGCTTTATGACGAGGACCACTGCAGGTTGGAGACACAACACCAAATAGATAACGTAGCAAACATGTGGCCTAAAGGAAACACATACATTAAGGAAATGTTGACTTAATGACAAAAATGTTTAATGCAACCTCTTTTATTTAATAAATAACTATATATATATATATATATATATATATATATATATATATACACACACACTTTTTTATCTAGTTGTAGGTGATAAAAAAAAAACACTGCAGTCTGGTGTTTTCTGTAAGACTTTTGCACCTGTTAACAGGTTATTTTTTCCCACTGCTTATAATTAAACAATTAATATAACCATTATAATTTACTAAATTGCTATTTATTACTTTTCTTTCATCTCGATTTATTTGAGTGACTTGTAAAATTAGTCTTTGAATAGTATCAATAAAAATAAGGACAACTGTATATATTTATATTTTTCTTTTACCTCTTTCTCACTTTCAGGAATGAAAATTTTTCTTCCTTCTTGAACTAGGTCTAACCTCACCTAGAAAATACTGTTATGACATGGAAAAGAAAAAGGGAAAGTTACTTTTTTAAAGACATTTTAAAAAACATTTTAATTTTATCATACCTTTCAAGGGTCAGTTTCATGTCAGCCACAATCTTTTCCCCTTGAAGAGCGACGATGAGAGAAGGGTCCATGTAAAACTGAACCATCTTGTAAAAAATAAAGACGGTGAAAATCCTCACCTTATAATGCTGCATATTAAACCATCAGTAAAAGTTATATCCCCACCTTTTCTCTACCACCTGATGACTCTGCTAATGTCTCTGCAATACGTTTCCGCTGCTCAGCATCTAGGATGCTCATCCTTCCTGCCACTAGATGGCAGCCTGACTTCAGCAGCGCATCCACTATCTCCAGCCGAGAAGACTCTTTGCTTTGTGGTGGAGCTTTTAAGGGAATCAGTAAGCAGGTTGTCTGCCAGGGGGCACTGCATGTACAGGACTCTGGAACCAATAAATAAGCAAACAAAACATTTGTTTTGCTCTGTTTAGAGGTCACTTGGAACATCATGTTTTAACATTATTTCCAGGAGAGCTATTGCCATAACACAAGAAACGTGCAAAATGAAAGGGGCTCCAACTGTGCAAAGTTCAGTGTTGGCTTTAAAAATAACAGAGGAGAACCTGCATGATTATGTCAGCACCACTAATAAAGCCTAGACAAAGAACATGGAGTTCATGCTCACTGTTATTAAACCAAGATAGTTTTATAGCTATAATACACACCTCCCATCAATCTTGAGACTGCCAAAGTTGACAGACCACTTGGAGCCACATTCACTGTGCGGCTGTGTTTGCTTTGCACTGAAGCTACTGGGTCTGAGCACAGACTTGGTATCTGAAGAAAAAAAAAAGAAATTTTTAATAGTCTTAAGTATCCAAATTCTCACATTTTCACTCTGAAGTCACTGATGGAAGTATGTTCCATCCACCTGTTCTTGTCTGGTGGTGCTGGTCTCAGCGCAGCAAAGCCCCTCAGGAAAAAGTGCTTTTACATCCTTAATTGCTTGTTGATATGATCTTGATCCTGTAAGTGCAGTTATCAACCTTTAAAACATGCACTGTCACATTCTGCAGTCCTGTACCTAACTGTGCACCAATATGCTGCCAAGGACAGGGATCACAGGGCGTACCATAACAGCTCGACCACAGGGAGGAGTCGTCTTGGCCCAGCATGTCCAGCAGCCTTGTCACAGCATTTTCTCCCTGAAGGCAGAGAGCCAGGGAACCAGAGCACAAGCGCTGCACAACTTCCGCCGGCAGGCGTTCAGTGACATCAATTTTATCTTGGGTCACTACCAGCAGGCCCACCACTACGAGGCCACATTGCTGGAGTCTGCGGAATATTCTAGCCAGCGAGTGATACCAGACTTTTGGTTTAAACAGGCACGCTGTGAGCAGCACCTGTCGATCTGAGTAAAAAGACGGTATCAACCACAATACCAGTATCTGAATGATAATGCTGATGACAGATCTCTGCACGGCACCACAGGCTCACCAGGGATTAACTCATGCTCAAAGAAGAATAGGGAGACGTGTCTGAGGGCCACCTCCGGCGTTGGTGACATCAGAAGGGTCAGATTGTTGGGAGCATCGAGCTGTAAGAGCTTTCTCAAGGAAGAAAAAGCATCTCTCCCTCTCAGAACACAAACTAATGCAGATGATGACATAAGTTTGTCCACGCTGCTGCAAAGGAGCCTCTCTCCCACCTCATAAGGACTCAGTTCCTGAGCCTGAAGTTGAGTCAGCACAGGCAGCCACTTCAGGCCAAGCAGCTCAAATTTAGCACGCATTTCATCACCTGTTAAAACATTAGAAATAAAAAAAAAATCAAGAAGGGCTTAGATGTGTTTTTGAGAAAGGAAAATCCCTCATTCACTCTTAATTTGGTCATTCATTAAACCGAGTGCGTTTCTACATTTGTTTGACTATTCGGAACAAGTGGAAGTGGTAAACAAAACCCTGGACCCTGTGCTCTCAAAAATATTCACCCACCTTTTGGTGCTTCAGCAAGAACTCTATGTAGGAGGTTCAGGTTTTGGCTCATGTCCTTTCCACGCAGGGCCAAAGTCACCACCTGGTTCATGCCAGACTGGGGTGGACACTTCTGATGTGACAGGATCACATTGGAAGGTTTGGGCACTGCCCACATATCTCTGACTAAAAACAAAACACATGGCAAACACACAGGCAGCAGTAACAGCAGATCATTTCTGACAGCACTATATGTATGCTTACCAAATTTGTGGAACAAGTTATCGTTGTAAGGCAGAGTGTGGAAACACAGACTGGGGTCCACTGTGGGATCACCTTCATTCCAGTGGAACCAACCCAGAAGCTTTTGAGTTTCAAATTCTCTCATTAGGGCTGAAGCAATGTGACAGAAGAAGATCACTGTTATTCCAAAGGGAAAGAAAGCATGCAGACAACAGAGTAGACGGACTGCATTATTGTACACTTATACCATGGTCCGGGTGAATACTCGATTCTGATTGGCTGCTAGGTGTACAATATTTTTGGATAAAAGACACCTGTAAAAAAAGTTCCGATCAAATAGTCTCATTGTTACTGCGCTAGCAGCGCAATGGTTACCAACCGTAGCAATCGAAACTCAGAACATATGACCGCTTACATTTTTACTTGCGCACCTGATTCAGAAGTTATGGTACCATTTATTTATTTATTTATCTAGACACACACAAGCAGTAAGAGGTAAACTTCCCCTCAGAAATGATAATTTCCATTTTTTGAGTGCTTGCAATAGCCTTCTGTGGTGTTTTACATCATGAGCAGACCCCTAACTCCTATATAAAAAAAAACGGTTATGCTTAAAATTGATCTTATTTTTAACATTAAGCAATCATCTCACTTCTCTTCGCTGCAGCTGACAGAGGTGCAGATTCTGTGCGCAGGGCAAGTTACCGGGGCAACACTTCACAGCGTTACAATGACAGACATTAAATTGTCCACTCAACCGCTTCTTGTGAGAAACTTACGATTATAATAGCAAAAAACAACATAATCATATGAATGATTGATTTCGTATTTATTTCCTTTGTAAGTGACCACTGTATACGTGGGATAATGCCAGACGAGGTGTCCATTGTCCGAAAATAACGGTCAACACGGATGCTTAAACCACCCGACATCCAACACCTCCGCATCATCCATTATTTTTGGATAATGGACACTTCGTCTGGCATTATCTCTTACATATTTCCACATCTCCCACACACACACACACACACACACACACACAGGCAATGTGGGGTTCAGTGTCTTGCCCGAAGACGATATGTAGTCTTG
>JBAMHX010000023.1:16153155-16185463 GCA_037177515.1 Pseudomugil tenellus | reverse complement strand
ATATATATTTGTACAGCTATTTTGTAAAACTTAGATGTGAAAACTGAGACCTGACGGTAGAGTTACACTGTGGTGCGACATGTTCTCTTTTCGTAGTAGTAGCACCAGACAGTCTGAGAGAAGCTTTAGCTCTGCCTGATCCTGAATGGATGTAGGTGGACTGCAGAACACTTTAATCTACCAAGATAGACCATATTTAAGACATAAATGATTGGATGGCATTTTTCCTGCACTTGCCATTGAGCTATTATGTTTGCTGGATGTTTAAGGTTCAAAACATAAGCTCTAAAATCTTCATATGCAAGCGTCAACAATAATAAAGGTAACTCTAAGAACATATTATTATACAGTTTAAATTATAATCATGGCTTTATCATATCGCTGACACTCCTGAATCTCTCAGTGATTCCACCTGTTGGCCGCTAAGTCCCAGGACAGTCGCAGTATTGGTCCGAAGCTGTAGTCTTTGCAGCCCTATAGGGCTAAAACCTCTGTTAATGCATGTAGCCAGCACTTGGAAAAAGTAACACGAAGGCACTACAGGTGAAACCACAAGGAGAAAGTCCGCTGTTGGAGAAAGAGAAAGGATTAACGGCTACCTCAAAATAAAAATCAGTTGTAAGATCTGCAAACAATCTTTCTGGTAGTGACTGAAGTTAAAATGTTTATGTTAACAGGAGCTAGTTTCCACCAATGACAGTACTGACTTGCTGAATCATTGTACCTTTAGTTGTGGCACACAGCAAGGAAGACGATCTGCTTAAATCGAATAGGCTTCTTCTCACTCTTTCATCAGAGGATGTTACTCTACAAACAAAACACAAATGTTTGGTTATAACATTACCAGGAAAAAAAAGTGTGACTAGATAACAGAGCATAACTTACAAAATGAAAAGTTTCACTGCTGATGTTTACACTAAGGTCAAACTAGATGAAATTAATTTAAATAATATTAAATAACCGTTAAGATGAGGTTATCCTTTTTATATCTTACACTTTGAGTAAATTATACTTTGTTCTTTTTTTAAAAGCATTTATCACATAAAAGGTAATCAGCACCACCTTACTACACATATTAACCTCAACAGCATGCAATCCAAAATCTGGATGAGGAAGAGTAATTTTGTAATTAACAGATAAAAGATTAAAATGAACAGTTCTTCTTGTAAAATTCAACAATGGCCTAAATAAAAAAGCGATGGAAGGACACTCACTCCCCTGACTTAAGCATCACTGTAAACCTGTGGTGAGACCAACAAAAGGCTGCACATGCAAGAACCTGAAGTGACCTAAAAAGAAGAGTAGCTAAAAATTCTCAAGACATAAATAGAAAACTCTTGTCTGGCTGCAGAGCGTTTGCTAGCTGTGATTTCTGCTCAAGGGTGTGTTACTGTCCACTGACTTCACAGGGTACCAGCACACTTTATAAATAAAAAAAGGATTATAGATTCAGTTTTCAGAACATTAAAGTTTATTTTTTTATTTACATGAAACAGACCTGTTTGGATGCTGGTTGTAGTTTTTTGCATTTCCTCTTTGCAGTCTTCCTGAAAACCACAAGCACAGCTCCCTGTGGACTTGACTGCCCAGCTGAGGACAGTGTATTAGTGATGATTCTGGACTTCTACAGTTGACATTACATTTTTCTGTCTCATCATGTCCCAAACAATGTAAAGAACCAGTTAAATTATTCAACAATGAATGGGCACGAGGACCGCGGACAGCTAAGGCGAGGATGGGCTGTCAGAGCTCGCTGGGTTTATGGCTGATGGATAAACTCCCTGAAAAAAAGAAAAAAAACAAGAGAAAGCAATAAATGCTACTATAGAAAGCAGAGGTATTAGGAACATGTGGCATTTGTTATGCCCTACTGATTTCACTCAGGAGCCGCTGTGGAGGATAAAGCAGCCGTAGACCACACACATCCAGCGCCAAGTTATGAATCAGATGAAGGGTGTAGTGTGTTAGAAGAGGCTGTTGAAAGAACTCCCTGCACCCCACAGCAACTGACACCTGCACCAAAAACCAAAAGCAAAATAACATACATTCAGCCTAAGATTCAGTCATTCTTACAATGAAAGGAAAACTATTACTGGAAAGCAAACTTTAACACTGATGTCTGCATGCTCACCTGTGTGTCGAGCTCCTGCAAGCTCTCTTTTCCCTTTAAAACAGGCTCCAGAGTTTCCACAGTCACCCAGTAAAATTGTGGACTGAGACTAAACATCTTACCTATAACCTATAGAAACAAAGACAAGGAAGTACACAAGTAATCTGAGCACCGAGAAAGCTTTTCCACAGAAGAAGCTCACCTTTTTGCTGGTATTTAACGATATGAAGCAGCTCAAACAAGATGAAGGAAGGTGGATGTGTGGACCTGAAAAGGGCTGCTGGTTCAGCAGGGTTTTGAGCTGAGCTAACCAGCTGGCAACTGCAGTAAGTGACGTATTTGACAGGAATCTACGGACATTGTTACAGAAGTGTGCATGACACCTACATCAGCTTCCTGCAGAAATAAAAAAAAAATCTTTGTCAAATTTATAAGAAACGTAAATGTTTTTTGTTAGCTTTTTTCTTTACTTTTGATGTGCTGCGCTGATGATCCACAGCGAAGACATGCAAAGCCAGTCCATTCCTTGTCCACATTTGCTGGAGTCCTTCAACCCTGAATGGGGTCTTCCCACCAACACCGTCTTCAGTGTGACATGAGGGTGGGCCAGCCTGATAAAACATATTGGCCTGATGGGGTTGATTTATTGTTGTATATGTAAAACTCTGGTATATATCAGAAGATAGAAGCTTCCCTCTGGGATTAATACAGTATTTTCATTCAATCGCCTCATTTTATTGCTCACTTACCAAAGATAAAAACCAAGCAACTAAAGTGTTGTAAATATGGGATTTTGTTGCAGCTGAATGTGTATTTTTTCCTTTTCCATGGCTTTCTTCTTTTTTTCCAACAATACCAGGACTGAAGAGGCTGACAGTGAGTAGCACACATCCTTCATTCTCAATGTGCTCTGGTAGTGTGCTTATTGCTTCTTGGTAAGAAATGTCCTGAAAAAAAGTTCTACTAAGCACAGGCGACTATATTGTGCTTTTTAAAAGAAAAAATGCCCGGGACTTACAAATTCATACAGAACATCTGTCTTTTCAGCCGCTGGCTGCTTTAGATTTACAGATTTGACAGGACGATGACTTTCCAGTTGCTTCAGGACTTCTTGGTCTTGGTTATGATGACATGTTGGCTCAATTTGCTCTTCCGAATTGTTACTAACAGATTCATCATAACAATATCAGTATGTGTCTATTGTTAATGACCAACTAAATAAATGCATATCTGACATACCTCTGCTGCACTGGTTCTTTAATAGATCCTTCCAGAGCATTTGGTGGGCTTTCTGTTTTAGATTTTCTAGACTGTAGAGGTAAAGATTGCATATCTGCCCGCAGATTGTCTGAATCATGGCTATATATAGACTCCACAGAGTGATGATCTGTACATTTATCAGCATATTTATTCCCATTTCTATTCATCTCCCTCGTTTTTTGAAGCAGCTTGCTCTTACCAGTCATTCCTCTGTGAGCAGAGATGACAGTATGGATTCAGACTGGGGAGAGGTGAAGCATGGCAAATATTTCATTTGCAAGATGTTTACCTGCCACTCATTTGGCATTCAGAGCGCTCTTTAAGATTGCGTTCTTTCGAAGGGGGTGTTTTCTTCTCACCATTTTGTTTGCCTGGCAGTTTGGAGTCTGATGAAATATTTGGGGTTATTCTTGCTCCCTTCATTGATGGATCAGGACCTCGCAAGTCTATGTAAACAGTTGGACGTTCCTGATGATTCAGCTGCAGCTCTGTTTGTATCTTTGCCAGTGATTTTTTCCACACATTATTTTGGCTGCAAGAAGAGTGTGATTACCATCATCATTATCTTTCTTTTTTTATGGTCCCCAAATGTTACTGGGGATCTAACTTATATTACCTGATACAGTGTGAATTCTGCACAGGTTCTGAGACAGACTGGTTCATACAGAAAACATGTAGTTTCTCCAAGATATTCTCCTCAGGCTGGTTGTTGTCATCTATAAAACACAGACTGAGTTGAAACCACGGCACAGGATAGCAAATTCATAATATAAACTATTAACAACATGCTCTCTTCAGATTAATCAAAAGTTCTTTATTGGTAAGTATAAATGAGTAAAGATGTTTTAGAAATACTTACCCGCATGTGCACTGATGGTTTCAGCTGATGTGAACTTTTGTATTGATAATTTGTCATCTTTCATGTTTTTAAGGACTTTGTCCAAATCCCAGTGTTCTAGTTTCAATTCAATTCAATTCAACTTTATTTGTATAGCGCCATTTCACAACAATGTCGTCTCAAGGCGCTTCACAGAGATCAGAAAAATAGCCTTATATAGAGAACCAGCAAGATTGCATCTAATCTTGACTTTGATCTAGATTTGATGCAATCTCCCATCCTGAGCAAGCAAGTTTCTGAGTGTACAGATATTATATATACATTTAATTCTAGATTAGCATTGTAAAATGTGAACTGGCTCATAATTAATGGTTAAAGTGATGTAGACTCATAGTAAATGACAGAATGGACTGTTGTTTTTATTTGGTTTTAGTGAGGCCTCCAACTCAGCTCCATCCATCCACAGCATCACTTTGCTTTCACAATCACTTACCTAAAAGGTTGAGCAATAAAATGCTTTAATATGTGTGTGTTTGACCATGTCTTAGCTTATGGCTGCAGATCAGAATAACCCACCTCAAGCTCAGTGTCTGATTGTTTACACCACTGAGAGGTACTGTCTTCTACTTTTTTATCATCACCCAACTGTCTGTAAGTACCGTCTGGCCATTTAGTCAGTGATTCTAGTTTCAGCTGCTCCTGATTGATGAAACAGAAACAATTAAACATATTTGTTTAGTGATCATAATATTCCCACTACGTTCTCTACGTAACTATAATTCACAAACCTCTTGTTGAAGATCTTTAACAACAAAACTAAAGTCTTCTGGGATTTCTAAGAGTGAAAGATGAGCTGGTCTTTGATATATAGCAATAGTGTCTTCATCAGCCTGAAAAATGAGAAGACTACATGAATTAATCCTCATGTGTATGTGTTCATGTTTAGCTACGTTAAAAAAGCCATTTACTGGAGAAAAATCTACACCGATCGTCGGTCTGTTCTGTTTTACTTCCTCCAAGAATGATTTCCAACAATAATCAAATGAGTCCATTTCCAATAAAAATAAAAATAAAAATCAGCAAGTAGGGATTTCTGTGACCTTAATGTAATGTTTACAGTATTCACCGTGTTTCCTTAAATGTTTTATTGTTACTCCGGGCAACAAGACGCTTCCGCGCTTCAACGGTAACGTTGCCTTCAGGTACTGCCCGGAAACGGCAACTCCACGCTTCATACTGAAGTGTATAGGGAAAAAAAGAAAATAATAACTCCCCAACTCCTGAAATCAAATTCTTTTGAATGGAATGGCGAATAGCTTATTATTATTATTACTTAATAGGACTGAGTTGGTATAAAACTCTTCTCTTGGGTCACAACATGGTTTAATTGAGTAGTTTTTACCCATTGACTGTATAAATACTGTATTTTTACCTGGACTTGTCCACCAGGAGTATTAATCTGCTGTGTCCATCTAACTTGAAGTTGTTTTTGTCAAGTAAATAAGTATTTGAAAACAATCAACATCTAAATTAGCTTGTGTCATATCTTCACAGTAGGTGATAAAGTATGTTCGTGTGATGTTATCATGCATTGTTAGTAGCATTATAAACCTACTAAGGTCAGTTGGACAATATCATACTGTAAATGTTTGACAAAAAGTGCTTTCTTTATTATTATATATACAAAAGGGTTCCCATTACATCAGATTTTAATCTGTTTTTATTAAATATATTTACCAATCCTGCATTCATATCAAGCAACTACAAATAAGTAGTAAAACGTGGGTCTTTGTAGTTCATAATTACTCCAATATTATTACAATCTGAGCTGAAACAAATATTTGCTGAGTGTTTATGACAATTAAGTAAAGCTGAATCAGTAGAAGCTAGTTGCTAGTCTTTAAAAAATATTGTTTCAATATTGTTTAAACAAAAAGCAGTTTTTTAATGGCATCGAAACAAAGATTAAAATAAAACGCTCTTATTTTCTAATCAAACTGATTTCATTCAAACTACTCAAAATGAATGGTCATGCTGTATTTATTCATGTCTTTGCTTGCTTAGCATCTTTGAAACAGTTCACTGTCCACATCCCGTAGATCCTGACCAGAGAAGCGTGGCGGGCTATGGCATGTGATGTTGTTGTGTATGGTGACAGTTGAGTCAGGCTCTTCACCCTCTGCATGGGTCTCCACTTGTCGAGGTACCACACGTGATTTCCTCAAGCTGTAGCTTCTAAGTGGAAGTGCACCACAGTCACATTTCCACCTGTTTCCAGAAAGTAAAAGTTTTTCCATGCTCTCTGAAAAATTGGGAACCATGCTGGTCAAGACATTGTCCCTAAGGTCCAAGTAACGAAGCTTTGGGAGCAGCTGCTTTGTTCCATTTTGCAAAAACTGGCTGCATTCATTGTTGGACAACAACAAATACTCCAAGTTCTTCAGGCCAGAGAGAGTATGGCTTGTAAGAACCTCCAGTTTATTGAAACGCAGGTCTAGTCCCAATAGACCTACGAGATCCACGAAGCTCCGATGTTCCACCACAGAGATATTGTTGTGTTGAAGGAAAAGCCTCCGTAGACTCGAGAGCCCGCTGAAAGCTGAAGCTGTGATCCTTGTCAGGCAACCTTTGTCCAGATGAAGGCTGTGAAGCCTCGACAGACCTTTGAACATGTGATCAGGCAGAGTTTGAAAGCAACTTCCGGATAGGTTGATGACAGCCACATGGGACAGACCTGTGAAACAAGTCATTTGTGCCTCCTGCATTTGGTTGTGCTCTAGCTCTAGAACCTCTAAATGACCAAGCCCTTCAAATACCTTGTCCCCAAGAGCGCGGATTTTGTTGTAACTGAGCCGTAGTTCTTCCAAGTACTGCAGATCCCGGAAAGTCTTGGGCCTAATGTCACTGATGGAATTGTTTGAAAGACGCAGGACGTGCAGACTGTGGAGGCCCAAGAATGCATCATCAAGAAGAGAAATCAATTTGTTGTTTGACAGATCCAGCCACCTGAGCGACCTCATCCCCACAAAAGCTCTGGGTACCACAGTCGTGATGTGATTTCTGGCCAGATAAAGCTTTTGCAATTTAGTGAGTTTAACAAACACATTTGGTCTAAGTAACTTGAGGTTATTCCCGGTCAGATCCAATTCTTTAAGCTCACCAAGATTTTGAAAGAGCTGTGGCTGCAAATAGCCAAGTCTGTTCCCTGCAAGAATAAGCTCTCGTAGACCTCGCAGATCATGGAAGGCGGTGTCTGGTAAAAAATTTAATGAGTTCCATCCTAAGTTTAGCAACCACATGTGTGAAAGCCCAGCAAATAGTCTTTCCTCAATGCGACTGATCTGGTTGTTATGCAGACTAAGTGAAGCCAGGTTAGGTGTATTCTGGAAAATTTCCCCTGGTAATGTCCGGATTCGATTTCTCTCAAGGTGAATGTGTGCTAACGACCTGAGGCCTTTAAAAACTTGAGGGTCAAGGGTCACAAGCTGGCCACTCTGTAAATTTAGAAAGTCCAGATTGGTCAGATCCCTAAAAGAGGCTGCAGGCAGGGAGGTAAACAGATTTCCATCCAGCCAGAGAGAATGAGTGGATGTTGGCATGTCACTTGGTAACTGTGTGAAGTTACGTGCACTGCAATATACGTTGAGCTCCAAGCTATAGTCATCATATAAACAGGTGCAGGCCTTCGAGCAGGGAATGGGATCTTCGGCCACCCTTTCTGCTGCTGTGTCTGGGTCTGGCAACGCCGATGATGCTCCCAGTACCCACACCACCAGCAGTGCAATGGTTTGCATACCAGCTGTGGATAGAGAATTAATCAAAATCCAAATTGAAATACTTTACATTTTACTTCACAATTTTCACAATTTATTGTAAAAATTTTCAAATACATTGTAATATTATTTGTCTTTTTTCAGTTAGAAACTAGATTTATCTAAACAGTAAAGCTTAAATGTCTATTTTCAATTGCTTACCTGAAGTCCCAGAGGTCTCTAAGTAATGTGGACAGGCTGTGGAATACTGAATGACTGAATCTTGTGCAATTGTTTGTATACTGAACGGAAAGGCTGCCAAGCCCTAAAATCTTTTTTTAAGTCAGTTGCACTGTTTAACCCATTCATTTCCATTTGTAAGTTAAATGTTTTCCATCAGGTGTTGATTGCTACTTGTCTCTGGTGACATTACCTTCTTCAGACAACAGTCAACTAAATGAAATCTTTAAGCTTTGCCTAAACGTATAAAATCAGAACATGCTTTACATTGGTATGATAAGGCCTTATATACCCCCTGCTTGGGTCTTGAAGATCTTTGATTGAGTTTACTTCGTCTCCCTTTGTTTTCTAACAAACTGTAAACCCCCACCCCACCCCCACCCACCATAAGTTAACTTGATTACGTGGTCTGATCTGGCAACCTATCCTCATACACACTACTACAGATTAATTTACAACAGCCTTCTTGGAGTGATGAGCCATATTAATGCATTCTCATGATACATTAATCTGTCCCCTGTGTTTGCACAGGATGAGAAAGTTGCTTTTAAGGAATACTGTGCTCCTTTATGCTAGAGTACAGTACATAACACATTACAGCTTCAAAACCTTAACTTTTCATGCATTTTAAAACTATATTGAAATAACAGAAATGCAATTTTTGACCTGTTACTACTTTATTTTATTGCAATCTTTAACGAAATCACCAATATAAATTGGTGATTTTGTGCTCCCTTCCAGCCTCTTTTTATTATAATTACGTGTATTAATTGTGATTGCTTGAGTAAAAGCTATTAACCTCTTGTGCATTTATCACAGCTAAGGTTCAGTCTCTGAGTATTTACTAAAGATATTTACTGATGTACAGTGTTATAGAGATAAGACCGAGTGCACTACACCACTGACCAAAAGTATATTTTGTCATCCATCAATGGAACTTTTGATGAGGGATAATATGACATGAAACGTAACTTAATCCTAGAATTGGATTCCTCATTCAAAACTTTTAACAATTTCCATGACTCTTTGTCACTAGTCCATCATTCACTCATTTACCCGCAGGTCCAGAGGTTCCAGAGGTCCATTTCCCAATCAGATAAGTGATTGCAATGACTAACTTTCTGTTTACTTTTTTTCTTGGCATCAGGTTTTTTTAGACAACCATGAACAGGTCATGCTCTGAAGGGCCAACCTAATCCAGATAGTTACGTGTCCTTGCACATGAATTTTCATTGATTAACTTGCTACTACTGAATCCATAATGCTGCATATTTCCTCGAAATGTCTAATATTTTTCACTCAAATCCGGTCCACTGGCAGAGCAAATAAATGGTTAATATGTTATCTGATAGATAGTGTGGGCTACACACAGTCTTGTCTTACTCACATATAACTTTAACTCAGCAGTTTTAGTGACAAATACATTGCCTGAATTAAAATAGTTTTAATGTAGAATAGTGTATTTTGTCTTATTTTTAAGACATAAAGTTAATATCAGATATACAGCTTCTACCTAGAATTATGTATAAAATGTGTGAATTAAGTTTGGTAATGATTATTTCTAAATCAATAAGCAATTTGTTGATTTCCTGTTGCAATAATTTAAGCATTTTTGGTGGAGTTCATCTACTGGGTAGCTATGGAAAATGAAAGTTGGATATTATTAATAGTATTATATTATATAAACTAATATATTATTAGTATGTAAAAATCATATATCCTTTTTGAAAACTTTTTTGAGAATGTGTAGGATCCTTTTAGGATTTTTGATCTGCGCTGAGGAAACAGGAGTGTCGGAACTTTCTTTTACCAGTAGAGAGCACTGTGGACCTATCATCACATCTTAGCCAAATGCAGATTTATGTCATGTCTGTTTAAGATTTCTTATATTTAAAAAGTGAATCTTAAATGAAAACTAAAAAATAAGTAGAAATAACAAAAGCTTTTTTTTATTTACAGATATTAATCTCATATATGCTGGTGTGTCCTGGTTACACTTTTTCAGTAATAGAAGTATAGCTTGGTTTATGTCTAACACAGTAAATATAGAAAAATAATTTTAAAAAATACCAGCAGCAAAACAAAACTTAGCAGTTTTTTTTTTTTTTTTTTTTTTGTTTTTTTAAAGGCTTTCGGATCTGCCATGGTGAGCTGTTTCAAGATTGTTGCTCCCCTGACAAACACCTCTAATTGGCTCATTTCCTGGCACTCAACCAGACACAAAGGTTTTCAGCTTTGTTGGTTGCTGAGGGCTCTCTGAGTGGAGATGAGAAGTCTTCATAGTGAGTTGAGCCTTCTGGAAAGGTGGTAAAATTTTGCTGCTCTGCTCCTTGCTTCATTTTTTTCACAGTAGGCTAAATCATGAGGCGTTTTTTTTTGCTCCAGAAAACATTGCCTGAAACTATGTCAAAATCATTCAAAATTAGATGAAGGCATGCAGATCAGTGTTGACAATCTTTAAACCCTCTATTCACTTCACTCCACAACAAATACTGTTGTCAGGAAACTCCTGCAATGCCAAATAAGCCTATTATAACAGTTTATTATAAACTCCCAGCCTAATATACCTGCAGCATTGTTAAAATTATCTGTCAACACCACAACATTTATAATAGGCTTCTGTCTAGGAATTCATGCAGTTTCCAGTGACAACTAATTCAAAATATATATTCTTTCCAATTACCATTGCATTAATGCAAAAAACAAACAAACAAATGAAAAAACTTCACAAAATGAGGACTTAAAGTTAGATTTTTATTTAGAAAAACCAACCAACAGCATTAAATATCAAAAGCCCACTGGTTTAAAATAAACTCTGTAAATGAAAAACTAATTCTACAAGTTTCTTGCTGGACCTGATCAGTTTGTTAGGCTGACCCCCTTCAGCCGGTATTATCTAACACATCATATATGATTTATGAAAGAAACAAAAATAATTAAATTATTGTCTTTGCTGTAAAAAATCTAACAGGAAAAAAAGAAGAAAAGGAAAAGTTGAAGGTCAGAGCTTTGTTACTTAGTTTTAGACGCCGCATTCTTGTTTTTTCCTCCCAACAAATAAACAGCAGCGTTACTTTAACAGCTTCAGCCAATACTGCCATCAACTGGTACATTGTTGGACAGTAATCCTACCATTGCAAATTCCAAAATATTTCCATAAAAGATGCCATTATAACTTGGTGGTTCAATGGTCTTTCACCCATTAAGCCGATGTGGGTTCAATGTACTGAACCCCAGAACATCACCTTTGACAGCCACAGACCCCCAGCTCCCCCACCCCCCACAATTTCTATTAATAACTGCTTGAACTGGCAGTGGATTGCAGCTTTCTCAGAGAAGAGAGTGACTTGGCTTTGTTTTGACATCTGCACGGTGCTGGAGCTTAACAACAATTTGTAAACGGTCTGCTACTGTTATGACCACAGCAAATCACTGTAGCTGAAGATATGACCAATAAAATCCAAGCATTAATAGAGAAATCAAATCAATCAAATCCAATACAAATTATAAATGAACACACTTTTCTCTTATTCTGATGATTCTTAATCCTGTAAATTAACAACAAACAGGTTTTTGGGGAGAACTTATGAGACCGTTCATAGTTGTAATGTATGTCTTTTTGCTCTTAGTTTAACATGTGTGTGTTTCTGAGACACTGGCGCTCCACGGGGGATTGGTTCAGCTCCCATTCTTTTCACAGCCGACACATAAGACTTTACATGAGTCCTGCCACTTACAGATGTATTCGGATGAGATATCTGTGGTTAAATGGTGAAATATGATGCTAATATTTCCTTTTTTTTAGATTGCATTTTACTCTGAGGGTACCTTTATATAACCAGCTTTGTGTTTGTGAAACAATGGTGCAAACTGGAGCAGAAGGGATGCAATACAGGTTTGCAAATCACTGAGAGGAAATGTCATTTGCTATAGTTTATTTTCCATCTGCAATGGGTACAAATGGGTTGTTACATGGGCCGTAAGGTGTCCCTGTGGAATGAGAGGAGAATTTTAACAGTGGGGATTGTATTCCACATCATTTGATAAAGTTTTATTCAAATTTTTTTTCAAGATAATTAATGACTTGGAAAATTATATTATTAAAATTAAAATAAAACATTTTTGCGTAATAACTGTTTTAAAGATTGAAATAAGTGCAATATAGTCTGATTTGAAAATACAATTTTTGCATTTGAGTTTGGATGTAAGCAATACCACAAGAAGTCACAGAGCTTCTGTTGTGTCACTTCATGTCTACATCATTATAGGGGACATTTGATGAGTTCATAGGCACAGATGAGATGCACCTTGCGTGTAAATATGAGTATCACTTATTTTCCAAGCGCAGAAAAGAGAAAAAAAAAAAAACATTACAAGCCATGTCTGTGACCTGAATGCATCAGCACTGAATGTATAAAAAGCCACTGATAATGATGAATACTTTATCTTTTATATCATATACATCTTTATTGTGGGAAACAGTTTCATTGTGCTTGCTAAAGATAAAAGCAGAAGTTGGCGGAAAGGGGAGCAGAAAGAAAGGTCGAACTAATGTGCTGGGATTTTTCCTGGCATTTATTTATTTTATGTTAGTTCTAGTTAAATAATTTTTTTCTCCATTGAAGCAACCAACATTTGTAAATCTTCACATCTTAATACAAATAATAATTCAGGTACTTATCAGCCCTTAGTGAGCGGTAAATGTAATAATGTGTTCATGTAATAATGTCACTTATCATTTTCTTTTATTTAACGAATGAGGATCCATAAAATCGTGACCACCCACCCAGTGCAGAGATGGAGCATTTTAACTAAAATTAAGTTCAAATGACAGGCAAGTGTTAGAGTAATAGTCAGGTCTCCCTGCAGGATGAGCAGAGCAACCACAATAGGCACCAGTTTAACTTTAACACATTTATGCCTGACTGTTGTCTGATGAAATATTTCAAAATAAACAACACTGGACTCACTTCAGCCTGAAATACTTGAGACAATTTTTTTCCAGGTATCTCATTGTTTCTAAGTTTCTCTTCAAGATCTCATGTGTGTTTATTTTTCATCTTTCTCTTTAGAATGTGTGTGTTTTAACCTGCACACACTGAAAAACGTCTGTAAAAACTGCACCAAACACATTGCAAAAATGAGCAACTTCTCACGATAGTTTCACCTGCACTTTTTTCATACACACTTTGAGTCTTAAGAGCAAGAAATCTTATCAAAACTAAGCCTAGTTGGAGTGCTGTGTTCTAGAGCAATCTGATATTAATTTTATACTCTTAAAGTTCAGTAATTTAGTGTGACATAGGGAGTATCAAATGACATACAACTTTTTTTCAGATTATGTCACAGTAGTGTGCTTTGCACAAGTATGCAAGACTGCAAAGGCTCATGGGAAATGCATATTCAGCAGGAGTTTAACCTTATGTGAATGTCACTCCAAAAATGTGCTTTTTATGTGCTTGGTTTCCTGTGTTATGATTACATTTACATCTTGCAACAATAACCTCATAGAAATCCTTACTTAGCTTAAACCGGCTTTCAATACAAACAAAAACATTGATGTCAATCCCTGAATAGAATATCTAAAATTCTATAGTTTACCTCATTTAGTTTTTGTTGTTTTTTATATATTAGATGATTTTGCACATAAATATCTGTTGAGAACTTAAAAAAAGTTTGTGAAGTTGGAAGATTAATAAATGTGATGTTGGAGACAAGCATTGTGGTCTGAATCAGTATTTGCAAGAGTATGGTGTTTACCCAAACAGGGCTCGCCGCTCACTGAGTGAGCACTATTATTCACGGTATGCACAGATGCATTGGTAGTCACATGGATAAGCGCCTGTCTGTTTCATGGAACTGCACAGTTATAGATCGTTTTTCAGAGGCTGATGCATTTTTTTCTTCTTGCATATTGATTGATCAGGCATTTTCTTACCTTAAAACTGGTTTCAACAAAAATGCACATTGAAAACAAAAACATCTGCATTATCAAACGTCTTACTGCTTTGCTCAGACTGCACAAACACACAGGACAATTGCTAATATGTAAATCCAAAATGACATAGTTGTTTCTGACTATCATCATGTTTAGGGGAAGAAGTACATTCCTGTTTTGTCTGCTTCAAAGCTCTAAAAAAGACTGCAGCTTTTTTTTTTTTTTGCTGCAGGATCATGATTTTTGTCAGACCAACATACATCTGTGGCCCTCTGTCTGACTGAATTGGGTTACTGTGCCGATTTAATTTCCAAAGGGAACCACCCTGGTGGTAGGAAACACGTTTTACTAATTAACTAAAATGTCTCCTGGCATTTTCAAGAAAATAATGAAGCTCCCAGAGGGTTAGAAAAACTAAAGTTTTGATTGAGAGCCATGATGTAAACAGGACTAATCTGCAATCAGTTTGTATTCAATTATCTAACAAGTACAAAAACTAGAGTAAACAATAAAGTGATTAAAGTGTTTCCTCTGCCATCTACAGCTGAGTTTCCTTTGTTTTCAAGGTTACATATAACTTTTAAAACACCAAAAACAACTTCTGGTTGCGTTATTTCATGATTATCTTATTAAAATACAATTTTTTATTTACTATTTTAGTGGACACTTGGCAACAACATTCTCCGTCTTCTTCTCTGGTTCCTTCTCCTTCATTTTTTATTGACTTCAGTTAAAATATTTTGTTAGTGTTATCAATTTCATTGCAATTTTTGGAGCTTGATTTCTGTGAAAAATTGCAGATTTTAGCAATGAACCTTGGGCCGAAGATACAAATTCATCTGCCCGAGGTACCTGAGAGAACAAGACAGAGAAGAACACAAACATTTTCTTTCTTACTATATGTTCTCCCTGACCAAGACCAAACCATACCATGTATATAACCCTTCTGCCACTGACAACACAGCCAAGCAAACATGGTGCGAATACTGGTGATCAACATGTTCATAATGAGTTTACATAGGAAAATCTCTTGCAACAATATCACAAAGTCTTTGTTCAGAATATTCAGTCAGAGACCTGCAAAGTCGGCCTTTGCTTACATGATCAGTGACTATTTTGATAAACACTGAACACTCAGATTTCACCAGTGTGTTTATAGTATTTTTAAAAATATTTAACCAATTACATTTAATTAAAGAGGTGTTATAGTAGGTTTACAATGTTTATTGCTAAAAACAAAGAAACAAATCATACTGCACTTTGATCCAGTGCCTTTTGAAACTTCTGAAAAGTTTAATTATTTCAGAAGAAAAATCAAGTAAATCAGTAGGAATGATGTTTCATTTAGTCATCTAATCAGTTACTAAAATAACTTTGTTTTTTTTTTTTTTGGCTTTGAGGCCTCATACATGGCATTGGTGCCATTTTCACTCTGGTGTCTGAGTAATCAAATAAGTCTGTGTAGTGAGAAGCTCCTGAGCTTTAAAACAGCAGTTCTGGTTTTGTGTAATATGTTGCTAAAGCACCATCTCGGAAAAGTTATGCTTTGATATGCACAAATCTGAGACAGTGTTACATGTACACAATTTGGAAGTAGTTACCTGTAGTGCAGTCATTGCTGTAGTTGAAGCTGCTGGATCCACTCACAGAAAAACATATATACAGAAATACCTCGACATATCAGTTTAATTTGTTCTGTGACTTCGCATGTATCTCAAAGAAAATTTCCCCATTTAAAAGAAGTGAATCCCCATTAATCCATTCCAGCTTTGAAAAAAAGTGCATTACTGGTATTTACCTTGGAGATCAGACAACTTTCTCTAACGGAAGATGCGCACAGAGGTTGAGGGAGGAGTAAACATGCAGAGGAGTTAGAACATGTTCACTTTCCTTCATTTACTCACTACTGTACACTCTTAAAGCTACTTTACACTTAATAAAGCGCGCTACCAATAACCGAGTGAGACACGAGCAGTTGAGGCGGGGGAAAACACAGCACATGTTCTTGCTGTGAGTCTTTGTCGGCTCAGATGCTCATATCTCAAAGTTTGGTCAAATCACAGCTCGTATCTCAAAGAAATTGTATTTCAAAGCACTCGTATCTTGAAGTATCACTGTATTGTGTCTGGATGGATTTTGGCCACTGACAGCCACCGTACATTCACAAGCAAACTTGGCATTTGAAGTAATTGTTTCCATTTTTACCTGCAGATAACAATCATTGTTATATGTCATTCCTTTAAGGCTGCATTCTTTAAATGTAGATCAGTCTGAACTGACTGGTCAAAATGGCCACATGCACACCGACTCCATCACAACAAGCTGTAATGAATCTAGATTGTAATAGGAGAAAAAATCTGGTGTTGGCTAGCAGTATAAGGTCACCAAAACACCATAAGGCAGGGATCTCCAAATCGGGTCCCCGGTATCCTGCAGGATTTGGATGCTTCCTTGCAGCAACCCACCAGACTCAGATGCATAACAGACTTGTTTAGAAATTAACAAGAAGCTAAGATCAATTTTATTTGTATCAAGTGTGTTGCACTAGGGCAACGATCAATACTTGAAGGACACACAATGAGCGGATTTGTACATTCCTGCCATAAAAGTGTTTCCCTTGTTTTTCTTTTATGTAGTACTATTTTTACCTTCACCAAGAAGGTTATGCTTTTTGTTTTGTTTTGCAATTTTTACTAGCTGCCACCATTTTTGTTCTCTCTTCACTTCAGGAGAAAGAAATGTGTTGATGGAGCAGAACATTAAAAAAAAGAAATCATAATGGAGATTTACCAGGATTATTTACTAAGAGACAATGACTTTGTTGCCATTCGCTATTTTACATAAAGCTTGTGCCATTATTAAAACAGCTGTAGAGGTTTTTCCACATTTAGCAAATTCAACTTAAAGCCCTCTCAAACAGTTTAAATAACCACGAGTAAATCGCAACACAGGCTTTTTCTGTAGTTTCAGGTCATTTATTACAACAAAAACGCCTTTTTCAGAAAGTCAACATTTTTGCAGTATGGAAATAGTATTTCACAGCCTAAACAAAGTATGAAAATAATGAAGCTGATAATTGGATGGTGTGAACTGCCTACACACAATGGTTGTGATCAGAGTCAACAGGGGAGCTAAAACAAATTTACAACTATGCAGAAAGATATATAACAACATTGATCAGAGCATTTACAGGATGAAAGGCATTTTCTGATAGTTAGCCATCATATTGGGCTGTATTGGACATCATCATTTTGCTTTTTTAACTTTAACATGATACCAAAATACAACAACGCTTTAGTTTAATGAATGATGCAGTTCAAACAGTTATTATGCAAATTATGTTTCCAACATCAGCAGTAATAGTAATTGTATCTATGTAAAAACAACAATCTTTTGTTTAACAACTGTGATCCAATATTGCTGACAATAAAATAAAACAATTGTAATTCACAAACATAAAATTGATCGGTGTATAAATGACTGATTTCAAACAGTAAATACAGTACGGTGATCCAATAACTGTGTGAGAAAATAGTGTATAAAGACAAATAGAAGAACATGAACATTACCCAAATACATCCATGTGCATAATTTATGACCCTTTATTAAAGTATAATAATATTTATATATAATATAATAATATTAGTTTTGTTTTATTAGAATTGAAGAAGAGATAAATACACTAATACAAGGTAGCTGTCTTTTTTGCATTTCTGGCAGCTGTGAGTGCAGCCTAACCTTATTTGTGCCGAACAATTAACCAAATGAATCAAACTTGCTTTGCACATGTGAACATCCTTCTTTTAATGCTTTACTTGGAAACAATGGTGCCACAATCAATTACACCTGAAAGTCTGAAAGACTATTAAAGCCTAGACACCTGCTGAAAGAAAATAAGAGGTAGCTTGATGTTCCAGGATTAAATGTATTTAAAGGGCTCATTTATTTGTGAAGGAACAGATAAATGATACATTCATTAACACCTCTTGTAATCAGCTGGATTTACGCTACTCAGAGCAAATGCAGTAATTTAATCCAAGAACCGGAAATAAAGTAGAAATAAGGAGAAAAAAGGCAAAAGTTTGACAAGAAACAGAAAATTCAACAGACTCTAACTTTCACTGTCTGCAAATGGAAATGGTTGTTGTTAGTAATGTTAAGGATCACTAAGACCAATGATCTCTATATTAATATCATTTCATATCATAATAATTCATATTTATGTATGAGTATAACCACAAAGACTATTAAGCCAAAACAACTTTCTGCTCCTACTTCATTTTTAGTTTGTGCATCATTATGGTGTCTGTTGCATTGGCTTGGTGTTCAAAATGACACACTTAACACTAAAAAATGGCACTGCATTAGCCAATGTGATGGGCTATGAAATGAGCTTTAAATGAACAGTAACATGTACAAACTGAGTCTGCTATATTTTAGGAAGAGAGTAATAAATAAAACCTTGGAATTTCTCTCAAGCTGTAAATAATTTACAACCCTGATTCCAAATGAAGTTGGGAAGTTGTGTAAAAACAAAATTTAAGAATCAACATCATTTTGCAGTTTATATGAAGCCATTTGCTTTCAGTATATGACAACTCTAATTATTTGTTCATTATTTTTCAATCTAGATTAATTCTGACTTGTTTGGGAATACTTCTCTGAAATAAGCTTTATATTATCTGGAATAAGTCAAAATTGCATAATATGGAAGCTTAGAACTATCTCAACAAAACGTGTTTTTCTCCAACGTTTCCAGCTCACAGCAACATCTGGATACAGCAGGCGCATTATAATGTAACATGTTTCACGTTTTTACAATAAAACTTATCACGTTATCATATTATAAGGTCCCTTTTTTAAATTAAGGGGACAACTCCACATGTTTGCTTCAAAACCTCTGATCTCATTGTTTTGTTTTTATACTCATGGAGTTATTCATGCTGTGTGCACTTAACTATCAAATAGTTTGTGTTTTACAATATATTACTGATATGCTGGTCCACAGTAAAAACAAAACAAAATAACATAGTTTTACAATAGAGATCAAAATATTACACTTTCTATTTCTTTCATCTGTCTTCTTTTTAATATCCTCTCTTGGTTACATCTTACATGCTGTCAAACTTCATATCTACGATGGGACACCTCTTCACTATGGACATGTGGACAAATGCTTAACATTTTACTGTGAGACCCCGCAAAGTGTTTCAGTCGCTACAGTTTTAATGCTGTGTGAGGACAGCATTTAAAAACATTTTTTTCCAAACTATGTGTTTTCACTGCACTGTTAAAATGCAAAAAACGAAAAGAATTTCAGGTCCAGTAGCAGTAATTGACATTTTACTCCATATCTGAGCTTTCTTATAAACAGATTTACTGATATTTATCATCCTTTTCCTCACAAATATTTATTACCATAATGAACTTTCAGAAGCGTAGCACTAATGTCAGAAATGTTTAGATTCAGATTCAGACTTGATACACATGAGAGTATGGACACTGCAAATGTTCCAATATCTATTCAAGAATGCTTTAATTGATACCATCAGTTCTTACATTTTTAAACATTAACTGCATTGTAGTGACACATTTCATCTACACCAATCACAGGCTGCACTAATACCAAACAGACATGTTCTTACTGAATAGACTTTAAGTCTTTTGATATTTACTGACAGCAGTGCTTAATGTGTCACACCATAACACCGGAATATATGAGCTATGTCATTTCAGCAGTTGGATTATGTGAGCATCAAACACAACATATTAATTAGTGTGCCCTTCTGAAGCACAGTTATTGGCCGAGGGTCCTGTACAATTCACCTTTCGAGTCCATGATGTGTCCCTGCAACAGTATCCGTAGTCAGCAGTCACCGTCTTTCTAAAATGAATATGCATTTTCATCCTGATGATCACCGGTCCTCATACTGTCACCTCTGTTTTGCTGTTGGTGACAAAGTATGGTTGTGGAGGCATGTAACGAGCGTTGTATGGCTCCTTTTCTATGATGCTGAGTTTTTTCGTGCCATAGCTCTGTCGGTGTCCCAGTGTGTCCTTGCTCTGCCAGGGTCTTAGCACTCCTGGACTGGCTACAGTGGTGGAACTGCAAGACAGTGACTGGGAGCTGTAGCTCCTGGGACTTTTGTACTTCTGTTCATTCTGCTTCACAGACAGCTGTCTGGGTGGGCTGTAAGGATTGCTGGGCTCTGGTTCCATATCCACACTTTCCATTGGAAGGCTGCCCTTGGCTGTCATCTCAATCGCTTGCATACGGTTGCTTTGGTAGCTGTCATTCATTTTCTCTGCTAATAAATTTATAGATAAACAATGAGGTAGTTTCAGTTTTATGCAATAATATGGGTTTGGACATAATATTAGTGTAATAATACAATAGAGGTCTCTAAAAAGAAGGATATGTTTTTTTAGCATCTAAAAAAGCAGAGCAAGGAGTTGGCAAAATAACAACAATAATAACAATAAGATTTAAATAAGGGTTTGCAGGTAACCCAAAGTGCTTTCCAGTATGATAACATTACTTATATTTGCTGGTGGTAAGCTGATAGGCAACACATTTCACACTCAAGCCATCATATCAGTGCATTTGGCCCATGAAGGTTCCTTGTTTGCATCAAAACTGTATTATTTTAGCAGATTTAAGCAAAATCTATAAAAAGATTTGCATTTCATTGTGTTAATGGCATCAAAACAGATCCACAAAAACTAAACTCTGACCCTTTTATGGGTTATATAGGTATCTTCTTTATTTTCAGTCTTTGCCTGTAATAAAAGGATAAGTAAAACAAAAAAGCAAGACTTGATCAAAACAGAAATTAATTAAATTTAGGGCTTAGCATTAAGATAAATTTAGCTATCTTTCACTTTGTTCCATAAATATCAACACAAGGTGGGATTTAAGTTACTTAACTAAAAGTTTGCATATATTGTAGGCATTAGTGAACAAATCTTGAATGTGCCTGAATATATCTCCTGGTAATTACAGCTGATATTTATTAACATATCTGGCCATCATTCTTACTTTAACATCTGCAGAACGTCTTTAATAAACTTGTCCTCATGAACATACTGAATATCAGAATAAAAATGTACATTAGTGTCATTAAAAATTTGCAATTTGAAAAATAATGTCAATGTCATAATTCAGAGCTTTTTACTGTATTATCTTGTTGTAAATGTTGATTGCAGATGTTTTTAAATTGCTGCATTAAAACATTGTTTCCATAAATAATCACTCAGTTTCCATCTTTGTTGGCATTGATGTAGTTTGGATTAACTCAGTAATTTCTGAAAGGCAGAAACTTGATCAAACTTCAAATAAACTGTTTTATTTATAGAAAAAAAGCCCGATGCCATAGTGTTGATGTGAAGCCAATAAAAGAGGGATAACCAGCAAAGCATAATCATAACTAAAGCAGGAAGAATATTTGGATTAAATATATATCATTTGTTGAAAAAAAAACACTGTGCAGCATGACATTAAACACATTTAAACTAAAAAACATAAAACATAACATTTTTAGAAGGATTTCAGCTGCAATTTGTGACTCCTTATGCAATGCAGGCAAATCTTTTTTATTTATCCAAGTATTCTTAACATTAGATGAAATGACAAAGTGAATATTCTTTGTATTTTCATGGCTGCTGATAAATAAAGTCTTACCCACAGCCTTGAGAGTGGTGTACTTGTTGAGATCCTTGAGGGGCATCTGTTGTTCATATGGACTGGTAATCTGTCCAACTTCTGGATATGGCTGACTTATTAAAGTTGGTGATTGTGCTGCATTGTTCATCTGGCTGTTGTCTAAAGGATGAGAAACACAAGTTTGTATTTTCTTCTTCTTTCACCAAGTTTTACACACATTTTTGGATCTACAGAACCTAAATGAAC
Source organism: Pseudomugil tenellus (assembly GCA_037177515.1). NCBI lineage: Eukaryota > Metazoa > Chordata > Actinopteri > Atheriniformes > Pseudomugilidae > Pseudomugil > Pseudomugil tenellus. Next base: position 16,163,416 of record JBAMHX010000023.1, on the reverse strand, counting down.
ATGTTGCAGGTGTCAGATTCAGTTCCATAAAGAGGATATGCGAAAACTGGATGTAATGGGATTAAATATATCCCACTAAAAGTCAAATGTTTGGGCACACTTTCACATTTAATGCAACATGAAAGTGCATCCAAACATTTCAGTATTTTTGTATTTCTGTTTCAGTCAACTAGCTTGCTTTTAACTTAAGTCAAGTTACAGACAGCAAATCAAGTTTATGGATGAAGGTATGTTTCATTTTTTGACTTGGTGGTGTTGAATCCCTTTATAGACATATTTTTGGGGATCCAGCTGGAGAATTAAGACTGATCTTTGTGCCACTGAACTAATCCTATAGTAGACATCTGATAAATTAAAGGGTACACAGCAAATAGACTGGCCCCCTGCCTGTTGGCACAGCAGTGTGTACAGATGTTCAGTGTCTTAAATCCCAGGCGGCAGTTAAAGCACTGCTGCGTGTGTTACATTACAAGCATATCTGTTAAGAGATGTCAACATTTACAAGGATCCAATATAAGATGGAGACATTTATAACCTGTCATTAGAAATGTATTTATGCTTAATTTAATTATGCCCTCACAAAATCTCAATATTTTAAATCCCATAAGGTTATAAATAAAGACTCTTTCTCTTTGTCACAAAGCCAATCATCAGAAAAAGTGATCGTATAATCTACGCTGACTGCAGTATCATTAACCCAGACATTAAAAATATCCATTAAATGATTGCTGTTATTGTTGATGGCATAGGTTTACGAAGTTTTAAATGAGATGAGACCATTAGGCCTTGGTCTAGAATGTGTCTAAGTAAAAACACATCATTAATATAGGAAATAGGTTAATTAAGCTTTTATTCCCCCCTGGTCAGCATGAAACTTTATTACTGTGCTAATTTAATTTGGCAAGTCTCAAATTATTGATGCTGCCTCATGAAGTGATGCAAAGGTCAGCTTCAACAAATTTTACTCTTCATCACACTTTAAAAAGACATAACAGGACAGTACAAACAGGAAAGGACTGATAGAGACTAACTGGTTTTACTTTACAACTGCAATAAAGCTCAGGAGTAATATCAGTTGTCTTCCAAGCAGAGGGTCCAGACGACCTACCTATAACTTTACTAACCGAGTTGCTCCCAATGATGGGGGTTTTGAGTGGGTAAAAGGGTGAATGTGCCATGTAGTGTAAAGCACTTTGAACGGTCAACATGACTGGTGTTAAAACAACTCTTTCGTAGATAGCTTTAGAATACTTTAATTTAGTTAAAATCTCTAATAAAACAATAACCTCCAGAAAATATCACTTAAACAAATCAGTTTAAAAGCATGGTTTTTAAATTGGAACATAAACAGGACGTTTCAAAGCAGGGACATACAGAAACAACGCCCTGTTTCCCAGGCAACTATGGCTATAAGAGTTGCTCCCAGGACAACATGTCAGAATCATCCCTTTACCACATTCTGGGTCAATATTACAGTTTATACTGAGCTGATCATTTCTTTAAGAAACCTGGCCAAAAGCCCCAACCAAGAAGAACGGAGAAGACTAACAGGAACAACAATGTTGTTCCATATGTAACAGGAGTGTATGAGAATCTCAGTAAGACGTTGCCCAAACACAACAATCCAGTTGTTTTCACACCCAATAAAACACTCAGGTAGAAGCTGGTCCATGCAAAGAGCAAACCTCTCACACACAAGCTAAGTGGTGTCATTTATTGAACGCTAAGGGAAGACTGCCCAAGCCACAACCACTTCATGTAGGGCACAGCTACAGGAGAGGCGGCTTATTTCAAGAATAAAAATTAAACTGGAAAAACTCACCTCTGAACTTCTCTTTCACAACAATTCCCATCTTGGACCTGGTGACCAAAACAGTTCTCATTACTAATGCAAATAACTTGCATGTGGCCACGGCTTGAACAACCTACACAATTATCAGAATATTCAGCTGACAGAAAGGACCTTAACAACCCTCCAGATACAACATTTAAAGCTGAAACGCAGTAATAACAAGCTACAACTGAAGAAACCTTTCAGATGAGAGGTGAAACATTTTCTAAAGCCAAGAATAAGAAGTCCAGTTGGCTTTTTTCAAGCTCTTAGACTGAAAGAATCTACACCACCTCACTCTCTGGCCCCTTTGGTAAATCTAGGAACCAGTGTCTCCATTTACCAGACAAAACCTAAAACAATTCAGTCAGCTCAACCAGCTGCTTCCAGCAATAGAAACCGAGAGGGAGGCTTGTTACCAGGTTTCAAGAGGTTCGCAAGATGTTCCTTGTAAAATATAACAAAGTAACTAAAAAAAAGCCTCCAAGGTAGTTCCAATACTGGTTTGTAACCAGTATTCCTATTTTAGAGATAACAATAAAAAAAAATGTAACAAAATGTAGATGTGAAGTCAATGCATTCACAGAAGCCCTTAAAGTACATTTTCACCTTTTTTGTTGTTTTCTGTTTGTAACACTTTCAATATGTTTCTGGAAAATTAGATTTCTAACCAACTTTTTCCACTGCATTCGTGAACGTTTAATGTTTTGATATTATCAGCTGGATTCTTTTTAAACACTTTAAAGCTTAATGTATCATATTTGATATATACAGTTTCTGAGACATTTTTGCAAAAATTTATTCAAAACCCAGTTGTACACCATATGATAATGGTTTCCTGTCCCCTGGTGAACACCAGAAAGCAGGGATTATACAACAATAATGTTGACCTATCACATGGTAATAAATAGAGAGTATACCAAAAAATTAATTGTTCATTCTTTTGTTTTAGATTTTGTTACAAGCTTATATGTAAATTTGCAATTTTAAAAATCTGACTTTATATTTCTGTGATTCTGTTATAGATCACTGTCCAATGCAAAGTAGATGTTCTACAAAAGCTTTTAAACCTGTCAGTCATAAACAGCTTTTTTAGGTCCATCAATAGAACTTTTCCACATAATCTCCAAACTTTGCCTTTGTAAATGATTTTGCTGAAACAACTGAGCTGCTGTGACCTTTTTAATTTAAAAACAGACATCAAATCTATCTGTGTTAAATTTTCAGGCTATTTTTCTTAGCTTGTTGACCTGTTTCCATTTCATTGTAAAAGTGGGCCATGCACACAGGCTCTAATTCAGCGTAACATTTAAATGATTTACCCACAGTCTCATTTTAATACTGCTAAATCTAAAGCTCATTACTGCTTTGCAGAAACCACTTGTTACTCTAATATAAATTGTAATATAAACAGTGTATACGATAGTTTAAATGCACTCAAGTGCAATTTATTTTTTATATGCTGATTATATGCAAACAATTTAAATGTTCTCAGTCAGACTCGAGAGCTCATTTGAAAGCCATTTACACTCCAGTCAAGGTCTGTGTTGAGGTATCGAATCAAAGATGTCACTAGTTGGCATATGATACTAGGTTAAATAAGCATCATCCAGCAAATGCTATTTTGTCAAAGCCATTTGATTTGTTTTAGTGTGTCTGAATGTCCAGCTGGATTCTAAAACGAGAGCAGGTGTCCCAGAAGATAGCACTTACCTTTACACTGACTGCTACTTTGTTTTTTCTCTTTTTATCAGAAACCCAAACTCGGTTTAATCCCAAGCACTGATGTATGTTTTTGTTTATCGTCCCCTCTGTAGTTTACTGGATATCATGTTGACTGAGCGTTACCTTTACACATTGCAGTTTTCGTATCAGCTGCTGAGAATAAGTAGGTCACTCCCGGAGACTTGTAAGGTTAAAGACTCCATAAGTAAGCGAGTTACCACTCCAGACACAGACACCTCTCTGGAACTCATAAAAGATTTAAGAGAGTATTTTGGGAGCTGTATACCTCAAAATAAACAGTACAAGGAGAAAAGCATTCTTATCTACTGACAACCTACTGTCATTACTAACAAAAATATTATCTTATTCCTCAGTCAATGTTGTGCTATTTTTATTCAACCTCTCCACCTGTTCTCATCAAACAGTATATTTAAATTGTGTCATGGTTTAAGTTGTCATGGTTACCTAGATGTATCAAATTTATTGGCATATTACCAAATCTGATCAATCAAATCTATAGATCAAGATGTTATTCATTTGGAAAGAATATGTTGTAAATTACATTATAATTTGCTTTTATACTGACTTTAGTGAAAAGCAGAGCGTTAAAAGTTAAGTGTTTTCTTTGTGTCAAAACCTTTCAGATTTAAGTTTATATAGCTCTGTCTTCATCCCCCTATGTGATGTAACTATTTGGTGATTGGTCTACATGGTGTTCAGATTATCTTAGTGTTGATCAGACAAACTGTTGATCAGACAACTACAACAAAAACATGTCACAAAATATGGCTCTTAAAAATGACTTTACTTCCTATTAGTGTTAAAAAGAAATCAAGTTTGCTATTTTTGTTTAGATGGGTCCCAAGTTCCCATAACCCTCATTAAGCCATTAATTTCTTTGTTAAACTCCTTGTTGTTGCACATTTCACACTGCTAATGCTAACAGACTTTTTATGTCAAACTCTTTTCTTTTAGTTACTTCTAGAATAATGTGGCTACTGTATTTCTAAGTCTGTGTCCTGTGTTCATGTGCTTAGTGTGTCAGATGCTTTGCTGCTTGTCTCCCTCTTTAATAACAATGGCAACCTTGGTAACTTAAGCCAGTTAGCTATCTGAGCCTCCTCCTTTTGGAAACAGCTCCTAGCTTGGGTTCAAGAGCCAGATCCTTAACATTAAACTTTTCTTTTCTTTCTGATAAAGCTAGCAGATTGATTTGGTTTGGGTGATTAATAGACACCTCTGTAGATATGGTTACTGGGGACCATTCCACAGTACAATGAGCTCCTCTCCCCAATCCCAGATCTCTCTATTGGAATAGAGTTGATGTTTTTTTTCTCAACTTAAGCCTGTGGTTCCTCACATACTTTGTACAGACATTTTCATAAATTAGAAGAATAAGTTCAGTCTGTTGATTTACATAACTACTTTTTATTAACACATTTTTTAATAAATTGGACTCATTTGGGTCATTATTTGATTAATTTGGATCATAATTGGATTACAATAAACTATATTTAATTATTGCTGGTTTAGATTGGTTTCTTTTTAAGTTTACATTACAATCAGTGTTTGCACATTTTTATTTTCTTTTATTCTATTTATTCTATTACATACAATATAAATGCTGCTAATTTTCACTCAGGTTGGACATATATAATAATATTACACTTTAAATACTCTCCACCTCTGCTACCTCATATATTTTATATTCTTTTTTTATTATATTCCTAATTTACATGTATTCTTACATTATCAAACACTAAGGGACAAATGGTATCTCCACTCATCTGTGTAGATAGAGTGAATTTACAATAAAAGTATTTGAATCTTTAAATCTTGAACTTTTTCATCTAAATGTTTGAGGCAAATTTTTCTCATCAGTTGGTGTTACACAAATAAAAATGAAAATATTTCACTTTATTCAACTGAAAAGTTTCTGATTAATTCACATGTGTTTTTCAGCAATGCTAAGAGATCTAAATATGGTTGAGCAATTCTTTAACAAAGATTCATCTGTTAAGAGGATGCCCATATCACTGGTAACACGATGGGGGAGTCGGTGTGATTGATAACGATCCTCACCCAATTCCCCCGAGTCCCACGGACAAACCTGGTGTGTCTTTGGTCTCTGGATAGTCTGTTTGCAAACTAGCTGGGATCCCTGACTTCAAATGGACCAGTTTACTTTTTTCATCCTCATCAGAGTGCAGTTGGTTTTCGAACTGCACCAAACGAAATGCACCGTCCATCCAAACACACCACAGTCCAATTAAATGAATGTGAATGTGCCCTAAAGCATTTACGATACATTTGCATTTTAACTGACTAATCACACAACTACACCTGTCTATTTAGTCACCAGTTATTAGTGTGAAAATTTCTCCTTGTTAAACATAAATCATAAACTTTCAATCCAAATATATTAAGGCATTAACATGTTGCAGTAGAGGTCTGTAATTACCGTTCTAAAGGTTTGAGTCATACCTGTAGAACAGTAGATGAAGTAGATGGCAGATGAATAAAGAACCATGGATAAACTCTATGTGTAGTATCTGTTTCTTAGCTTTAATCAGAGGTGATGCAGCTAAAAATCATTGGCCATCATGAATCAGTGGATTGTTTGCAGTGGCTGAAGACATTGTTCTGTCTGGCTGACTCTCAGGTGTAGAAAGAGGAGTAACTAGAGCGAATCTTTCACAAATACCTCATGTATACATATGTTCACTAAAAGAGACAAATGCCAGTATTGTAAACCAAATATTCCCAGTTCACAGAAGCCACAATACTGGTATTACATGTGTAAAGAGGAAAGCCCAATAATTTCTGTCAGACAACCAATGAGAAAAGAAGGACTTCCTCTGGGGCTGATCACTGCTTTATGCAGTTCTACTACAAGAGTACACAGCTGCACATGACAGATTATTTCACCTCTTCTAACCTTTCATGGATTATTGTTGAGGAAACAACAATCAACAGCACACTGTTGAACCTAAATTAAATAGAGGTTTTCTCATCTCTATTGGACTTTCCCATGTGAACTCCCTAAGTGCTGCACATGGTCCAAAAATAGAAGAAAAGCAGAATTATTATTTTTTTAACTGTAGCGAAGTCTCAACTGAATTTAATTTATAGGCATATGCTCATGCTCATGAACTGTATCTGACTCTGAAATAGTGCAAGGTTTTTATCCACTTTGCATTTTAAGTCGTCATAATTACGATCTTGCTTCTAAGATCTCCTGTGGTGATTTGGTGGTCATCCGCCTTATATTGACTGAATGCCAACTCAATAAGTGCATTTCAAAATTGCTCTTACGATATTTCATACATGTCCTATCATGGGTTTTTCCCTGATAAAATAAGGTAAGAAGGATCAGACAACTTGACAAAAGAGGTGAGATTTATTCTAAATGAATTTTGCAATTGAAACAGCATCTTATACAGTATATGCTGTGTTTTAAGATAAATAAATAGATAATTGTTCCTTGGCTGACCCCCCTTCTCTCATATTAAGATGTTTGGCATAATGTTGTCAAGATGATTTTCATCAAGGTTGACTATAATAAGAAAAGGTCTTTGATGCTCTCAGGACAAGTAATTAGTATATTTAGACTTCACCTTGAAAATAAGTGTCTGTACCAGTTGAAATAAGCTTAGTGATTCTTTTGTAGCGTTAACTATGACAAGAAAATGGAGTTGATTTAAAAATGTATCTTAATGTCATTGGAACCATTAAAAGTATTGATGGATAGAAATGGAAATACAAAATATTTCCTTTTTTGTAAATATGAAGAAATACCTTTTTGGCAGAATCTTGTGTTTGTCACTTAAGATTTCACAGATAATTTAAGATCTTAAGAACCTGAACCTGAGATAATTCACAGGTTTACATTATAGATAAAAAAATCAAAAATAGAAATAAAAAAAGTTACCTTAAAATTTAAAATATATAAGCAAGTCTAAAAGTTATGTTTACAAACTTTAAGATTGTTATCCTGAATCATATGAGGCGAAACGTGCACTGAATGTTGTAAGACATGTCTGTTTCCATCTTGGATTGAAATATTACTAACAACATCTCCATTTAGTACATTGATCAAGGAAAATGAAAAAAACACCCCAGTAACACCAAGATGGTTCAATTTGAACTGATCCAAGTATTTTGTTTTTGTTCACTCAGCAAGCATCTTATTTGATTAATAAACTTTTTAATAAAAGTGTTAGCTGCATCATTATGGTACCTCTATGGTATATCTGGAAAAATCCACCTTCCCTCACTTTACAAAAAAAGCTTACCTTGATTCTAAATAACTTTTTATGTTTATAGGAAAGCAAACATTGTGTCCATGGTCTTTGCTTAGTGGTTAATAGACTTCCAAGCTGACAATTACTAGTAAAACACATTTCATCTTTCAGCACAAGTTCTGCAGCTCAGATTAATTTAAACAGCAGCTGATATTTGATTCACCAATTTAGAAGATTTTTCCTGCAATATCAAAGTTTTCCTGCAAAATCTTGTTTCTGATAAAAAAAAAAAATTAAAAAAATTTTCTTATTAAACATTTCAAAAAATGTCCATGATTTGAAGTCACCAGAGTGTATAATTACCGCTTAACAGATCTTTTTTTTCAAAAATCTTCTTTAATATTTATATCTGTATGAAGGTGATGAGTTACTTACGAAAACTGTTAAGTGTTAATCGAGTTTGTATGTTCTCATATTGTTGGCTGAGTCCGATGTCATCTGTATGATCTGTGGCAGGATGGCGAATCACGTGCGCAAGAGCTCTGAAAAGATGAAGATTAATATGGATAACTTTTAGTAAATATGTACACATACACATTTTGTGCTGAACAGCTCTGGAAAAGTTTAAATTTAAATGACCAATATGTCACTAAAACGCATAGAAATCAGTTCTTTGGATGCATTTTAACCATCACGTTTTGCACTTCCACACTTTCAATGATCACAAACCCAGAATGACCCAGACTAATGTTCCATACTGCAAACATTTTGCAGCTTTTTTTTTAGCTTCCTTGAATCCCATAAAATTCCAAGATTACACAATTCACGTTAAAAAACTTATAAGGCAGGTCTGATTACATCACCATTAATTTCTCAAGTTGATGCTGGAAAAAATCTCATTTTTGAGTAACTTCATGTGTTCATTTTCTATGACACTGCAGTCATGCCTGCAAAAATTTATACAGAAATTATGTGTATTGACATCACTCTTATGCACGTTATGCAGGCAATGACACATGACAAGAAGATGTCCGAGTCAGTGTTAAAAATAACAAACTACCCAGACATCCATTAGGATGCAGTGCCATGTTGTACCTTTATATTGTTATAGCTGGAATGAAGAGGTTCTCTGGACTGGTAAGCTTTATCTCTCAGAACACGGAGGATAAATACGCCACTACTGGCAGTGGGATTTAATACGATGGGAAGGATTTAATTAGCTTACGTTAGTAACTGTACATGCATGTGTTTTAATAAAGCTATTTAAACATGGTTTGGGTGCGAAAAAGGATAGCATCCTTGTCAACTTCACAGCATGAAAGCCCAACTGTGCTAAAGTGAAAAATAAGCCAGGATTTCATCCTCTCTCTCCAGCTTGCATTCTTTTTTGAAGTACTGTGTTTCTCTTTTTTAATCTGAGTAACCATGATTGTTTGAACATGTTTATACCACATAGAGAAAAAGGCTTCAGCCCACACTATGGCTGTTTACACGGACCATAAAACCCTAAAGGTTAATGAAATTGAAAATGTATCTGATTCTATCTACAACCTAACTGTTATTTTCATTAAACCACTTTGCAATCTGGCATTAGACATTACCTTTAGGCAAGGCAAGGCAAGTTTATTTATATAGCGCTTTTCAGGTCCAAGACAATTCAAAGCGCTTTACATTTAGCATCCTTATTTAGGTATCACTTATCAGAAATGTGCAGCTATATGCTAGCAGTAATATTGTGCAGAACCAGGGTTGTTTTAAAGGAAGAAGAAGAAGACAGGTAAGTAAACTTGTGAACAACACAACAAGAAAACTTTGAGCATGGAATTGTTGAATATTCCTTATAATAATAGCAATTACACAAACTCTGCCAGCATGTGTGATGTATAACTATATGTCTTCCCAAATTCTCCAGTTTTATTTTTTTATGTGCCTTCAACTGAGAAAACATCTCATTGTGATCAAAGATCCATTGTACAATGGTGTCCTGGCCAACGCAGCAGAAGTAGCAACAAGGCTGCATACACACACACACACACACACACCACATATACACACATTTGAGAAATTTCTTACGTTTACACAAATGGAAACAGAAATCAGCAATGTGTCACTAAAGTAGATAACTATTAAGCCTGTTTGCATCTGAGAGCATCTGCTTCAGATTTACTTTAAATTGATTTGATTTATTCTGCAAGATTTAAAAAGTTTTAAAATGGCAAAGGGTTAAACTAATTTAGATGCCCTTTCCTCTAAATCTGAATGACTTCTGAGTCTGCTTGAGCAACATGTGAAATGACATCTCTGTCTCACACTTTTTCTCTATAGTTGAATAGTCTTTTAGAAAATGTTTCTGCTTTGATCCACTCAACAAATTTAAATCTAGATAGATAGATAGATAGATAGATAGATAGATAGATAGATATATAGATAGATAGATAGATAGATAGATAGATAGATAGAT
>JBAMHX010000023.1:16138307-16148326 GCA_037177515.1 Pseudomugil tenellus | reverse complement strand
AGATAGATAGATAGATAGATAGATAGATAGATAGATAGATAGATAGATAGATAGATAGATAGATAGATAGATCATATGATATCAAATTGCCAAATGACAGGACTATGTGAATGTGAGAGCTATTTTTGTATGGGACCATATCTTTTAAGCCATGTCAAGTGATTTTCTTCTGCAGAACCGCTCTAAGGTAATCAAATGTGACCATGGGACAACTCTGTGACACTTTCAAGTAAATCTTTTCCACAAAGTTCAATCATCCCATGGCATGCTTGAGGTGGGAGCAGGTGGCCAGACGGGATGGTTGTATTTCTACTCAGACAGCAACTGAGTCTAATTAAGTATACGCACGGCAGGGATTTTCACCACAAGCTTTGTTACAATTGTATAATGAAACTGCTATAGCCATCAGCTTAGGGCTGAGATAAAACACTCCTTGAAATATTTATTAAATTACTATTTCACTGTGGCATTTGCAGTCTGAAAGCTCTTCATCAGAAGTTCTGCTGCTGTTACACCTGCTATAGCAAAACTTCCACAAGAGTTCTTTGTTTGGGGTTTTAATAGAAATTCTGTCAATGTGATTGTGTCTGTGTATTATATGCCACCATACAGACACAATGATGCTGTGTGTTGTAATAAAATGGTCTTTGTGTTGGTAACTGTTGTTTTCTAGAGAAAGTTAGGGATCATTTTGCCGTTAGAGGTTCTAACTCATAAAATAAACATAATCATTAGCAATCAACTGCATTGTGGGGGGGATGAATTGTGAGCTATTTATGAGATGTCTGTGTATGTTACCAGCATACTTTATTTCCTATAGTGAGTAAGGTTGGAGATGTCCTTTCCCTGCATGTACATCTCTTTTTGCATCAGTTTGCTACATACTTCATGTTTTACTGTGATAAAGGTTTTACTGCAGTTTATATACTTATCTATTCCTAAATCCAAAACAAAGCAAAAAAAGAAAAGAAATATGTTGTCTAAATTAAAATGAAAAAAATAGCATTCATTTTGTTTGTTATCAAATGACATTTCCTAAGCTGGTCTTGCATGATGATGTGATGGTTAGCACCACAGTCTCACAGCAAGGTCACTGGTTTGAGTCTCAACTGGGGAAGGATTTCTTTCTTTGTGGAGTTTGCACTCTCTCCCTGTGTTTGTCTGGGTTCTCTCCAGATACTTCCACCATCCAAAGACATGCATGTTAGATTAATTGGTTACTCTAAAGTCTCCCTTTGGGGCAAGTAGTTGTTTTGTGTGGCCCTGCAGTGGACTAAAAAACTGTCCGTGGGCTTCATTCATAAAGCTCGCTTACGCTAAAAAACAGGCTTAAAATTTGTGTAAGACTTTTACTACGCAAAGTTTGGGAATAAGCAGTAGACAATGGATGGATGGAAATTGCACCTGTGCGTAAGCAATGTTTTTTAAATTATACTATTTTGACGTACCAACTAGTTCGTTTTCCCTTTCTTTTATCCCCAGATTCACTTGATACTGAATGAACAACTTATTGATGAGAGGAGATGAAAAATGCTGCATTTAATACCAGTTGGGTTTATTAAGGAGATATTTGTCTGCAAGCCCAATAAAATGTGAGGGCAAGATATTTATTTTAAGGATTGCTCATCAAGTCTTATTGAGTGAAAGTGGTGTATGCTTTTGCTTCACTCTTTTAGACTGGGAGTACTCAGTGTTCTTGTTTTCCTTGTGATGGGGATAGTGGGAAGAAAATTATCGCCAAACTACTTTTCTTAAAATTTAAAGGTCACTGTGAAATGCAGCTGACAATATCACACAAGCTTTCAAGGGTTTGTGTTATCTCCATATCAGCTTTGGAAACCAGATCTGCGTTTCAGACTGTGACTGGTTTCATTAATGTGTGATGGCAGTGAAGGATCAAGCGACACACTTTCACATTGCTATAGATAGATTGCTACGCTGAGACTCAAGATGGTTAGAGATACAATATCTCAAACACACTGAGCTGAACCTTTTAAGTAATGTGTAGACAAAGTAGGCCATTCAGTGGGAACTGTTCGCCGGTGTTTAGTCTGCTTAGTCTGCCTGACATTTTTCCCCTTGTCTTTTTATTCATTTTCCACACAATCAAGAGGCAGAGGAGTGCAGAGAAAAGTTGTCATGGTAACAGAAAAAAAAACCCTGAATGACCATGAGTGAGACAGACCTGATGGTGCATAATATCGTGCAAAAATATTTCATGATTTTATGCTAAAGCCTCAGAATATTTCACTCAGATTTCCTGCAGATGAAAAGGAAAAAGCCGTGCATGAGGCTCAAGGTTACTGTTGGTTCCTAGCTAGATTAGCATTGCTCTGAGAGTGTGCTAATAAATCATTTGGGTTCAGGCTGTTTGATGAAATGAAAAATACTTTATGCCATTTCAGGGAAATTCAAATTGTAGTAGTTTTTTGTTGTAAGAATAATAAGAAAAGAAAACAATCAAATGGTCTTGTTCTTGATGCTGATGGCTGCTGGAAGGAAAGATCTTCTGTACCCCTCAGTCCTACATCGAACCTGAACAAACCTCTCATTGAACACACTCTGTTGTTTCATCACAATGTTATGGAGAGGGTGTGAAGAATCCTCCATCATCTTCATCAGCTTGTGCAGCATTCTGTTTTGGATGATCAGACTTGTAGAATATGTGCAACATTTTGGTGCAGACGTTAAAAGATCTCAGCTTCTGTATTCCTTCACCACCTCCTCTCCCAGGATGGAAAAAGTCCTATGTGTATTCTTGTTCTTCCTGAAGTTGACGATCATTTGATTGATAATGACAGAGCAGCATATTTATTAATCTAGACTGTCTGGAAAAGTACTCAAAACGTTGTGAAACAGAACAATGCATACTGCTAAAAAAAAAGGGAAACCTTTAACAACACAATGTAACTCAGTCAACCACACTTCTGTGAAATCAAACTGTCCACTTAGGAAGCAACACTGATTGACAATCAATTACACATGCTGTTGTGCAAATGGAACAGACAACAGGTGAAAATTAGAGGCAATTGGCATGAAACACCCAATAAAGAAGTATTTCTGTAGACCATTTCTCAGTTCTGATGCTTTCTGGCTGATTTTTTGGTCACTTTTGAATGCTGTCGGTGCGTTCACTCTAGTTGTAGAATGAGACGGAGTCTACAACCCACACAAGTGGCTCAGGTAGTGCAGCTCATCCAGGAGGGCACATCAATGCGAGCTGCGGCAAGAAGGTGTGTCTGTCAGCATAGTGTCCAGAGTACGGAGGCACTACCAGGAAACAGGCCAGTACATCAGGAGACATGGAGGTAGCCTGTTGGGAACTGTTGAGTTCAATCTGAAATAATGCTACACAAAGATATAGTACTGTTAAATAATCTCAAACACATCCGTATACGGCAACACAGTACAAGGCAAATCTCTGCTGTTTAGTATGACCCAACCTCAAAGGAGTATGCATGCACATTCATATCAGCTGTGTGACTTACTGCTTTTAAAATATGTACACATAAAAAAAGAGTAAGCTGGACATAACATAGGATTCTGTTTGGCATCAGCAGGTCCTTGGGACAAACACTGCATGCAATCTTCTCATTGATTTGAACACTGTTGTGACATATTTATTTGTGGTCACTTCGGTGCTTACAACACCCTTGAGATGCTGCTCTTGGAGCCAGCAGAAGATTTCTGCAGAGACACCTGAAAGAAGCTGAAATGTTCAGTCACTTACAGCCTCACAGGTGCAGATGCCCATCGTTCTGATAAAAACCAGTAAGAAATACTTTAGAACGTCTGATTCCTTTATAGCTGGAAATAGAAACCGGAAAGACTTCAAACTGTCTGAGTTTAAAGCTGGAGATAAAAGAATGTCATGAAATACTTTTAGACACCTTTGTTATTTTTAAAATGTCTGTTTCTCTTCTCCTTTCTTCTCTGATAAGAAAAGACTTTAAAAATAATGGAGCCATCTTAGACAGATAGATGGTATATTTCTACTTCTAATCATCAGCTATTAGTGGTTTAAATGAAAGAAGCACATCTAATAAAAACACTTGTATTGCAATAAATGTAAATGTAACGACAAGAAATTTTTTAAGTCAAAGATTACAAAGAAAGCAAAAGATATATACATACATAGACTGACGGGCGATTTGTCCGGATGTACCCTGCCTCATCACATTTATTATGTACATTCCTGAAGCAGTATTATCCTGCATCATACAAAGTCTGAGAGTTGTTTTACCATGTTTTTTTTATCATTTAGAACCAGCACTTTCCTAAAAGGCTGCGTGTCCCATTCTAGCAACATTCTGGCTAAAGATTTGTCAAGAAATCTTTACTATGGGGAAACAGAGACAATTCCATTAACCGGTCCTAAATGAAAAATAATGCCCACCATCAATACCAAGAAAAACATACATTGGCTTGGATGAGGTCTCCACTCTGAGTTTTATTTGTTAATTCATTTATTTTCTATACATCTTTATCCAAATTAGAGTCACAGGGAAGCTGGAGCTTATCTCAACAATTACAAGACAACAACACAAACACAACCAGTTACACTCAGGGGCAATTTACAATGACCAGTTAACCTAACATACATGTTTTTAGACAGTGGGAGGAAGCTGGTGTACCCAGAGCGAACCCACACACACATAGGAAGAACATACAAACTCCACACAGAAACGTCACTCTCAAATCTCCTCCCAGTCGAGGTTTGAACCAGCAATCTTTTTGTTGTAAGGCCACAGTGCTAACCACTACACACCATACACACTGAGTTTTTCTAATCCTATAAGAAAATTACACATGTACTAAACATCCCACATACCTCCCTGTGATTTTAGTCACAAGTGAGCCAGGTAACTTGCATTTTACTTATATAACAGCTCAGTAGAACAAAAAGAACACTGGTAGCTTTACCATCATGAACTGTTCCTCCATTTCAAGAATCACAGCTGGTTATTTTCAGATGTCATTGACGATTCACCTTGTCTTTCAAAAACATTTTTGCTGCAGGCATTGCATTATGTGTGAGAGACCCAGATATGTAGGTCTGTGGAGGCAGGGAGAATGGGCAGGGGTGGGGGCATATTGCTTTTTGGTCCTGTGAACATTGGATCCTTGAAAAAAAGCAAAAACGCTGAGGACTGCTACAGCAACGATACGCAGAACTGGGCTGCCAGCTTTGGCAGATATCCCAGAGAATTGTGACTCAACTGTATCATAATGTCTGAATGTCCATCCAACACATTCCCATGTGAGAAAGTCCACAAAATGGCAATTAATATCTGTGCTACACTTGTGGCGTCTTTGATTATTTATAGAGGCTTTAGGTGCACAAGTATGACGCAAGAATGTCATGTGTACCCAACGTTTGTTCATCATAAAAAACCAACATGTTCACACGTAAATTAGCTTAGCGTTAGCTTTAACTTTATGTGGACCAGGGACTATAATTCTCACTCATTTAATTCTTATTTGAATATCTGTAGATCATCGTCACCCATTATAACTTTAAATAAGTTGTAATTATTGCAGATCGAGAATATGCTATTGAGAATGAGAGTGTTTGCGAAAAATATATTCTGATTAGTCAAGTAGTGCACAGGTAGCGCAGCTCCATGAAGGTGACTCATGGAATCAGATTATTCCTGGCGATGGTCACCAAGATGATGCAACCAAAGGAAAACTTCAGCAAACAGACTATATATTGTTTTATCGTGACAACAGTAATGTCTTTCGTACTCACCTGTTCATAGGTGCAATTAAGGGAAGTGTAGTATATCTAGAAAGGTAATGTTGCTTTTTCACTCTTACAATCTTACCAAAGGCTATGATGCTCATGGCATTTGTTTGCCACTTCAGCCAAGTGATGAATCTCCGATGCAGTTGTAAAGAGAAGTCTCTCCTGCAGCGTGGGGACAGCCTGACCTTGACAGGAGTCTTGTGGGAGTCCACTGCATGCTGTTTTGGAGAAGTGCCGACTTCAGTCTAGAAAATAGAAGAGGACATCAGTGAGAGCTTTAGCTGCTTAGGTCTCCTGTGCAATGTAATATGAAACACTGTTCTTCGATCAGGCCTATTTTAAGCCCACACATTTTACTGGAGCAAAGCTGATCTCCCCAACATGCACCTGGGAGATTTTGGTAGGAGTGCACACACAGACACACAAATACAACCCCTCAAATCAAATTGCGACTTAATTTGACCTTTAAGGAAACAATTCAGGTCAGGCCAGCCCATCCTAATGTGGAAATATGTCTTAAGTTTTGTAATGTAACATCTAAATGCTTATTTTCTCTGTTAATCTCATTAACTGACAACAGGATCAACATTTTTACAAGTTCTTCCATGAATCAGGATGCTATCACAAATATTCAGTGGGGGGGGTCACATGATAAAGCTGTTTGTGTCACGAGTGGAAATGTTTCATCTTTGAGATTCAATGGTTTTATTCTTAACTCCTATCTTTTCAATATATCAAGGTGAAAGTATTTAACTTTTTTTCTTCTGCAAATGTAGCTTTACAAGGTCATATATATCTCCAGATATTTTCAAAGGCTAAAAGAGGTGGTTGGGGTTTTATTATAGGTCTCTGTATGACTTACACTCCAGGTAAATTTTGGGAGTTATTCAGATCACCACTGGTTGTCCTCCCCGCAACACTGGATTGTACAAAGTGGAACAGAAAATGAATGAATGAATGAATGAATGAATGAATGAATGAATGAATGAATGAATGAAGTGTGTGAGTGAGTGAGTGAGTGAGTGAGTGAGTGAGTGAGTGAGTGAGTGAGTGAGTGAGTGAGTGAGTGAGTGAGTGAATGAATGAATGAATGAATGAATGTGTGAAACATACTAGAAGCTTACTACTTAAATAGCAGGTGGAAACTTTCAGTACGTTTAATATTTTTCTTTAGAAAAGGGAATTACCAGTATGCAACTGTTTTGTTAAAGCTTTGACAGTGTTTTCATACTTTGCCATTGAAGGTTAATTCAGCATCTGTCTTGCATATTCTATGATCTATTATCCTTTTCATCACTCTAATAATGCTCTTTTGTCTTTCATTAGTAAATAAGCCAAAGCATAAAGTGTCCAGTCTGTTAATATCCGGTTGCTGCATGTAACAATGTGCCGTAAAGCAAAACGCAGTTGTCATCTTATGCTGTGGACATTAACACAATGTTGTGAAGTGTAGGTTTTCATCCCAGGGATGCAGCAGAATGATGAAGGTCTTGGGAATATCCATCATGAACGCCACTGTGCAACCAAGACAGGGAGAAGAATTAACTTTTATGCTTAGAATAAATGTATGTAGTATTATTTTAATAATCAATCATGCACCTTTTTCCCTCATAAAATAACTGTAAGAAGCAGCTGTAGCTCCTAGACTTGTTTGAAATTCCATTAAACCTGTATGTCAGGTCTGTCCAGATATGCTCTGCTGTGTGTCAAGTCCAAACCGTAGCTGTGTCATCATCCAGGACATTTGCGGTTTCCCAAAGCAATGTTTTCGTAACTATTGGTTCCCCCTGGCTGAGATCACAAGGACACATAATTTTCCATACAGTCGTCCCTTTTTGCACCCATCTTTCAGTTTATCTATCCAGATTATTAAGTCTAATAAAAATGGGGCAGTCTAATAAAAGCCGTGAGACAATAAGACCTCCTCAGTGAGGAGCTGTCATGTTGTCTTTGTTACAGCTGAAATGAGTGTCTAACTGAACATGTGTATCTTTATATTATTGTGTCTATTCAAGGATCAGGGAATTGGAGGATTGGGAGTGTTCGGGGATATACCCCTAGCCGTCGCTTTTGACGACATAGGCCTTGTTTGGGTTGAACTATGTGTCATGCTCCAGTGTGAATGAGGAAATAATAACATCCTAGTATTGTTAAACGCTTCACAAATAAACTTCAGTTTGGGTTTATACTTTCATCTCAGTACTGGTTTATCGTGAGAGCATATGTAGAGAGCAAAATGTAGCAAATGGAGAAAAGAACAGGGTTAATTAGCTCCAACCAGGAGGATTTCATATTATTCCTTCAACTCTTATCTGTTTAAAGCAAATGTGAATTTTTTCCAGGTGATAGTATCGCTAAACCTCTGAGCCACCAGGGAGATTTTTTTTTCTAAATGACAGCGTGGACTCTCAAATAGTTCTGACATTTGCATCCAGTACAAGGCGTCAAGCCTTGGCAGCTGCAGGCTCTGAGAACAGACCTAAATGCATAGAAAAGGAAATTAACATTTCTGTTGCACGTATGTGTTTAAAACCACATTTTCCTATTGGGTTGCTTTGAATGGTTTAAAATGAAATTTTACACTTACATTTATGTTTAATAGTTTTTTGTTTTATCTGTTTAACGTTTTAAATATTAACCGTTTCAAGTATTAGATCAAATGTTTTCCAGGAGCTGTTTGATAATAAAGTTTCTTGTTGCATGATGTTTGCTGCACGTAGAAACTTGTTTTAAATGAGCAGTGTTTCTCATGGAGCTTTTGGAAGCTTTGCCTTCGGCTGTCAACTCTGAAGCAGAAGCCAGATAAACATTTGAAAATAAGTTGAATTAATTTAATGGAATTATTTAAAAGTGATGAAATCACCTTTTCTGCTTTTTATAAAATTCATAACCTAAATGTACCACAATATATATTTTTGATAATATATATTATTTATTTTATATACAGTATTTATTTATTCACCAGCTTTCAAATTCTTTAATATTTATCTATTTTATTCAGAAGTGTTTAGAGAAGTAACCTATATATTATTGTATATTTTAATGTTATTGAATTTAAATGTTAGGTTTGCTATTAGTATATTTTTTTTACAATATTTTGCCATGTAGCCACACAGCAGTGATTAACATGACTACTTATCTGAAAATTATATTTAAAAAATAAGTTTATTATCAAGCACAACACTTCTAGACTGAGCCTTGATCATTCTTCTGGTCTCTTGCTAGTTTTATGGCTTCTATCTGTTGAGTGTGGTAAACATGTGCTTTTTGTTTCATTAACAGTGTGTTGAGAAGAATTTACATTAATCCATGTTTTCAATGACTTCTGAAATGTATGTAGTCTCACTTTATACTTTGGAAAGATAGTAAAAATGTGTAGACTGTCTTTTTAAATAAAGTTTTACTAATCATGTTGATCTAAATGTTTCTTTTTAAAGTACTTGGACATTTAATAGCTGTACCATCCTGTATAATAGGGATGGATTTACTCCAACAGTTGCTTCCTACTGAGAGATTCACTAACTGATATTATCACAGTCCTGTGACTCCGTTTTTGGGGGCAGAGCTGAAAGAAGGCATATGCACAGAAGGCATTTTAAAATTATCTCTGTGTGGTACAGAAGCAACACTTCAGATATAATTTTAGACAACTAAATTCAGAAGAGCCAAGTAACAAGCTATTGCTCATAAACACTTCAGTGCTCCTTTGGGCTTCTGATTAAATTTCAGTCCCTGTGGTTTGTTGTAAAAAGAGGTTTACTGGCTTATTCATTAGTCTGTCTCTTATGTTCATTTGTTTATTGTTACTAGTTTTAAGTGTTGTATGTAGGTTGTCTTTTTTTAGTTATATACAGGTTTGGATGCATGTTTTGCAGAATGGGAAGCTTTTTAAAGACCAAACCTCAATAGATTAATAGTTTTAACAACTTTATTCTATCTGTTGACTCATGCTTTTCTCTATTTTAAAAGAAAGAAACAGAAAATGTCATATTTAACTTGCTCATATAAAGTTTTGAGACATAGAAAAATAAAATCACACAAGAAAAGAAAAGGTTTTTTTTTTTTTGTAGCCTATCGTGCAATATTTACACTGAATCTGATGGTTGAATTTTTAATGCTTCCTTTATTTTAAAAAAAGGCAACTCAGATTTACCTCATTTTATACATATATAGGGGCTGAAATCTGTTGGTGACTTGGCCTGACAGGGCAGTTTGAAGTTTTACATAAAGCTGGTCATAGTTCTTGGCATAAAGAAATACCACAGCTGCT
>JBAMHX010000023.1:16104775-16128430 GCA_037177515.1 Pseudomugil tenellus | reverse complement strand
CCGATCTGTGTGCGCGAGTGTAACATGACAAGCCTGTGTGCCATTCACACACACACCCACTAACACCCACTCTCTGGGTGAGAAATAAAATATTTACTTTAAATGTATATAAACAACTGCTGTTTCTGTCATCTCTGATTTTCTATGATCAATAGCGCTGAGCCCTCTAATGGAGGATCATTATAATAGTTGTGTGTTTTGATTAATAAATAGTAAAAATCACAGGTTTGTTGTATACTTATGTTTCTTTGAGGGTTAACTGCATAACTTTTACAGACATTTTCCTTGACTGTAGCTAAACAATAAGTTTGTAAGACATTTTATATATAAACTAAATGCTGATTGTATCATCCAGTTTACAATATAGCAGAATATTTCAGTTCTATTTAATCTAAGTTGACTTTTAGTATCATATAAGATCTTTTGCTAAACTGATATTATCTAATTAGTTGTGATTCAATGTATCTCTGGTTATAAATGCCTCCAGCTTTTCTGAAACGTTTATAGTCTCAGGATTAGTAACAGTAGAAGTCAACATGACCCAGTGTTGGTCTGTTTCTATGCTAAATTCTGATTTGTCTGATGAGCACCAGCTTTTATTTGTACTATTTCATGGACCAAAAAAAAGAAAAAAGTCAAATAAAGTAAAAGAACTGATGGGAGACCTCCAGGGATGATTTGCTGAGAACAACATTGGTCTGGGATTAGAGATTACATCAGCAGACAAGGATTCCAGCTGAACCCCCCTCTCTGTTTCTCCAAAACCTCTGTTTACACTTTGCTGGTGAGCAGGAGTAGGGAACCAGTTTGCATCACAGAAAGGTTAGCCAGGGTTCAGACTGAGCGCAAGATGACACAAAGTAAAGAGGAGGACCCCGGGCATGAGCTGTACCCCCATAGTGATTCTCAAATTAAACCCTGCGCTCTTTCTCCTGGTGCTGGAAGGCAGCTTTGGATATGTAGTAGCATGCACTCATAAATTTCCTTGCTTGTGGCATTCTTTCCAAGTCACAGTGGATATAAATATTGAGACAAACCAATAGTTTTTTTTTATATATATAATCTGGTATGATCACTCTCAGGCTGAACATAACCCCCTATGGACTGAATTTGAAATAGGAAACACAGCGAGTGGAGAAGGCACACTATGTTCTCTGCTGTGGAGTGGATGAGCTTCAGTGAGAGTGGACTCTGCCTTTTTGTCACTCTGTGTTTCCTTGCCCACCAGTCAAAGCCCATGACCATCCCCTTGATTCCTCATACAAGAAGAGGTCCCACCTCCTTAACTGCCCCTAAATTTCATGGTTCCCAGGCCTTGTTCTCACAGCTGCCCAGTTTATTTTTGCTAGAGTGAGTCACAGAGGCCTGTTCGGACGCAGCGCCTTTCCCAGGAGAATTGAGCAGGTCTGCATTTGTGTGTGAGTGTGAGCCGTTTCCCTCAAGCCACTGAGTAAATCGAGCTAAGCTGACTGCACTTCAGTACAGTGGTTATGATAAGAGCCTCTTGTACCTCACATCACTGCCTCATTTGCCACAATCACCCATTGCCCCCTCCTCAAACTTTTTTTAAAATATTTTTCTGCATTTAGCTGTGTTCTTCCACTGGAGCAACATCTCCATGCTCACTTGTTTATACATGTTTAAACTAAGATCTTACTAGTGTTTACATTTTTGCAAGTAAAAAAAAATGAAGCTCAGATGTAAAATTCAACAATTTTGCCTGGAAGATTGTCCATTCTTTGATGTTTCTCACTAACACAGCCGATCGCCGCTCATCCATCCAGAGCAAGATTATCTTATAAAAACAATTTATTAAACAGAGACGAATGACTTGACTAAAGCCAGATTTTTTTTTCATTTCGTGACTGTAGCCCTGACATTAATCCCTCTTTTATACATTTGTATCATGTTCTGGAGTTGCCTTTTTTCTAACTGCATTTGCGAGCCACAGAGATGTTGCCTGTCATCTGGAAGGATCTCAGCCAATCACACTGCTCAGGACTAACTGTGGTTCTACTGACGACTCCAATTCAAACCATACAGGAAGTGAATAAAATGTTTGTGGTAGTGAGTGAGGTTTACTGTTATACCTTCAGGGTAGTGTATTGATTGAGAAATAATAAGTATTTATGTTTCATTTGAAGGGTTGCAGGTTTCATAGCTTAAAAAACGAGATGATTATGTGGTGACTCACATGAGTTGGTTCTAAATGGTAAATGTTTAACACTGACCTCTGTGTCTCTCTCTCTGTTCTCTCCATAGTCCTCCAACTCTGTCTGCAGCAGAGGAGGACGAGGGAGCAGCTTGTGGATCAAGGTATCATGCCACGTGAGTATCACTAATCATTTTTCATCAGTTGGCTGCCGCTATAAAATTGGATGCATGAACAAAATAAATATGATCAGCATGTCAAATATCTGGAGAGCCATCTCCCATCAGAACAGTCAAACAAAACACAAAATGTGTTATATGTTTTGTACCAACAGTTGTTTCAGGGTAGTAATAAGAATTAAACAATGCTGTTTAGCCTGAAAAGACAAGTTCTGTTAATTTCAATCCTTTTTTGTTGCAAAACCTGAGCAGATTTACTCATTTTATTGAACATTTTGTTTAAGATTGTAGTCAATAAAAGACAAGCAGAAAGAGTGACTAAACCCTGCCGATATCAGTAAAGCTAGTGAGTGAAAAAGACATACCTCTCTCTCTTACTCTGCTCTGACCTGAGAGTTTCCCGTCGACATGTTTTGTGCTCCTCTCTAGCACCACACAGCCACATGAGTCAGCTACTGAGTCCTCAGTAGAGGTCATTTGCGTTCTTTGTGGCCTGGCCAACCATGGCCTGTACACAAACCTCCCAAGACATTCTCCACTATGCACTCTGCTGCTCCTACACTGACCTGGCTCAAGATAGTTATACAGTGAACTTAAAGTAATGAGCAAGAATGTTTTGCTGCACTCCTCTGACTCACTCCTTAGAGTGCCCCATGGACGGTCTATCCCTTAGCTAAACAAAAGGGATAATATCAAAGGTGACCAGTTATTGAGGAGGATGAGTTTATTGTGAGTGATCAAAGAATGATTTGCCACAAAATGGAACAATCTCTTTAGGTCAGTAGAGCTCACTTCTGCTCATGAATCAAACTTTCTTGCAGACCAGAAAAGACAAAAACACTTCTATGGTTGTACAAAAAATTGATGACCCGCAAAGCAAAGACCATCATAAATACAATTCACATGAAGTTCATCACTTATGTGTATAATTTTTAAAAAACTTTTACTTGTGTTTTTGAAGAAACAATATGACAACTTAAATACAAAGAGTCACGCTGGAAAGTTGTGCTTTTGGCTGTTTATGGTTGTAAGAATATTTACCAGTAGGTGTTTCATTGCGGTGTACCTATGAACAAAGAAAATGTATTTTTAACCATAAAAAGTGAAAAGAGGAAAAAATGATCAAAGATGAAATAGAACTTTTCATCTCTGAAAAAACAAAAGAAAGAACCTAAAAGAAAATCTACTTTTCCAGCTTTGAAGACACCTGCTGCATTTCATGAGAAGATTCGCAGCTTGGAAAGAGCCAGGGTAAGACATTAACTCATTTATTTTTTCAACTTTAAAGGTCCCATTTTATGCAAAAAATGTTTTCAACAATTACACCTGTCCACATATCCTTTGTATGAGAAATGAGAAAATTCTGTCACCTCTCTTTCTTGTTTGCTCCAATTTTTAGTGAATGTGTGCTTCAAATGTAAAAGTCTGGGATCTTTCCCTTTGTGGCCTCACAAAGGGAAAGATCCCCTCTCCCCGATAGTGGATGCTGCTATTAAACTGTCCCACTCCCAGCTGAGCATGCCACTTAGAAATTACCAAATGAGCTCCAGTGAGAGAGAGAGAAGGTGTGGTGATGGGTAGATGCCTCTCATGATCATTTAGAAACAGCCTGTTCTCTGCAGAACTCACCAGAAACATTTTGGAATGACAAAAATTAAGGAGTAAGGCTGAATTTGGGTTAAAACACGTTAAAACGCATTGTTGTAGGACCTCCAACATCCTGATGAAATAGTTTAAAAAAATGTATAAGATAGGGCTTTTGAAATTGTCTGAGAAAAAGTCTGTTTTTGATAAACTTCTGTTTTTCAACAGACTGGGAATTTTTTAAAGCACAAACTCTGCGGCAGGCCGGAGCGCTCTGAACTGGTCCGTTTACATATCCTGCAAGGTAATTCTTAAGAGTGCTTTTAGTGGGTGCAAGAGTTTTGGAGGTGAGTGAGGTAGTCAATCAGCTATCTTCACTTGTTATTACTCATCCACGAGCTTTTTCCCACATAAAGAGCTTAGAGATTGACTGGCTGACTGGCAGAGGTCTTCCTGAGGCTGCTGTGAGTCACAGTGACAAACCAGTCAAGAGACTAAATGATGCTGGCCAAATCATCAGTGAGTATCATCTTTGGGTTTATCAGAAACGCAGGTGGAGCCATCGCTGCAGGCCACACAGATAAAGCTGAAGAGGGCCAGACTGGCTGATGATCTCAATGAGAGAATTGCTCAGCGTCCTGGACCTATGGAGCTGGTAGAGAAGAAAATCCTACCTGTTGACCCGGACGTGGAAAATCTCATAAATGGTAGACATCCAAAGCATTATTTGTTTGAAAATTACGGTTTTAGCCAAAAGCTTTTTTAAATCAGCTGTCAGTACATCAGGCATGCTGTTACCAGTATTTAGCAACACATACAGTAAATCCCTTTATGCAGCTATCAGTTAAAACTTCCCACAGTTCATTTATTTCTCAGCTTGTAGTTATCCTTAAAATGTCTGATAATAAAAGTTTTCCTACAGGTGGTAAGGCAGATCAGTATAGAACACCAAATCCCTCAGATGTTTATCACTTTGATGAGGACAGCAGTGATGCATCATCACCTCAGCATCCTGCCAGCCATGAATCTCCCTGCTCTACACTGGCCTCCCCACAGGAATCTGGTGGGACTGAGCCCTCCTCTAACCTGAACTCCCTCATACAGGTACAGTGCCTTAAACAAACAAACACATTATTAATCAATCAAATAACATGATTAATCTGAAAGACCAGACTAACTAGCATTCCTGATAAAAGAACTAAGCGATCATGAAATGTGCATGCAATTATTTTTCCCCATTTTTATCTCTTTTTTTTCATTTGCTTTTCTCAGCAGGACTCAACGCTTAGCTCACAGTCTGTAACAGATGAAGTCAACCTTGTCTCCACCACCGAACAGCAGAACAACCAGCCACCACGTCAGCCTAACAATGCTGTTGCACCCAGCACCTCTTCAGGACCAGTTCTTGTGAAGGTGACTGCTCTAAATAATAACTCATTCATTCAAAAGATTTCTTGAACTGAAAGACTAATGTGTTTTTCTAATCTATATACATAGTAAGCTCTAAAGACACTATGACACTGACCTTCTCTCTGTCTCTCTGATTAATGAAATCTGGGTTTTGTGTTTGTTCTTGTTTCTTCGGTCGTCTGCTTTTTGTCACGCTGGCAGTTACATTAGTTTAGGGGTGAATGAAAAGTCAATGTTCGCCCAAGTAAAAGGCAGATCAGAGAGCAGCACACTCAACTTATTTCACACATCCAGACACTTAATTCTGTGCCAACAACAGTTTGTCTTCCACATGGGTTAAATAACAGATTAGCTGTCCTCATTGAGACAGACTGCAAATCTAAGTCATCAAAGAACAAGAATAAAGCAATAAGTAGTGCATTTGTCATAATCCAGTCATACTCTGAGCATGAAATAAAGTCTTCCTCTTTTGGAATATGATAGGGGCATTAATTTGACAAATTGAAGGATGGATGCTTGTTTAACATGGCCTGAATGTCTGGTTTCATAGCTGCGGTTGAACCTGTTGCTCCAATGCCAAGCCATGTTCATGCATTAAACATGCTGTAATTGCAGGTGCTAAAACAATGGGGATCATATTGACAAAACCCGTTTCCTCATCCTGGGGTTCTCATCAGGTGTCGCAACAATGTTCCGTCTTATTGCTTGAAGTTGTACAGAGACGGTATATGTGTTGGTTCTGGCAAACGAAAACCCGATAAACTGGACTACGCTTACTGACTGAATATCCTCCAGATGGTTTTCTCCAGTTTCACATGCTACTTTTCTGTGATGTGCTTTGCAGCAAAGCTTGGCGAAGCTGCCCGCTGACAAAAACCGCAGCAAAAGGAGCAAAGAGCCCAAACCACGGGTGAAAAAGTTGAAGTACCATCAGTACATTCCACCCGACCAAAAGCAGGAGCTCAGTGAGTTGCCAATGGACTCTTCTTACGCTCGCCTCCTGCAGCAACAGCAGCAGTTCCTGCAGCTCCAGATCCTCAGCCAGCAACAGCAGCAATACAACTACCAGGGCGCCGTACCAGCCAATCTCAAGTACGGCCCCAGTCATCAGCACACACAGACAGATTTATAATCTACATAATGTTACATTTCTGTACATATCTCTATGTAGTTTATTTATTTATTTTGTTCTGTTTTAGCAAATCACATCAAGTCTATGTTTCACCGATTCCAAACTTGTATGTCCTAATTATTGAACAACAGCTGCTTTCTGTCTTAATTACTTAACATTTCCTGCCCAGAGCTTCCAACACATGGCAACTCATTGTGAAAATGGATGACTGACTCTCTTTTACTCCTCCACTCCCTTGTTTTCTTGTCTTTTAACAACAGATCAACAACTGAGGTACAAACCAGCTGTCCAGCTGTTCTTCTTAGAGGAAACACCCCTTTGCAGCTCCACCACACTCAAACAAATCCCAAACCAGATCATTTACCTGCTAATCTGGATGAGATGAAGGTGACACATGCCAGCTCAGATACAGTTTGATTATATCAACCGTATGAGTGTAAACAAGGTATGAGGTTAACCAAATTTTTGGAGAAATTACTCATACGTTATTGTTTTTACAGGTTTCTGAGCTGAAAATGGAACTAAAACTCAGACTCTTGCCTGTTTCTGGGACAAAAACAGACCTTATAGAGAGGTTAAAGTTGTTTCAGGAGAGCTCCATGGAGACAGCAGTCTCTCACTCTGAAAATACAAAGTTGACCCCTCCCGTCTCCGTCATAGCTTCAAAAGTCTCCAATCTGGGAATAGAAGACAATAAAGCAAAAGACTGTCCCACAACTCATACTCAAAATTATACTGCTTCATGCATAAGCCCGCTACACAGAGCGTCACATGAGCAACGTCTGACGGAGTCCAGTGAGAAGGACTGTGAAAAGGATAAGCGTCTGCATGAGAAGGAGCAACAAATTAAAGAGCTGAAGAGAAAGCTCGAGCATGAGCAAAAACTGGTTGAGGAGCTGAAAATGCAGCTGGAAGTGGAGAAGAGAAATCAGCAGGGGGACTCTCCTCCTCTGCTTAGTCCCCGGGTCGCAATCCAGATTAAAGAGGAAAACAGGACTCTGTCAAGCTGCACTGTGTCCTGCAGTTCTCCCAGTTTGTCATCACTGGTCAAACAGGAAGAGTCTGCAGATCACAATTATGTAAGCAGTCCAAATCAGTTAATCTTCAGTCACCAGACCATCACAGAACCTGAAACCCTGCAGTCTCTGCAGGCTGGGTCTCAGAACCTTCAGCCCACATCCCTTCTTGCCTCAGCAGTCACCGGGATGCTTCCAGCCAAAAGAATTGAATTACACAGCACTGTTAGTGGCGCAGTCCCAGGCCACATCCAGACCACTGGGCAGGCGCCACAGAAAGCAAAGGTCTCAGCAGCAATGCAGCAACAATGCAGCATTCAAACCCAGCAAAAGGTAAGAACGCACTCAGCGATGTGCATGACCTGCCTATATATCTGTCCCCTTATTAGACATCACTATCAGCTGGGATTTCTGGCCATTTTGGACCTCTGATGTATCATGTATGCAATTGGAATAATCAAATGGTCTTTTTAAGCAGTAAATACACATTAAGTTCCAGCTCACAAATCTGCTGCCATGTTTTTAAAAGCACTGCCCAGTAACATACCACATGTAACAATCATTCCTGTGCTTTGTGGGTGATGTGTCTTCATGTGGCCGCAGTAATAACAGGCTGTAGCTGAGCAACTGAATTGTATCCTACATCAAAAAGAAGTGAATGCATGGTTGCGCAAACATGAGTGAGTGAGGGATGACCAAACTGGCTCTGAGCCCTTAATGCAACCAGCATCAAACAGCACTGCAGTTTGTAATTCCATATTCACATTTGTTTGCTCGGTTGACAATGATAATTCCAAATAAAACATTTTATTGACACTTATCTTATGTCTTCACTTTTCTCTACAGACATGGAGCATGAACGCCAATGCAAAAAGCCTACTAAATACATTCCCAGTGAGTGGTTGCACGGCAACAGCCTCCGCTAACCACGCTGTCCCAAAAGGATCAATAAAAAAAGTAACTGATTATCTTTTTCTGCTTTCTTTTTTTTCTTATTTTTAAATACTGTTAGAAGTGAATACTCATTTTTATAGATCCAGAAACCTTTTAATAAAAGTTTCTATCAGATGTTTCCTGTTTTCTTTTGATTTGAATGCCTCTTGCTTTGGGTGTTAAAAAGGTGTCCCTGTTTCAGCCAATCTCATGTGATTTTGCAGCAGACAGATTTCACAAACCATGTGTCAAAAAGTAAAGATCCACCCCGCTATGAGGATGCAGTTAAGCAGACACGTAGCATGCTACCGGCCGTTCAGGTAAACCTGAATAAAAACTCACAGGTAGACTTTAAAAGTGTTTCTATTTAAACATCTAATGATGTTTCATGTCTGTGCAGGGCCCCACTGCAGCTAGCCAGCAGATGGATGACCTATTTGATCTGTTGATTGAAAGTGGCGGTGAGAAATATTGCATTTGTTTTGGCATCAATAACTTGGAAGATAAAGCCCTGATGATGTATTTTATTCTTGCTTTTTTTTCTTTTTTTAGAGATATCCCCCTTTGTCAGGCAGGACCCTCCTAGTTTGGACAAACCTCTTCCTGTGACAGCCAGTGTAACCACCCTTCCCATCAACACAGTTTTGTCCCGGCCACCACCATTAGTCCAAGTGGCCCAGCTTTCTACTGCAACACTCAACGCCCCAAACGGCTTGGCAGCCTTACCTTCTGACAACCACCTGGGGACCCTTCTGGATGGCACTCTAGTCACAGACACTGAGCCGCAGGAACTAAAGCTGATGGAGGAATTAATTTCACCTGTGGTCACTATGCATGTGGACTTGAATGAAAACACGACACCCTCTGCTGTGAACATGCAAAATAACCCCACCGACAGCATGGATTGGCTGGATCTAACCCTGTCCATGCCAGCAGAGGGTGTTAATCCCTTGGACATATCAGTGCCAGTGGGCGTCTTCTCCTCTGATTTCCTGGACTCCCATGAACTCCACTTAAACTGGGACTGACTCCTGTAAAAAGGGGGAATCTTACACCTACAAGGTCCTTTTATTTCTATTTCACTTTTATGTTTCCATGAGACAGTAAGAGCTGATTGACATTTTTAGAACTGTTCTGCTTTTTTTTGGAAATGTATTTCAGCTCAGTAATAATCATGCAATGTGAGTTTAGTCGCTAAATTTCTCATTGGAGATCTTTAAACACTAACTGTATACAAAGCTGATGTAGATAAATGGTACTGGCAGGATAAACTAAAAGTGGAAGTAAAATCATAGAGTTCCATCTAATCTCACTGTACAGATTTGCGAGTCTGCTTGCACTTGGTGTGATGCTGCAAACAGGACAGAAAAGATGCGCTCATTTTATTTAAGGATGGACAAATGCTGCTTGTAGCAGAACGTTCTTCGGTTGTTTACTCCCTTGTCTTTGAATGCTTATCACTATTATAGCAGATTATAAATGCACAACGTTTTAATGTTCCAGGCGAAGCTGGATGAGAAGGAGCAGCAGCATCAACCAAAGCAGCTCTACTTCTTTTTTTCTTTCTTTCAAATACTCCACAAACATCTTTTCATTTCTGGAATATTTCTGTGAGTCTGTAAGAAGAAGAAGAGTAAAAAACAACTTCTTAGAGGAATAATCTGTCCTGCAGTATTTACTTTTATTTGTTTCTTCAAAGTCTGGCAGAATTATTTTTGGAGGGATTTTTTTTTGGCAGTTTACTTAATAAGTGTACACATCTCATGATTACTTTGCACAGTTATGGAGTTACAGCCCAGTCACAGACTCAACCGAGACACAAATAATAATAATAATATGCCTTAATGAAACACACGGAGACAAGCTCATTGGTTATTGTACTTTAGGGACATCTGCTGGCTGACAGATTAAAAAAAGCTTCAGTTTAAATCTTTACGTTGATGATTTTTTCAGTTGTAACAAAACTGAAATGATATAACTGAGAAAAAAAATGGCACTTAAAACAAAACGTTCAGTATTTAATGCTCTCTATGTGTCTGGGGTTAGAAGATAGGGAGTTTTTATTTTTTATCTTTTTAATAACTGTGTTTTTTTTGTGTTCGGCATCAGAAAAGTCACAAAAAAGCACCTAAATGTTAATGAAAACATAAT
Organism: Pseudomugil tenellus; assembly: GCA_037177515.1. Taxonomy (NCBI): domain Eukaryota; kingdom Metazoa; phylum Chordata; class Actinopteri; order Atheriniformes; family Pseudomugilidae; genus Pseudomugil; species Pseudomugil tenellus. The sequence continues at coordinate 16,117,873 of JBAMHX010000023.1, read as the reverse complement.
GCAAAGGCCTCTTTTTTACCTTTTGGGGTTATGTTCTGGTATGAGAAATAACACATCTTTACTATAGTAGAATATTTCAATATTAAAACCATTTTAATGCATAGTTTGTATGCTCTTCACGTGTATAATCGTTACTTTTTATACAAACACAGCTACAGGTGTTTTGTAAATACAAAAGCTATTTGGGATTTCACATTTAATAGGTTGTCAATAAAAGAAAAAAAAAGATGCACAAGGAAAGTTTGCAATGTGGCACTTCTATTGAGCAAAAGCGTAAGAAATAAAATCAAATCCAGCATTTTCCTACAAGCAGCACAAAGTACTTTCCATGACAAAAACAGTATTTCCAAAATTAAAAACACAAGTCATTACAGATTCAAGTTAGAACAAGTTAGGAACAAAAACATGTAATCTTATTTACTCTTCATCTCTCTCTCCCACACACACGTATACACACATAACCCATCTCCACCTCCCACTTTCAAGAACAAGACAATTTGTTTATTTTTCTTTTCTTAATAATGTTAAAAAATAGAATTTCCCTGAAAATGAATAAATAAAGTATTTTTCATATCATACCTATCTAACAGACTCTCTAGCATTACACAAATAACATCATAATCAGGTATGTCTTTGGCACAGATGAACCAGTGAGGAAATGATATCTTAGGGATGCTCTGGGATCAATCCACATCAACAGTGACCCCACATTGGCCCCAAAGGTCATCCCCACAGAAACTGTCCAAATCAGAGCAGACAGGGGCCCAGATCGTGACCATAAGGCTGCAGTGCAGAGGCCCCAGCAACTCTGATTATCACATTTCTAAGAATGTCAACCTGAGTTTCAATATGCAGCCGTTATATCTAATATAATACACATTTACATACGGTGCAAACATCAGATGTCTGTACTTACACATGCTCAGTTTAAGGCAATGACATATCATCTGAGTTGATAAGTATCAGTACTTACTGATATTCATTCCATCCTGCATAATGAAGGATGATACCCAAGAAACTCTTTAGCAGTCTAAGCAGAGCGCGCTCAGGTTTTACATCACCATTAAATAGATTTCTCTTGATTTCTGTTGTCTTCACAGAGCAAACTTTCCCCAACTGCCTCACCCTCAGAGTTTTTTGACAGTAAAGATTGATGTCCGACATTTTGGACATTTGTGGGTGATGGACTTGAACCTATCCATGCAAAATGGAAGTAGGCAGCAACCAGCAACACAGCTGCAAAAAAAAAGTAACAGGAAGAAAAATATGAGTGCAAGCTTAAAACAGAAACAGGTGCAGTTTGGTCCGATTAGATCTGAAGGCAAATATTTGACCAGACAACAAAGGGAAGTTGAGTTCTTACCCTATCAAAGCTGTCATGAAACACACCAGCCATGTAACGCTGCTAACAGAAGAAAAAGTCTCTGTTGTGATGAACTGCCGGCACTCTGGGCACTGGGTCCTGGATGGACATGGTGGAAGTTTCTCCACATCCAGAATCACTGCAGGGGCTGTAGATGGAGTTTACAAGGTTTTAGTTCTCTAAATGCACCAAATTCAAACCAGCTTTGTGCTTTTTATAAAGAGTTTAGAATGATATTAAATGATGGGAACAATGTGTTGTCAATATTTGTATCTTGTGGTGAGAGAAGAATGTAAACGTATATGTTTTTGGTATTTTATGACTTTGTCTGTATGGATTTGTGACTCACCGGGGAAGGTAGGAGGAGCTTCCACATAGAAAATGCCTGAGCCAGAAGTAGGAACTTGAGGTTCTTCCTCCTTACTCCAGGTAATATCTGACAAAGCGGTTACAAGACTCAGATAGGATAGAGTAATGAATAAAAGTATAAAAAGAATAAAAGTTTCGAACTAACTTTTTGATTTGTTGTTTTTGCCACTTGTGATATCTTCGTAGCTCTTTTGGAGTTCAGTCTTCCTCTCACTGAGCTTTTTGAGTTTGTTGCAAATATCGACAATCTCTTTCTGAGTGGCGGCCGTTTCTTCTGTAAAACATTTTTATGAAAACCCAAAATGAATGAAGAACATTTCCATAATTAATACGTAGACTGTAAGTGAGCACATAAATGAGGACCGGCTAAATTTAACCAAGTTTTTTAGAGTCACCTGTTTCTCCGAATTCGGCACGATTTCGTAGCTCCTGAAATATGCAAAGAATTTTCTTCCTCTCTTCAAGTTGTTGCCCCTTGAATGAAATATATTTGAGCTCCTCGAGTATGTTCTTCACCTCACTGTCTGAAGAAGTCATGATAGCAGCTGAAAAGAATAAAAAAGAGCAAAGCCTTTGATTGTTTTCACACTGCTTGGCCTCATATTTGGTGTAAAACATTTCTGCAAACATTCCCAAAAACTAATGCTACTATGAGTAAATAATTATGCAGTATGTAAGGGAAATAATTAGAAGCTTTACTTTACAGACTAATATTTACTGAAAGCCACCGTGTGGCCCTTTCGTTGCTCCAGAAGCTGGGTGGGCTCATGAGGCGTGAAGTGCAAGCAGTTCTAGTTCTTCTTGTCTTGAGGCGGCTTCCAGACTTCAGAGGTTCCTATAAATGAGTTTATTAAAACATTAATATTGTGTTTTAGTTTTTCAAACAGCAAAAATATATACAGAAACCTAATTTCTGAATATGCTTGATACAACTTCAGCCAAGAAAACAAGTAAAAAAAAGGAACTTCTCTATTATGTAAAGGTCCATAATGCATGTTTTTTTAACCACAGGGATATCTAGATTCAGGGTTTATTGCCAGTTTAAAAAAAACCTCACCATCTGTTTCGTTTTTTTTGCCTGTGTAAACTGCAGTAAAACTGAAAAAAAAAGTTAAATATCTACCCTCGCACATCTTGTTTTGCCCCATTTCACACAATATAAAACCATTCCTATATAACTACGCTAACAATGATGCTATACACATAGATCCAGATGATCACCTTCAACAAAAGTACATAAATATTTATAAATACAAATATTAAATACATTTGTGGTCTTATTTTGTGAATGTTAGGGACTCTAAACTCTTTTGGAGCTTAGAGCAACAGTTGAAAATAAACGTCACTGCGCTGTATGTGTGTACTTTTCCATAGTACGTCATTTTCAGTCATTTTTTAAGTCCTTTTAAAAGTTTGTATAACTAAAAGGTTAAAATGTAACCAATTCGTTAGACTTAGACATGTTTTTCTCTTTTAATTCGATTAAAACTACAAAATATATATCTAAAAACATTGTCAGACCTATTGTACAATAAATAATAATAATAATCTCCTTAGTAACAGCAACAAGTAGTAAAATAGAAAAATTTAAGTACTCATCAAAATTAAATGCACAAAACCAAACATGTAAAAACAAACACTGATTTTACTTTTAAAATCTTTAAATAAAAAATAAATAATTTGAACATGCATAAGTACATCAACATTCAAAGTAAGGTAACACTATCAATTATTTTCTTTTTAAAAAAGAGAAAATTTCTGCATTACCAAACTCTTTCAGTTGCTTTCTGAGAGTGACTCATCCTCACGTATGTGACATTCAAACTGAACAAGTGAATAGTGTTCAAGCCTCTCAGGAAATATGCAAATCACCATACATGTTTATAGCAGCCCTCTGGAAGATGACAGAATGTTTTTGTCCACTTAAAACTTAGCTACATATATATAAAATAGACTTACTGGTATGTTTTGATAGTTTAAATCTACTATACAAAAAGAGCCAGTACACATTGAGGGTATAGTTGTAGCTTTTTAATTTAAAGCAAACTCTTTAAGAGAGAATATTGTTTATAAAAAATCTCATGAACAGATATTGACTCAGAGAAAAATAATGACAAAATAATTTTTGGAAAAGCAACAATTCAAATAAAAAACTTTTTAAATCATCCAAGTGTTGAAATATATAATGATAAAGTCTAAAAAAATGGTATATGTATATATTTATAAACTCCACAGAAAGTTGAGAAGATTTTCCATGAAGTGGAATATATTGGTTCCGTCACTTTTTCCTTAATCTCTTCATGAACGTCACCTCATCTCTGTTCCTGATCCCATAACTGAAGACATAAAAACATCCACAGAAAGAAAAGAATCAGTGTTATAGTCAAAGCAGTGATATTAAGTAATCATTTTGTACACTCACTCTTTAAGTCTCATTGTGTCATCTTCAAGCTTCTCCCCCTGAAATACTAGATGATAAGTTCTCCAAACATATCTCCTGAGAAAAAAAGAAAAAGAAGCATCAGTGTAATAATCTATACTTCTATATTATGTTTTTGTGCTGGGTGTTGGGGGAATATTCCTACCAGCCGACATGCTTCACTCCACCTTCTCGTTGTTGTTTCAGCTCCATGAATCTGCGAATGGCCTTCTTCAGGTCAAGGACAGTAGCATTTTGCACCACCACAATGGCTGAAAATGGGTTTTTTATAGTAAAATTATTTCTAAAAGTAATACAAAAGATTTATTGATGTGCACAAATGTAACAAAGAAAAATATAAAAAAGGAACTAGAAAGACTTACGCATCACTTCGCCATCTGCCTTTGCAACCCTTACGGTCATTGCCTGGCCATACTCCAAAGCGATCTGAGAATTCACCTCCTCTAAAGTCACCTGAAGATGAGAGATGCTTCACTTTTAGAAAAACCTTGACGTAGATTGCTTCAACACATGCACTTATTTATTATCAGAGGTAAGCTGCGAAAAAAGAAGAAAGACATGGAAACTATTTAGATATTTAAGTAGTTTAACAGTTCAAGCAGTGGAAAGGAAACAAGGCCATGATTTTTTTTTTTAATTCCCACATAAACATGTCATTTAGAAATCTAGACCCATTTGGATTTTCCAGCTGTGTGGAAACTTTCTACTGGTTCTGTAAATAATGCAGCCAGTTTATATTCCACTGATGCTGAAATTCTTCTTGGAAATTAGACAGAAATTCATTCATTTTGCTACGTCAGTGGTTTGAAAATATGATTAGAATATTGCAATGAAACAAAACGTAGACTCATATTATCCACTACAATCCTAAAATACACTTACAAAGTCGATTTACATGAACCAAATATAATCAAATACAAATGCACTGTATGCAAATATACTGGGAAATTTATAAGCAAGGGTGGTTAAAATAGTATCTCATAACACAAAGAGTCTGCTTCTTTGACGTGCTTAGATCCTAAAATCACAATATAACATCAGTGTTGCTCTATTTGCTCTATTATTCCCCTGAATAAATATGAGTGCAGAACACCTGGATGGGCAGATCACAAAGCAAAGGATCCTGAACCAGTCGGGCAAGTCCTTCTTCGAAAATATCCAAAATTTCTGAATGTGGGAGAGAATCTTCGTCTTCTTCCTCTTCATCTGGACCTGTATCTTCAGTCAGGTTCTCTTTTTTAACCTCCTCCGTCTGTACAAGCTGCTCTTCTCCTTCTCCAGCACCCGGATTCTGTTTCTCCTCCATCAGTAGTCACGAAAATCATTAAGCATATGTGAAGAAATCTGGTTTATCATCAGGAAGGCATTTAAACTGAAAGCAAACAAATATATAAACAAATCCACGAGTCTTATTTAAAGTTTGTACAAAATGACAGCTAAAGGCACATTTACCGGGTATTTAACAACTGAAGTGTGCACAGTAGAAATAATTCACCGGAAGTGTTGTAGCGCACCATATATAGTTCCACTTGAAGAAAGCAACATTACGATATCGTTAATCAACTATAAATTCCTATGCCTGGGTGATATGGCATTATTAACTTTAAGTTATATAATTTTTATATTTATATTATTTTTATAAGTTTTATTTTAATAGAAGGTCCGCTCGGTCTCTTGTTTCCCACCGAGCATCAGAAACGGTGCACTTGTCATTTTCTACTTTTCCGCTGTTCAGCAACGTCTAAACCTTTTTCCTAGAAGACGGAAAGATTTGTTTAACAGTCTAGTTTAATTTAGTTTGAATGTTTTGGGAACATGTTGCTGTTTTGTCCGACTTGTGGGAATGTTTTAATTGTCGAAGAAGGACAGAAATGCATGAGATTCGCGTGTAACACATGTCCATACGTACATAACATCACAAGAAAGGCATGTTCTACTTTTAAGTCTTGTTTAAAGGTAGTTTAATATGACAGTTTAACATATGTCTCTATCTTCTTTTTTCCTCCTCCTGTAGGTAAATAATCGGAAGTATCCCAAGTTAAAAGAGGTGGACGACGTGCTTGGAGGAGCTGCAGCGTGGGAAAACGTGGATTCAACTGCTGGTAGGCGACATTAAAACTATATAAATCATTGCTGCCCGCAAACCCCACCTTTATTTCCTCCAAAATATTAGAATCATGTTTAAAATTACACAGACACTGTTGCTGTTATTGATATTTTAGAACAATTCTATGAATTTAGTGAATTACCAATTGTTTGTAAATAATACTACCCATGTGTTGGGAATCAATCCAGCATCATATTTTTAAAAAAGAGGGAAAAAAGACTTAAATGAACAATTACAGACATGAGAACAGGGGGCAGGAGTACAGCAGGGTGTAGATGAAAGATAATCAGTCAATATTGTTAAAATGATGGAAAAGAAATTTGATCAATCATGACAGACCATCACACTAATCTATTTAGATTTTAGGCTTTTCTCTATCACGTTAATAAAATAGATTTAGTTTTATTTAATGTCCAAAAGTGGTCATGCATGGTTTATAAAATCTATCCTTACATTTCCATTACATCCAGGATTTAGTATGTTAACTTTGAATGGATCCAAACTTCCATCTTGCATTTTTTTCTTTACAGAAACGTGTCCTAAGTGTGAACATCCTCGAGCCTATTTCATGCAGATTCAGACCAGATCAGCTGATGAACCCATGACAACGTTCTACAAATGCTGCAATGCCCAGTGCGGACATCGATGGAGAGATTAACACTTTGCAGTTTTAGGCCGCTAAAATCATTTTTGTTCCCTTCATGCACGTCTTTGTATAAAGAATGTATTAGTTTCTTCTTTATTTCATATTTATTTACAGCATTCACTTTACACACGTTCATTTTCTAGATGACATTAAAAACAAGCTTCCTTTATGATTTTTATTGATAAAATAGTAGCTGTATACAACAGTGAAATTGTCTTACATAGTTACATTAGCACAGACATTTAGAGCAATGCAGATCAGTTGTATCCACATCAATATTAAAATTTTGCTGCAATCTTTTAGCTCAAAGTGTATTTTTCTGAACCAATCTCTCAGCCTCAATGAAAACAAAGCAAAAAAAAAAAAGAGCAGTCGGGGTGCAAGTAAGTGAGGATTATCTGTTTTTTCATGTAAAACTCATGCAGACAAACTGCACTTGGTAAGCATCAGTGAACAGTGACCAGGCATGCTGTGGTGAAACTTTATTTCTTTAAAGCATATGCTTAACACACTGCTTAGTATCTTTTTGTCATCTAACATCTATCCAAGCAATGCCAGTAGCTGAAAAGGACACATGTCAAGTTCAGAGGTGAACATTATGTAATCACTGCTCCATCCCTTCATTTTCCTAAATGTGCAGTACTATTATCAGTGAGATCATTTACTCCTGAAAGGTGCATCAGTCTGACACAAAACTTATTGTTCCAGTGATGTCATGCATCATTAATAAATTGGGGACGTATGTCACTTCTACTGCAAGTCCTCTATTCTCTAAGTGTGAGTATGGTTCTGAATTAAGAAATTGCATTTACATAAGTAATATTTTCCTTCAGGTGAAGTTTTTACAAATGAAAAGGGGGTAAAGTATTTAAACCTAAAGTGCAAATGTTGGCTTCATTATGATAAAATACAGTGGTCAGTGGGAAACAGCTGGCTGCAACCCAGAACATTAATAATAAATTAAGCATGTAACATAAACTCGTTGCTAGCTTGCTAATTCTCTCACATTCCACAAGTGATGAGGATAAAAAGGGGTCTCCTACAATTATAAAACATTAAATAAATTCACAGTTGTCAACATTAACTTAAATAAAATGGATAAAATATCTGATATTTAAAATCAAGATGCTAACTGCAAATACATATACTTCTGGGTAAAATTCACATATGAGTTTAAGTAAAGTGACCGTTTTCACAGCTCTAAATATAATTTTTGCTTTTTCCATATTCACATGCATAGCTGCAGACAGCCTGCAACTCATCCACATCTATAACTAACATTCATTCTTTGCAGTGTTACACTTCAAATGTATCATTCTACACTGAACATGTTATGTACAGTAAATATCCTGTGAGCTAATGAGAAAAACACTTGCAAAGTAAGAGGGCTACACAACACTATGCAAAAATCAGGGGTGGGCTGCCACTATGAACAGGAGGAGCCGTGACCTTACTTGTCTGTACATGTACATGGCATACAGCTGTCGGTGGTTAGCAGATACGCTTATATGTGTAAATGTAGCCCTTGCAGTTGGGGCAGGTGTGTGTCACATCCTTCAGGTCGTCAATCAGGCAGGGAATCAGGCAGCATCCAAGATCACAGCTGTGAAAGAGGAGCAGAAATGTAAACGCAAAGGAATTCATCACAAAGGAAGCGGGCAACTGAGTGGAAGAGATGGGGAACAAATCTCTGTTTACGATCCTATTAAACTATTATTGCGTTTCACCCCGATGAGGATGCAGTGAGTTGCTAAATCACATTCATTAGTTTTATTAGGAAGGCTCAAATCAGAGAAAACATGCTGAGACTAATAACTGTGGTAAGGACCACCGACTACATTATTATAAACTGGAGGTACGGTTGGAAACCATTATCTTTCAGGAAATGTGGTTGGAAAGAAGTTCTGAATGGTGAACTCACCGAAAAGAAAAGCAACATTATATAATAGTGAAAATAAAAGCATTTGTAGCCGCACAACGCAAGCAGAAGTCATGGGGAGGGAGGGAACAGCTGTGTAGAAGAAAAGAATACCGATGATAAGAAAACTACTAATCAGAGATGCGAACGGGACAAAAAGGCTTCGATTTGTTCACAGGTCTAAAGATACGGGCTGTGTATCAGCAAGAACCTGGCGATACGATGTGTTTTACAATACAGGGGTAGCGATACAATATATATTGTGATGCTATAAATAAGGTGATAAATTTCTATTTTTCTTTTCTAGAATTTAATAGTAAGAAAACTCAGCCTACAAAATACCCAACTTACTGAATAATAATGAGGGGGGGGTCTATTTTAAAAAAAAAAAATAACCCCTCTCTAATTTTATTTTTAAAACACTATTTGTGTACAAGATGAAAATCTGCCTCATAAGTAAAAATATGCTTATAAAAAGATCGACAGTTCTTTTGCATTTCGATATATTGTCTCTATAAAAAATATTGTGATGTAACGATATATCGATATTTTCTTACAGCCCTACTAAATATTAAGACTCTGGAACAATGAAAGAAGGCCGTGTGGTCTGATTTGCCCTGTTCTATGGTGATGGGAGCATCAGGGGAAGAAGAAGTAATCTGACGAAAAGATTGTGCAACACTGGATAAAAATAAATCTCGTTGCATCGCAGAAGTTCCGCAAAACAATATGTGGTAACGACGCAAACCGATCTGAGTATAGAGGCAAATTTAAAGAGTCTAAACAGAAACTGTTCTGATTGTAGGTCCCCACATTTTCAAAAGGTTTAAGGGAACGAGGCCGTTATGCGGGACATCTCGGCAACAAGCATGTGCTGCAGAGAGAGAAGAGCCGCAGACAAGTCCAAACAGCTACAACAAATCCCCGACCCACTGAGGAGAACCTTCATACCACACCCGAAGAACAGCTACTCACCCTGCCACCGTACTGACCTTCTAACATGCATCACATTCAAATCAGAAAATCTGAACTGCGTGCCGTCTCAATGATGGCAAATGTTTGTGAACATGGGAGAGTTATCGTATCAACACTTAAACGACACACCTATCCGACAGACTTACCCTACAAAAAAGCAGAAGAGACAGAAAAGCGTGTTCATGAGACCGACATCGTGGGAGATGCGGGTGACGATTGCCTGCTGGCAGTGTGGACACACAGTCTGCACTGGCGAGGTCTGGAACATCTCCCCCTGCAGTACCGTCACAGTGGTGGCTGCACCCGGAGGAGCCAGGACGGTCGCTGTGTGAGCTCCCATGTGGACAAAGTGACTGGGACCAGGACCCATCTGTCCTGGCATTGGGTAAGCGAAGTGACCAGGCGGTGGTGGGTAATGGCCGCCTGCAAAGAAGTAAATATTACCGAGAACTGCTGTTTGAAGTGACCTTCACTGAGGTGACAGGTGTTATTAAAGGTAAAGTAAATGTTTTGTGCAGTTAACGTGAGCACCTTGTGTTGGTGGAGGCATTGGCATTGGCATGGGTCCTTCTCCTGGGACATGTGGGGGCAGGAAGCCAGGCTGAGGCGCCTCATATGGTGGGGGTCCGTAGTCTGGAGGCAGCGGCTGTCCCTGCAAAGGAGCTGTTCTTACAGTTTCTGAAAGACAAGAAAAAAGATACTGAAAACTGCACAAATGGGAGTAAAAAGCTTTTGAATTAAATGAATAAAATGTAAGAACATGTAAGAAATTTAAGGAGAGCCAAACACAGCGAATTAAACACATTAACATTCACCCCACACCAGCATTTCTAGCCTTATTACCAGGTTGTCCATTCTTCTCCTCAATGAGGGGGGCGCTGGGACCTCCGGGGTACGGAGGGGGGGGATCGCTGGACATAATGACCGGATGTCTGGGCTGGTAGATGACTTCAACAAGTCAGCACTGATCACAATCTTATAAGTTCACTTTCCCTCTGAAACATAAAACATGAACACACACTACGCTGTTACCGCTACTGTCATAAAAATACAGCTACACATATAAAAAGGGAAATGAAAGCTGTGTGTGATGAGAACATTTCAGTAGCCTTAATGCCTCACATCACTTAAACTTTGCAAAACACACAAAATGTATCAAACATAATGTTCCAGGTTTGCAACGACGAAGACGAGAACAAGTTCTTCACAAACATCAGGAAACAACACAACTTGGGTTTTCTTTATAGTCAGTCAGAGAGCTCATGTTTCAGCTTGAGGTGTTGCTTTCTCTCTGCATAAATAATGCAACGTTTCAGAGAAACATTAAACAGATGGATGAATAAACAACATAAAGGGTAAAAACAGGACCTCAGTGACTTTTCTGCATCTCTGTCCTTGATTCTGACTAAAAAGGTTACGACATTTTATTTACCCAAGCGTTTGTGTACAAAACACACACACCGCAGCTGAAACATGAAATGTACACACCGTATAATGCATTGCACATTTATCTTCAAAATGTTTAAATTGATTTGTTCAACACATTTAGTTACTCAGACACAACACCTGTATCCTATTCAATTTATCTCCAGAAAAGGAGTTTCTGTACTTCAGAGATTTCTCACACTTAGTCCAGTAATGGTGCACTGTTTACATCAAAACAATGTTCATATGAGGAGCTTTATTAAACACAATATATATGTTTTTTATATAAAAAACGCTGGTTGTAAGTGTTGCTGCAAGGAGCCAAAGCACATTTGCCACAAGTTGCACATGATTACTGCTGTCACATATAACAAGGAAGTAATTGATAAATGATGTATGAGGATACTTTAAAACAATCAAATGCAACACCAAATACCAATAATAGATGTAGAAACTCTTTGTCATTAATTATATAGTTTCTGTCTCAATTAAAGAACATTTCAAACAACAACAAAAAAAACATTGTCATTGATGCCTGTAATTAAACATCGTTGTTGAACTTGCTAACTGCTAGTTTCTCAGCTAAACTAGCGACAAGTTTAGTAATCTAAAGCAGATAATCCTGCTCTTCTCCACTCGTAGAACTAACTGGAATGACTTACGTCCTCTAAATAAACGGATGACAACAAATGGATTCCGCTTAACTTATTACACATTTCCACTATTTTATCAGTGGGTATAGTTGCTAACTATGAGAGGAAACATGGTAAAATTCAACAACCCCTTTTAGTGCCAGCTCAATTACATGTTCTTTCCAGGTTCTTTTATAAAGGCCAGAGGGCGAGTTCTCTACTAAGCGACTCAACTTGGCAACAACTATGTGTTTGTCATGTTTGCTAGGCTACAGGAAACAGATTAAAGCTAGCTACTGCTAGCTGCTAACTAGCTAGCAAGAGACTCAAGATGCAGGAAGGGACGTTCACGTGCAGAAGCTCCGGAAAAAATGTGGATGACAAAGTCACTTCTAATCGTTATTGTAATTTTACCTGGTGTCAATATGTTTGAAGAAAACTGACCTGCTTCCAGGAGAAATGCCAGCAGCTGATAGAGTAACTGAAGTTGCTTGACGTTAGCTGTTCTCCAAGCTCCTGTGGAGAGTCAACATCCGCTGAGACGGATTTGCGCTGACGTCATTCATTTTGATCTACACTGCTGTTGTGAAAATTATGTTCAATCACAAACTATCACCCTCTGGCATTTGATGATTAACCCTAAATATAACATATAAACGAGCACAGATTGTAAAGTAGCACAAACATCGTTACTGAAGTAGAAAAATGTCTAAGTTTACACACTCCCAAGAAAGTGAAATCTACTTAATCTGCTTATTGAGAGGTTGATCAATGCTTTATGCTGTAATCACTGTTGTTTTATTTTCATTAATAAAAAAAACATGAAAATGCTTTAAAGTTGGTTTCCTAGCTGACATTTGTATAAGTTATAATCACAAATATGAAAACATTATTGATATCAATATAATTTCTTTTATCTATACCACTGCTATATTTTAAAGGCTTTTAATTAAATATAAAATTAGGTTATTACTAATATTATTTCCTTGTTTTTAAACCTCCAATATTACGTTTTAGATTAAGCATATTCTAACAACCTACATGATTAAACAATATTAGTAACAACTGATAATAACATCAGCGCTTTTCTAAAATATCAGTGTCGTGATTACAAAAAAAAAAAAAAAAAAAAAAAAAAAAAAAAAAAAACCCCAACACAAAAACCTCTGGAGGACCCCAGAAGAACCTCCCCTCCCCCCCCTTGACAAGTGGGTTCATGCAAC
>JBAMHX010000023.1:16075266-16104675 GCA_037177515.1 Pseudomugil tenellus | reverse complement strand
GATCTATATGTTACGTATCTTATCTGCCTTATTTTCAGTTAGTAAAAGAACGTGAGCTTACTGAGATAATGTGTCCTTTGAGTCCGTGAGCTGAGTCTGCACATTCTATGACAGCACTGAGTTGTGGGTAACCCACTCCTGTTTTGATTCTTGTTGTGCAAACAGATCCTGTAACACACAACTCATTGAGTTATAAAATTGTTGCCACAAGAATCAGTCATTTGTAGAAACTGTGTGGTGCAGAGCCATATACTTTCTATGCAGCAACATCATTTAAAACCTAATTACAGAGGGTATGAAGTTAGGGAATAATACACACTATAACTCATTGAAGTATAAATCAGTCAGATTGCCTTATTGGCTCATGTTTATTTTTATTAGTCCCCCAGTGCTTGAATGTGGAGCTCATTCAGTTCTGTGTTGCTTTAGATTCTTCAGACACACTCAGACAGTTGTACCCACCCACCTGGCCCAATGCCCACTTTGATTATGTCAGCCCCAGACAGGATGAGCTCCTCTACCATCTCGCCTGTTACCACATTTCCAGCCTGCAATGCAGACAACATTAACACAAGCTAACAGTCTAAGATTCACAAGATCCTCCAAGTGAAAATCAGGATGTCTGTCTTACCATGATTGTATGTTTTGGAAACTTTTCTCTCACTGTCTTGACAAACTCTACAAAGTACTCAGAGTAGCCATTGGCCACATCCAGACAGATGTACTTAAGAGCAGGCACTGCCTCCACGATGGCACACAGTTTATCCAGATCTGCATTGCTGCTCCCTGAGCTAGCAGCTATATGCTGTGTGGAGAGAGGAAGATCTCCTTTCAGGGAATGAAAAATGTATTAAATTGTGCCACTCTTGCTTAGTAAGAGAACAAAACTAGACTGAAAAAAACATGCCAATCTTACATCTAAACATTCTGGATGAGAAGCAGCAAAAGTTTTCCAGTCTTCAACAGAATAGTGTTTATGAATAGCTGTGAAGAGAGTGTGCTAGAGATGGAAACAATGAAAAGTTAGTTTCTGTAATTGAAGCGTATTTGATTAATTCTCATTTTCTTCTTTTAATATTTAGTAGTTTCCTGTCAACAACATAATTTAACTCACTTTACTTAGAACTTGGGCCATCTCAAACGTTCCTGTGGTGTCCATGTTTGCAGCGATGATAGGGATACCACTGTAGGTCTGTTTGGAGTTGCGGAATGTAAATGTTCTCTGAAGATCCACCTAATGAACAACAGATTTATGTTTCTCCAAAACTGGCAGAAGGACATTGCAGATTCTCTTTGTGGTTCATATTCTGAGTCAGTGACTTTGCAGGTGTCATGCACTGAATCATTTATATCTAATGATTAGCTTCTAATGCTGCTTCCTGTAATGTGATAAGCTACATGAAACAAGGAGAGGTCATTGTGACATGTGAGCAGCTCAGTTTGCAGAAAGTTTGTCTGTACTCGTGAATCAGGATTTGGCTGAACATATAAGGAATATGTCACATTCCATTTTTTGCTTCTGCCTCCTGTGACAGGTTTATCCGGTCAACTTATGCTAGCTTCTGCTAGCAAACTAGCTTCTTTTAGCAAACTAGCTTCTTTTCATGGCTATCAAACATTTTTTGACAGTCAAAGAAGACACAGTTGAATGATTTTTTTTTTAAAAAAAATGTTATAAGCTAATGTCACTGCCTTTAGCTGCTACTGAATGTTTTGATTTTTTTCAAATTTATTTATTTAAAAGTAAGAAGTGAGCCAGCAGCCATCTTAAGTTAAATCATTCTGAAAGCCACTGTTAAAATTGGACCATAAATCATGACTTAGAGAAGTAATGAAAGAAGGAGCTGTAAAGATACCCAGCCAAGAGGAAGCTGCATCCAGAGCAGCAATTACATTTTCCTGCTGTAGGAAATTAATATTGGCATTTTTATTTTTTGGCTCGGTGTGCTGTCTTAGGATTGTGTCTTCACTCTCTGTCTAGTCACCGGTAAGCAGACAAAACCTGGCAGATGGGTTCAGTTTTAGACTGTTTTCTCAATTTCAGCTGAAGCCTGGACCATCAGAAATACTGTAAGCAGGCAAATGAATCATGAAGTGACAGGTTTTGGAAGCTGTGAATGCATCACATCTGTATGTATTAATCTGAAATCATTTGATCAATGAAAGACATATTTGGAGTCATGTTCTCCAAACATCTGTCTATGTTTAAACCGATGAACAACACAAGCATTTGAAAGACTGAACTCTTTATCTTTACTTGCCTGCAATTGATGTTTATATTGACATAAAAATAGATAATTATGAAATGGTCTTTCCCATTTATAGAAAAGTTTTATCATAAGATGAAGGTGCAGCTCATTTTGGTTTGTAGTGACCTTTTCCTATAAGTGGATCCAAGTGAAGTTGTCCCTAAGCTCCCCCCTTAGAATAATGGAGCCAAGAGCTCAGGTTTTTCCTTTTGTTTGTCTCCTGCCTATATATACAAGTAATGTGACTGTGCACTGATATCTATGTGACATACGGAATGTTCTCTGGTTGCCTGTATCACAGTCCTATTTTTAAACTGTTTCTGAGAAGTATCCTGTGCCTCATATTCCTTACTGCCTCATATGCCAACTCCCACCCACTTCCACTTTCCCCCCTAGATCCAGTGCCACGATCTCCTATCATAATATTGGATCGGGACCATTCCCCATTTAGTGATGAATAAACAATATGGTGTTGTTTTGCCCTGTGTATGCTTCTGAACGGTTGACTAGCTTTGTTTTCTGTCACCTTTAAGAAGGTCACTCTGCTGTTACATGGCCTATGCTAACAACACAGTGTACACCTGATTACATAGAGACAAATAAAAGCCAATGAATAAAGGCAGACATATTGAATCACACCGAGTGAACACTGTTTAACTTCTGTCAGGGATCTTTTCAAGAATATGGGATTAAAGAAAATGATTGCTGCATGGGTCAGTAAGCATTTCACAACTCACTAGAGAATATGATATGAGTAAGTAGGCCTTAAAATTCTTCCCTCATCCTGCTCTTTATAACTGGTTAATATGTTGAGTTATTCATCATGAAGGGATTTTAATAAACTTGAAACACTCCTGAAACAATTCCAGTAGCTTTTTAAAGTGTGGCTGCTGAATGTCACAGTCTGAATGCAGGTAATGAACAGCACTGACCTCTGAGCGACTCTTCAGGCTGCTCCTTTTGGGTCGGAAAAGGACATCCTTAAAGTCCAGCTTGAGGTCTGCATCTACTCGAGGCATCTTGGATGCCCAGAACACTGATGACCAGGATGAGGATGAAGAATATGCGGAGGAGACTCCCCTGGAGAAGAGTGTAGCAGCAGTGGTGGTCACTAGTCCCAAGCCCCAACCACCAAACCCGAACCTGCAGGCGGCCAGCGTATTTATAGCAAAGGGGAACCCAGCCCAGTTCTGGCCCCCATTGCTTTATTTGGGCCTGGACTATCTCCCACCCACTTTCTCTTTCTCCCCCTTCCTCTCTGTCTCTCTCCTCTCCTCCAGCCTCGGCTCACTCCCCTCTCTCCTCCAGCGGAGTGGCAGGAGCAGTGGTGGCTGAGTTTGTCTGGCTGTCCCATCTGCTGACGCACACACACACATTCAGTCTGGTGCACACAGACCTGGTGAGCACTGCAGTGGCTTCTGTGCTGCAGTACTAAAGAGCACACCTGCTGTCCAGTTGGGGCATTGCTCCTTCTGCTTCTGGAAGAAAACAGCGACAGAATAAAAGACGATCTCTATGCAGCAATTCAATTCATCTTCTTTTACAAAGCTTCTTTTTATATTGTAATATTTTTTGCACAACCCCCACCCCCCAAAATTCTATCTACATATGTGTTTAAATAATCACTTAAACATCCAATTTGATTATAAATTACAGAAAAACAACAGTTGTCAAACTGAGAAATAGTTTAAAAATATTAATAAAGAATAAATTCACTTGGTGAAAGACTGTGTGTTAGACATTTCCAGAATGTTTCTCAAAATGAAGATTTCCTCAACCACAGTATTTATAAACTATCTAAATATGTCTAATAAGGATTTAAAAAACTGTAGAACAAAACTGAAGCAATAATTTGGCTGACATTAAAAAAACCTTTCTTGGTATTCATAAATGCTTGATCCAATCCAGGATGGGAAATTTAAGGTACATGCTGGAAAATAATTTCTATGCTGTTGAAGTCTGTGTTAACTCTATGCCTCATACTATGGAAAGAACCGAGAAAAAAGAAATAGAGTGGAAGAAATTTAGATATTTTTCACTTTAGGAGGAGATGATGTCAAATTAATTTTTTATTGAATAATTCTAAAAACACCATTGCACTTTTTTTTTTTTCAATGAATTAAAGAACTGTTTAAAGTTGGACCACTAGATGTCAGCACAACAAAGGAGAACAGCTGCAGATAGTTGTGTTTAAAGCCCTTGCTAAAATGTTTCTGGTCACTATGTGTCTTTGTGAGATGTTTGTGCAGCTTTTACAAGAATAAAAGTACTAATCCATAAATGTACATTCTATTTATATGAAAATGATCTGAATTCGTCTTTTGATCCATCAGAAAGTGTTTGTAAACGTCAATTCACTGCTTTCTGTAGAATCATATAAATCCATGTTACATGTGCATTTATAGAAATTCTCTTTACTTTGCTGCTTGAAAATTAAGTTTACAGTACTTTAATCTGTTGCTATTGCACTTTTTATGTTGATCACATTCATTCATTCAATTTTCATACCACTTAATCCAAATCAGGGTCGCAGAGAAGCTGGATCCCAACAATTTTCAGGCGAGAGGCAGGGACACCCTGAACAGGTCACCTGTCCATCACAGGTCGATAATGTATTGCTTTTATAATCAAATAAGACGACAGGTGATGGTGTGCTGCCTAGCTAGCTACAAAGTAATGCTTATTTGAAACATGTTTTTCTTGTCTCCCACAGAGACATTCGCTTTCCTTTGCTAAGAATTACAGTGAAAGGAATCCTCTGAACTTTCCAGATTCATTTTAAATAGAGATGTCCAATACAAATAAATTAGAAGTAGAAACATAAAATGACCATTTTTGAAAGGAGTGATTATAAAAAGATTTAGTAGAATGTTTGCATACAAGCTAAATGTTTTTGGATCCTTCAGATGGGATGAGAGGTAGTTCTACAAGTCTTGATTACCCGAGGAGTGGTGCTGAGTCTGGAAGGGTGATTTTTGGTTGAAGAATTAAATGCACATGAGGTGGTCTATAGAGGGTAAGTGGTTCATTGAGGTACTGGGGGGCTTGTTAGTGAATGCACAGGTGGGTGAGGAGGGAGACCTTGCACCCAGGTAAACTCAGGTAAACCTTCCTGAAATGTGCTCTAAATAAATATTATTATTATTCAGTTCTAAGTGAGGCATGAAAGCAGGAGATTTCTGGATCTATCAGATTATTAGGCAAGGAAAGCTTATTTGTATAGTACCTTACACGTACACAACAATAAGTGCTTTACATAAAAACAGCAATAGTATTACAGATGTTGACAAAAAGAGAACAAAAACAGAGCAAGAATAATAGTAAAATAATAAATTAAATTAAAATGATTAAAAAGAACACAATTATGTTACTAACCCTGACCAAGGCTGTTTGCGTGCTATGGTCATACTGATGTGTTTGTGGTGGTCCTGAAGTTTTGGTGCAACAGTTGTTTCCAGTAAATTAGAAATAGAAGGTTAGACGTAGGCCTGTAGTAAGAAAGAACTTCTAGATCTAGGGAGGGTTTTTTCAGTGGTGAAAAAAAACCTGCAAATAATATCTGCAGTTTTTAAATATGATGGAATACGGCCAGTGTGTGTGTGTGAGTGTTTACAATCTTGGTAATGAAAGGAGGGACCACAATAACATTCATGTCATTTGAAATAAAGTGATAGAACCGAAATGACGCAAAAGCTGAACATAAACTCATAGTTAATCACTGCATTTCAAAACAAATCATGTAAGAAAGTCTGAATACAACAAATCTTGGATAAATCACATGACAGCAATCATAACTGAAGCTGCAGACGCAGACGTCTGACAAGATTAGAATAATCCACAGTTATGAGATAAGGCAAAGCTAATAAACCCAATGCTCTTTAACCTCTGAAGTATGCCACTCTATACTGTACTGATAAGGCATGCTGGAGGAGGTCAGCCCTTTATAACCTTTTCTGTCCACAAAACTGATAGGACAAGAACAGCTTGGCACAACTGTGTACTTCACGTATCCTGTGTCAGCTTGCAGTCGTCCCAGCTGGAGTCTCAGGTGTCCTGCTGATGTAGGAAGGAGGTGAAAGTGTGCTAGTTGCTATCTGTAGATTACTTATTGCTACTGTCAAGTGGGCCAGTCTGACTTTTAAGCCAATCTACCCCACATCTTGATTTTCATTTCATGGCAAAACATATATGTGCCACTCAGTTTGTGGTCACACAAGCTCTTTCAACCAATATTAGTTCTTTCTTTGAACAAACTTTTTTTCAGTCAGGGTAACTGTATGGCCAGGCATGATAAAAACGTTTAAGTTTAGCCAAAAACTTTCTTACCAAGCATTTTTTCCTGGATTTTATTTGCCCTGCTGCGTACTTTGATATGGACCAGATACGAATGCTTAACCTGTACATGCCCTCATAAACACCACTCAGCTTCAGTTTTCTTCCATCTTTTAATTAAACATCAACATAAAATTTTTTAAAGGGTGGTCACAGTTCATTTTAACGTGCAAAAGAGTTTTTTTAATCCCCCAAAAAGCAAAAAAAAAAAAAAATTAACATAAATGTATAATCAGGTCTATAAAAGAGATAACTAACAAACAAACACACCTACCAAATGACAAGGGGAAACTTAAATAGTGGCTGATCAGTCCAAACAGAACACACAAAGGGGTGACACACACACAAAAAAACTAAATTAACAAAAGAAAGTCCAAATTCCTCCCTCCTATTAATGCAAATGTTCTTGTCCAGTTACCCAAGTCCACCCATGGCCTCCTACTGGTTCATGAATCCACTCCAAAAGAAACAAATAAACCAGGCATATGCCATCGGAATTGATAGCTAGGGGTATACACCCCCTCCTATTCCCTTATCCTCGAATACACACAATACAATAATATAACCTGCACATGTAATACCCTGTAACTACATTAACGAGTCCTTTATCATATAGATCCACTGAGCCTCACTGAACTCAAAAAGGAAGAAAGCAGATTGAAGTAGACCTTAAATAATTAAAATTTGAACCAGGCAGGTATGATGTCATGATTGGATAAATCCTGAGGTCATGACCTTGTTTTTGCACTTGATTTGAGGTGAATCTGAATAATAGTTACAAAGATATGGTCCAAACAGTGTTTTTTCAGTCACAAAGCTCCACCTGGTGATGAAACTTTAAAACAGTCCAGTATGACGTCAGGACAGGATGCATCCTGAGGTCATGACCTTTATTTGCACTTGATTTGAGGCCAATATCGCCAAAAATATTATTTCTTGTGCATAAAGTGTCACCTGATGGGAAACTATAAATCACAAAATCGTGAAATTTGACCCAGGTTGTCCCCCTTGGTGACCTAAACAGGTGTACTGAGTATCAAAATCCAACTGTAAAAATTGTTTGAGTTATAGCGTTCACATGAAGGATATCCTGCGGCTTTGGCGGTCGGGGCAAAACCATAATATCCCAAACAGCTTAATTTTAAAATATAAACTAAAATGTGCACTAATGTTTCTACTGCTAAGTGAAACTAATGTCAAAGAAAAATATATTAGTCTGTAAATTAAATCCTAGTTAAATAAAACAAGTATGAGTTTGTATGAGTATAAGTGTACCAGTTTAAGTGTGTGACACCAGTTACCATCTATGTGTGGCTGCAGACACAGC
Source organism: Pseudomugil tenellus (assembly GCA_037177515.1). Lineage (NCBI taxonomy): Eukaryota > Metazoa > Chordata > Actinopteri > Atheriniformes > Pseudomugilidae > Pseudomugil > Pseudomugil tenellus. Next base: position 16,096,767 of record JBAMHX010000023.1, on the reverse strand, counting down.
CATCACAGAGGCCTTTGGACATGCTGTGGACGTGTAAATGGCTTAAATCTTCTGCATGGAGAACATTATTTGCTTGGCTCATGCTAACTTTTAGCACTTACAACTACTGAGAGAACACAGATGCTCACGTTTTAACACTCCCAGTCCAGAATGTCTCGATCTGTATTGGGTTACCAGCTGACGGTGGGCGCGGAGAAGCGGGCTCTGTGACCCTGAGATAACTTATCTCAGACATGTTCAGAGGAGCTGTGTTTCCCTTGGCATTGTGTCACTAGCCAAGCAGATGGGAAAAGCACATGGCAGTGGGAGAGTGAAGATGGAGACGTATCTTTGATGTTCTTTTTCTTGGCATGAGTTGAAATGATGAGAAATTAAAAAATCTATTTGCTCTCTATCTGAGTGGCTCAGGTAACCAGGATGAAGGACCGTTTTTTTTCCATCAGGGATGATTTACAGGTGTGTGTTGTTGGTGATTAACTAGATTTTGTATCTAAATGACCTACTTTTACTTGTTTTTGCACCAAGATGCAGTTAGAGTTGGTGAAAACATGAAAAACGGTTATCAGTTCAGCCTGAACAACAGCGACGGCTTTAGTTAAAAATGAAAGTTTCATTTCTTGTCACTGTGTTCTGGCAGGTAGAGATAATACCAGCCAAATCTGTCATTAATACAACAGATGTTTCCGTAAGAGGAACACAGAAACGAGATTCTCTGCAACACTGAATACAGCAGTGCAGCTCAGCGAAAAACTCTAATGTACGCACAGGAAATGTACAGAACAAGCCAATATACACACAAACTAAATTTATGTCAAGGAAACATTTGCCTGCAACATACAGATAGTATGCTAAATCAAGCGCCTTCCTGTCTTTCTCTCTGTTACAGCTCGATTTACAACCACAACCTCAACAGTTTGGGTTTTCAGATCCTTCATATCCTGCAAAACAAACGTACATAACATCTAAAGAATGAAAACACTGCTCTTGTCGCTGTTATAAATCATTCAGAATTATACAGTGATGTAGGTTGTTATACTTTAACGTAACATGACAGAAATATAAAGACCACAAATAGAGTTAGAGCATGACATATCGTGGAATCATGACTCAGACAGATGCAATTAGTAAACTAATCCTATAATCCTCTCCTCTGGTGGGGATTTATGTCTGCTGCCACATCTCCGATTTAATTCCTTTTATTAATACTGAAAGACTTAAATGATGAGACATGTTTTTTGAAATAGTTGAACATGCACCCTCATGCTGGAATCTCCCTCATCCTTTGTGTCCTATCTCAGCAACAACAAGCACGTTTGGTCATGTAAATAAGTAGTAGAACATATGATGGCCTCCTAAATAATGCAAATTAATATATTTATCTTTATTTACATTTTTAGATTGTGCAATACACTAGGATGTATGACATACCTTTATAGTAGGGATGTGGAGGAGGATGGTTGTGTCCTCTAATGTGGTTCTTTCGAATCTGAACATCTGTTTATGACATTTTTGAGAGTTTGTGCTGGAGGCAGACCCAAAAACAGAGACAAGTCCAGATTGGAATGCAGTAAAGATTTTAGATATCCTATATCATGGATGCTATTATAGATGAATGTTCCTAGATGAATGAATAACAGTGATGACATCAGGTGAATCAATATGTAAGCATACTTGCTTAACAGAGATACTTAGAGCGTATTTGACCACTGAGTTGTCCCGAAGCAAGTGACAGTTTAAGATGGCAATGGCTGGGCAGAGTTGGAAGATCGCAGGTGAACAAACTGATGACTGAAGAACATGTCTCGAAGCACAGAGCACAAAGCTAATTGAATATAAATACAGGTATTTAAAAAAAATCCATAATGGTAAACCTGAACACGGGCAGACGGAGAAAAAAAAACACAGGAAAGTTCTTGAATTCTGCTCTGTGAAGACAAGACTTAAAGGTCTTGGCTGTACAATACCCCATGGAAGCAGACAAACTTGTGCTGACTGGAGAGTAGGGCCAATCTTAAAAAGGAAGAGGTGGTCAGAGCAGTCACAGGCAACACCAAGAAAACAAATGCAAGTAAGACACAAAAATAAGAGAAAACCCACTCATATCATCATGCTTCTATAATACAGTCCAGACTGTAACAACAAATAACAAACATTAATTACTCATAACTTCTTTTCTTTATGTGGATTTTATTCTATCAGTTCATATCTTGATCTATGCAAAACCAAACAGAAAGGCCACCACTGGATTTTGGTGAGTTCACTTCTACAAATCATTAATAATATTAAATGTCCTGAATAAATAGTATCATGTGTCAGAGTTTTGTAGAAGTGCATGAAAAAACATTCCAATTATTTGATGTAGTGGTAGAATTACACCTATAGGACAACTATAAAAAGTTACGCACCATCGTTTTTCTCAATCCATCATATGTCTCAGAAAAATGTTCAAATAAACAAGTTAAATTTGAAACAGGATATTTCTCATAGAGGATGTTTCATCAGACCCCATCCCACCTCAACCATCATGCAGTCACAACTGGTCCAAACATGACATAATGCACAATAGTGCAGTTCAAACTAAAGCCAATTTTATCACCATCATCACACGTGCAGAAAATAGTGACCAGGTCGAACATTAACGTAGCAGATGTTTCCCTTTCCCCTGTGATGTTATGGATGGCAACACTACCGGGAGATATAGCGAAAAACATCTTTGCTGGTGGATGCAAAGGAAATGTATCATTTGAGCCAACATACGCAAACACATTGTTAAAAATAAATTGGTCATGACATGTTTAGTTAGCTTTGACATTTATAGAAAGGTAAAGTTTACCTCCGTCATCATGTCTTTTCTCTGCCATGTGCGGATCATGTTGTCACTCAAGAACCTTACTGTGTTTTCCACTAAGTCTGGATTTATAGTCACAAACTCAATAGTTTCAGTTTTGATATCTTCTGAATCCAACAGCAGCAACACAAACAGGATCTCCTTTCATGGAATGATCAGAAATGACTATTTTTTCAGATCCAAAAGGTTGCATATTACTGCTGGCTAAATCCCAGTAATAATGAGAATAAAAAGAACACAAATAAAGCAAATGAAAGTAAATACAACACAAAACATAGTTAAACTATTACAGATTTTCTCTCATATATCTAACCACTCATTAACTTAGTATTCCCGCTTGATGCTTATCTATATTCATGGTGCCGTCTAAATGCAGCGCTTAGAATGGGGCTGGTGACAAGTTGTACGTCTCTATGTTGTCCGTTTTATGTAAAGCAATTTGAATAGTCTTGTACAGGAAATGTGCTATACAAATAAACTTGCCTTGCCACAGCTAACAGATGTGGCAAAGCAAGTTTGGGAAGGCAGTTTGAAAATCTGTCACATTTATTTGTTGCACAAGCAGTTTAGGATGCACCAGGAGAGAATGGCTTCCTGTGGGGATGAATTGCAAGTTTGTGATTGAGGTGTTTGTAATTTTCACACATATTTTCTGGGATATTTCTCCATATAAAATTAAAACTGAGTGTTGCTTAAAAGCTAAAATCTGTAATAGCGAAAATTTAGCAAATCTCACTTTTCAAAGAACTAGCTGATGTCTGGTGGTTTAGTATAAAGCCTTTCCTGCTCCAGCTTGACTGTTCATTAACTAGATGCAAATGAAACAGGGGAAAAGCAACATTACAGGCAACATGACCATGTAGGTGCATACAGAATTAATACAACATTTATAGTTATTCAACAAAGCATTTGTCTGTTTTCGAGTCATGACTTGTCCAACCTGCATGTTTTAAATGTTGAAGTTTTTCTTTTTTGACAAAAGTCTTAAATTAGTGTTCAGAGCAGTAAAGTGTAGCTTTTCTTGTATTTCTCTTCAGGGACTCGTCTTGTCATCTCAACCTGCTGAAACACTGAAATGTAGGAAGTTCTGCATAGCTGCATGGACAGAAATCGCCAAACTCTCCCTAATAGGTCTCTGCACCCCCAGCTGTCATTAGTGCGCTGGGAGTGAGCTTCATGTCAGCGATGCCTTGAAGCAAAAATGCAGATAAGAGAAGAATGGAGACAGAAAGGGAGGTTTTTTTCATCGGTAAGGTCGTAGACAGAGTGAGGGCTTCACAGACTAACATGACAAAGAAATCAATAGCTTCTATATTTATCTCCAGAATTACTTCCAGAATCACAGTTTAGCAATGCCTGTCAATTCTGATCAATACAGATAACCTTTTGGTACCACATGCTGCTGAACTTCCTGCCCTCCACCAATCCACAGTTTCAATGAAAAGCTGGCCGTTTAGTGTAAAGTGCAGATTGGTGAAGTGATTCTCCACAGAACAATTACATGTTTGTATGACTTAAAAAGGTGTTGAATCAGTTTAAGTGATCAGAGTGGCATTCGTATTCATGAATCTTTCACTTTTTATGCTTTATTATTGATACAGCTTATAAGCAAGTCTACCTTGTGTAGGGCCATGCAAGACGGGGAGTTGCTGCAGGTTTTCTGTGCATCCCTGCTTAAATTAAAATTGGGAAGATCCAGCAGCCCATGAAATTCTGCACATTGATTCAATTTGAGTCATGTGTATTGGAGCAGGGATTTCCTGGAAAACTGGGCAAATGGAGTAGTTCTTCTCTAGAGAACCCATCCTTTTAATGGTGTGGCCGGTTAACTACAGCTTGGGGCCTAGTCGGCTGTGGAACTTTGGAGCCTTTTGCTAATAAAGCTCCTCAGGATCCTTCACGCTGGAGGTGCTCCCCGCTTGGTCTTGGAGTATTATCTATGGTTATTGCTCCTATCTCAGACAGTCCAAAACCACAGCCCTACAGCGGGGAGGGTGGATCCTGGCCTGGGTGCTGGGTGGTCGCCATGGCGGCAGAAGGACCAGGTTCTAGTGGGGATGGAACCCAATGATATAGTTTCTTCACAACATCAGTATCAAGCCAGATGTTTTTAACTTCTATTTTCCTTTTATTCACTTTCAGCTAAGAGAGACAGAAGCTAGGGAGGTGTGTGTGTGTTTAAACTGCTGTTATTTTGGTGAGGCTTGTTTTATTTTAACTGTTTTTTTTATATGAAGCACTTTGTGTTGTCTCTGGCATGACAAGCACGTTAGAAATAAAGTTTTGATTTGATTCAGCTTTTTTATTCCTAAAATAAATCACTTTACAGTCACACAAAGTTCAGACTAATGTGTCTGAGTTATAGTTTGAAGTTGTCACAACATTGCTGAAAGTTTTTGGAACTTTCAGCAGACAAAACTATTAATGACAGTCCACAAGTCAGGGCAGGTTTTTTTAAACAACTTTATTAATACTTTTTGTTAAAAGCATAGTATATAAAAAAGGCTTCCATTCTAAGATACTTTAAAGAGCATAGTGGCTTTTGCTTCAGTAAACAGAAACAAATCACTACCTGTACAATAAGATAAAAAAAGTCTTTCCTCTGCAGCAACTGAGCTCAACTGTCAATATCAAAGAAAAGTTTTCATTTTCTTACCAGCAAAAACAGTCAGAAGAAAAAGCTGCTGCTACATTAAGGCCAACCTCCCAACAGACAAGAGGAAAAACATCTTTAGTAAAGTGGCAACATCTTTTTGTCATTTAAATATAGTCTTTGAAATTAAATAAAATAGAACAAAAAGCTTGGCAGAAAAACAAGCAAGTATTGCACTTACAGATCTCCTAGTACCCTTAAAAAAATTCACTAGTACACCCCAGAAAAGTAAACTATATCTGAGGTTTCAGAGGAAGCAGCTGCATACCTACAGCAGGAGCATGTCAGTGCTCTTCACTTCTGTCTGGAGAGATGCAGAAAAACATGCAAAGGTGGAGCGGTCCATGAAAAACAGGTTTAGTGTTTGACAAAGTTTAAGTTAATTATCAGACCAGTTCTGGAGTTATAACAGTTCAAAGGAGTGTTTGCATGATACCGTTTCTCTTGGGCTAAAAGACTGAGAAAAAAAAAAAAAAAAAAAAAGCCTTCGAGGCCTGTTTGACCCCACGGTTACAAGACCATCACCATATCAGTCTTAGTCTTATAATCCGATTATCACAGTACTATATTCAGGCGCAGTGCTGATTAGCCTCTAAATACCTTCCTCATTGGCATGAAAACAAATGCAGTACACCGTTTCACCAGAACATTCAAAATGCAGTTTTAAAATGCCAAGAACCTTAAATAAAAAAGCCAAACACTTCAATCATGCATAGTAAAGATATTTTAACACATAATATGGTTTGGATTCTGGAGATAGAAACTTCATATGGAGCAAAAAAAAAAAAAAAAAAAAAATTCTGTATCAGGTCAACTGATGCAATAATTTATACAATAATCTTAATAAGCTAATCTAAAAATCATACTGTGGCAGGAAAACAACCATGTTTAAAACAGTGATGCACAAAGAGTTGCAGACTAACTTGTCCACAGGGAAATAAAAATACAAAAAAAAAAAAAAGCCGTTTTTGTTGGTATTCTTTCAAGATCAACTGTTTCTATGCAGGTTCTTTGTGTCCAGAGGATGAGAAATGTTTTCTTCTCTGTGAATTCCAACTGGTGTCACTTTCAAGTGTTCATTGGGGGGGGGGGTGGCGGGGATCCTATGAAGGAGTCATGTGTTGCTGACTGGTTAGTTTATTTAAATGCATGGGATTAATTTATAAATCCCGAACGAAAACTACAGCATAATTGTAACATTCAAGCACTTGCACATATTTTGTTTATAAATAGCTCGCTTGAACTGTAATTTGTGAAGGAAGCTCTACTCTTAAATGAAAGTCTTTTTTAAAAGTGTTACTACCATGGTTGCTACGTGTACCGAAAATTGTTGCTGTATATTGCCCTCTTGTGGTAATAATTCAAAACTGCAAGATGTAATTAAGTCAAGCTAGCGTCAATGTTACACATAAGTAAACATTGTGCTTCCGGTGTGGCACATGACTACTTAAAAAAATAAAACTATCTAATATTGACAAATTAAAAAAGCTTACTACTAATTAAATTACTTTAATTTTACTTAATTTTAAAGGACACAAAGAAAAACTACATTTTCTTATAATTAGGCAAAGGAAGTTTATTTGTGTAGCACCTTTTATGTACAAGACTAATCGAAGTGCTTTAAACATCAAAAGCAACGCAGATGTTGAAAAGAAGAATGAAAACAGAGCAAAATCCCAACAAACATAATTTAAATAAAATAATTCAAATCAAGATTTATAAACAATAAGCGGTGTTTTCAAATCTATTCTCTGACTGACTGGAAACCAGTGTAACGACTGTTCTGATCTTTTAGTTAAAGCTCAAGCAGCAACATCTGTATGTTTAATGCTGTTTTTGGGAAGTCTTATTAAAAGACCATTACAGTAATCCAGTTTACTGGAGATGAATCCATGAGTTTCTCCTGGTTTTCTGGTAGACTAAACCTTTAACTCTGTTGATGTTTCTGATGGTAAAAAGTTGCTTAGTTACACCTTTGATGTGGCTGCTGAAAGTCAGATCTGAATCAAAATTTCAAAGTTTCAGACTTGGTTGTGGTTTTAAGAGCCAGAGTCTCCAAGAGTTTACAGACGCTGACGCTCTTCTTTTTGCTATCAAACAGAATTAGTTGCCCTTTTCTCCATTTAATTTAATAAATGTTTCTCTCATCCAGGTGTTTATTTGCTCCAAACAATGACACAGTAGATCTATTGGACTGCAATCGTCTGTTAAGATTAAGTTATGTATCGTCTGCATAACTGCATAATTGATGTTTAAGTTCTGTAATAGTTGACCCAAAGTATACAAGTTGAACAGAAGAGGTCCAAGAACTGACCCCTGAGGTACTCCACAAGTCATGGCCAGTCGCCCAGATTAATAGCTGCTGATCGTAACAAAATAACTCTGACTTTCTAAAGAGGACCTGAACCAGTTAAAGACCACTCAATAAAGTCCAACTCAGTTTTCCAGTTCTGTGACAATATCAAACACAGCATTGAGATCCAGCAGAACCAGAACTAATACTAGAGTCCTTTTCTTCAGAAACGGCTTAATGGCAGCTATCTTCAGTGACTTGAAATAAACGTCTGTTGCCAGTGAGCTGGTCCTGAATAAGAAAATTAATTAAAGATATAAAGATACAAAGATATATCCGTCTGCTTATGTTCGAGTGTACCGGTCTACAGCAAGTTAGACTAAATAGCGCGCACCATTTCCTGTTGGCCGTTATCCGCGTGCCATTGTCCTTTCTCTTAAAGGGAACGCCAACCTTTAACAGGAGACGGCCAATCACTTTCTCTCCCTGTTACGTTGCATACCTCTGGCAAAACAACAGCTCGTATCTGAAACCGTATTCTTTTTAGCAGTAAATCCACCGAGAATCCAAGCGTCGAACATGTTAAATTAACCACAGCTGTTATATCTGTCGGATGTTATATTTCTCAGGCCTCGGTTTAGGCTGAAGTCAGAGCTAATCTAAGCTACTGACACTAGCTAATTGTAGCTAGCATCGGCGATCCAGCAGAGAAAGATGGGGTCCATCCTGAGTCGCAGGATCGCTGGTGTTGAGGACATAGACATCCAGGCTAACTCGGCCTATAGATTTCCACCAAAATCTGGTAAGTGATTGTCAGCAGCGTCTACTGGAGTATTATCTCCCCTAACACGCAAAGGATCTCTCGCCGACTACTCCAATTGTTCGCTATTTACTGCGAATGATCAAATGAACAATCGGTGTTTCTAAACATTTATAGAGAAATGTTGGTGTTTTCATTTGGGAGGTTACGTGTCTTTAATTTTGTTTTACAAAACCTTTATTATGTATCAGACAACACCTCAAATAAGCCTTGTAAGCTAATAATGAACTTACTTGCTCTGCCATCATGACTCCTAATGATTAACATTGTGAGGGAACACACTCCCAACTATTTTATGTTCATGAGACAGATACAGCACGAGCTGAGGGTCCAGATGTTGGCACGACCCTCGTGAGACTTTCTGTAACACCCATTAAAGTTAGATTTAATTTACGTGACAAGATATATAATACATTGCAGACACATTGTACATTTTTTAAATGAGTAAAATAGCAATCACTTTATTGTGCTTAAAGCAGCATCTTCGTGTCGTGTTTACTCCTTTTTCCCTCTTTCATCTCTAGGAAATTACTTTGCAAGCCATTTCTTCATGGGAGGAGAGAAATTTGACACACCTCATCCAGAGGGATACCTCTTTGGGGAAAACATGGACCTGAATTTTCTTGGAAATAGGCCAGTGCAGGTGAAAACTGATGTCCCTTTGACTCTGAAAATAGCACCGCAAATGTAGTACAGCTTAATGTAGTTCAATACATTTTTTTTGTCTGTGATAGTATCAAAAAATAAATTGACATTAAATGTCTCTCTTGTTGTTGTTTAACTAGTTTCCATATGTGACACCGGCCCCCCACGAGCCCGTGAAAACCCTGAGGAGCCTGGTTAACATTAGGAAGGACTCTCTGCGTTTAGTCAGGTAAAGATGGTGAAATGCAATAATAATAATAATAATAATAATAATACAGAGTTTTAAGTAAAAGAGACTGAATCACACATTTATTATAGGTATAAAGACGACTCTGACACATCTTTGGAGGATGGTGGAAAACCAAAGGTTCAGTATAGTGTGGAGTTCACCTTTGACGCTGATGCTCGAGTAGCCATCACCCTCTACTGTCAGGCGTTTGAGGAGTTCTCCAACGGGATGGCTATGTAAGAATTTGATCTCATGATGTTTTTCTTCTGGGGCATTGATTTAGGTGTGAAACTATCATAAACAGAACTTCATCTGACCTTTATTCGGCACCTTTCTATCCAAGTAAAACTTCCAGATGTCTGTGACTGGACCAGATTTTGTCCAATCACACACATACGATGTTTCTGCTTCTTCATTTTTGTGTAAAACTTTGTGCTGGCACACTTACACTGTGTTTTTTGGGAGGTGAGATTCAACTTCTAGAATAGATACAAGGGGTCCTTAGCAACAGCAGTCACCATGGATACTGTTGACTTGGATGACGATGAATCTAATATTCTGATCTGAAGTTACTGTTTTAGGATGAAACATACGATCAGAAATTACTGCTGTTTTGTTTATATATACGCCCCCCCAATCAAGGTGAATAAAATATGTCACACAGATCCAGTGAAATAATTACTCCACTTTTATTTTTATTTTTCTTTGGGGGGGGGATCAGTGGGTTTGATTTCTGCTCCGTAAAAGACCAGCTTCTCGTCTGTGTAGCTACAGCCCCAAGGATCCAGCCATGGTCTCTGAAACGGTGCATTACAAGCGGGGAGTGAGCCAGCAGTTCTCCATGCCGTCTTTCAAAATAGATTTCAGCGACTGGAAAGAGGAAGATGTAAGTAACCTGTTTGGTACTAAACATCTCAAACGTGTAGAAGCATCTGCAAATGAATGCAATCTGACTGAATATTTTAATAATATACTTTAAAGTTGAACTTTGACCTGGACCGAGGAGTATTTCCCATGGTAATCCAAGCCGTGGTTGATGAAGGAGATGGTAGGTCGCCAGAGCTGCCAAACAATCACAACAATGAAATTATTGTATTGTTACTACAAATGTTTGCACTAAATCTGATAATATTTGTTATTAATGTCTTTTTAAGATTGTCTTGGACATGCGCATGTACTCTTGGCAGCCTTTGAAAGAGTATGTATCTACTTATAAAGAGTAAATCATTTGCAACATGTATGAAGCTTTTTATGTAGCTTAAATATGTTTGTTTTTACCCGCAGCATGTTGACGGCAGCTTCTCCGTCAAGCCTCTGAAGCAAAAGCAAATCGTAGGTTTAAAGCTGTTCTTGATTTAATGCTGACTTTGTTTATATTTTCAGTTTAGGAGTGAAGTTATCTGTAGGAAAGTCTTTTATCTGCATTAATTCATTCAAGAATGATACTTTACAGAATGATATTGATAATGCGGTGCAGGGTCACTAATGTTTGGATGTTTAAAGTAGAAGATCTTTAATGATGGAGACAATGAAGGCAGATTAAATGAGCTTTGAATTTCACTTCTGTTTTCATCTTCACGCTAACAAGTCTGATTAATCATCAGGGTGATTAATTTCTGCAACATAAACATCCAATTTCTTTCTCTGTAAATGTACAGGTGGACCGTGTGAGCTACCTCTTACAGGAAATCTATGGGATTGAGAACAAAAACAACCAAGAAACCAAGGTAGCCGTTGGAATATAACACATTTATGAATCATGATGCTGAATGAAGGTCAGATGTTTCTTTTCATATCTCTGTTTTTGTAAAATTGTGTTGTTGTTTTTTTTTTTTTTTTAGCCATCTGATGACGAGAACAGTGACAACAGCAATGAATGTGTGGTCTGTTTGTCTGATCTTCGAGACACGCTCATCCTGCCCTGCAGACATCTGTGTCTCTGCAACTCCTGTGCAGACACTCTGCGTTATCAGGCCAACAACTGTCCCATCTGCAGACTGCGTAAGAGTGGCTAAATTAGCTACAGTTCTGTGAGTTGGATCAGTAACGCTGTGTTTAATTGCTCCTTGGTTTGTTCTGACCAGCCTTCAGAGCCCTGCTGCAGATTAGGGCTGTGAGGAAAAAGCCTGGCGCTCTCTCTCCTGTGTCCTTCAGTCCTGTTCTGGCTCAGACCATGGATCATGACGAGCACTCAGTAGGTGTCAAGCATATCCTAAGCGTTACGATCTGCTAGCATCAGCTAGAGTTAGAAAAACTTTCTTTAACTCTTTGCAGGGTTCAGACTCGGTCCCTCCCGGCTTTGAACCAATCTCGCTGTTGGAGGCTCTGAACGGTCTGCGGTCAGTGTCTCCTGCCATCCCATCTGCTCCCCTCTACGATGAAATCAACTTTTCTGGGAGTCTGGGAGGGGACAGCCGACAGCTTAGCTCTCCGGAGCATTTAAGTGACGGAAGTCTGCAGAAAGGCAAAGTCAGCAAATCACCTGACAGGTAAGGAGAATATGATCATGTATAGATAGACGGAATGGTGGCTTCAGACGTATCGGCGCTATTTCTCACACACACAAAACTGTAGGAGGAAGTTCATTACAAGTCATTATAACTTCCGCTTTTTCTGTGCCTTGCTTACCGTCTAGCACCCTTAGATCACCATCATCCCCCATCCAGGAAGAGGATGAAGAGAAGCTGTCGGAGATGTCAGATGCTCAGCCACACACACTCCTCTCTAGCAGCCCGGCTTCTACAGATGTAAGCTTTCACTTCCCAGCCTCACGCTTCATCAACCTTTACTCTGCCGTTAGACCAAACGTGTGTTTTTTTTCTCTCAGGCCACCGCAACCGAGGACGTGGCAGAATCTCTCCCTCCAGATGATGGTGAGTTTTCTCATTCTGGTGCTCAGCCAGCAGACGGTCCGTTGTAATGTTGACATGTTGCTCTCCTGGGTGGTCCAGATGACAGGATGCATTCTGGGGGAGACATCCTGCAAGACTGCAGCAGCGAACACTGCAGTTTGACCAAAACTGATAGCGACCCGGCGGGTGATCTGTCTCTGCCCGGTGAGAAAACGTCTGTCAGGAAAACTCAGCAAATGTTTCCATGTTGAAGCTTTACATATTTTTCACACAGGAAGTAAAGTTATCGGTTTAATGTGTGTATAAATCATCTGTTTGGGAAGAAAGTAGTGAAGTTACCAGTGCTTTCCAGTGATAGAGCAAATCTGCTGACTTATTCCTGTAAATACACCATACTATCTGCCTTTTGGTTACTTTTGTCTCTGTTAAAAGCAGAATCTCCATCTGGTTTTTTCATCTTTTATTAAAGACTAGGGCTGTGATTTCCTGAGCTTCGCATCTAACCTGTGTGCTCTTGGCTCTCTGTGTGTTTCCTAACACGCCTCTTCTGTTCCACGCCATCCTTTCTCTTGGTACCGGCTCACTTTTTCAGCTCTAGGTCCTGATTCCTGTTCTATTGGTATGGAGGAATAACTGTGGTATGTAGGCTTTCCTGTCTGCTTTGCTTCTGTATGTACAGGCTGAACTGCTCCCTCTTCATGAATACATTCACTGTTTTCTACCACAGTTGGAAAAAAAATTGCACTTTTTAAGCCAGTTTTACCAGCTTGTCAAACTTTTAAGAATTTAAGATGAAACATTCTGCTGCTCATTGCTGGTTTTCCTGAAAATCTGATAGTATTTCTTCCTCCCGCAGGATCATCAGATTCCACAGAGAGTCTGAAAAGTCAGAGCACAAACTGCTCCAGCCAGCCTCTTCTGTGTCCCACAAGCAGCCTTCATATGGAAGACGAACACCTCAACCCCTGACCCATTCCCAGCTTTATTTCACAAAGATATTCCGATTATTTTCGCACACAACCAGACCCCCTGCCCAGACATTTGCTCGTGCTATGAGAGAAGAATAGCCCGGAAAGAAAGTTTGAGAGGATGACGTTTATGTCATAAATGCCACAGAAATGCAGAATAATTGTTTTCAGTACCTCTCTTCGACGTGGGCAGAGAAAAAGTTTAATGTTTGAACATATTTCACTAACTCTCATCTGGTGTTTTGTGTCTTGGCCGAAGTTGTGGTCTTGTAAATGTCGATTCCAGAGATGTGTCACTACCTGTTGTGGTGGTGCTTTTAAGCACACTTACTTTAAATGAAATGTGTATCAACTTCTTAACACTAAATTCAAAATAATTTATGAAAGCAGTTTGTGTTTAGATATCATATTATTCAGTAAAACATCAGATTTCTGACTCGTCTTTCCCTGTAAGACTGAGTGATTTATGAAGGCATTTAAAAGTATATTATGAAGTTGTGTGTGTAACAGATGATTTTACAAGAACAAAATCATTCACGATTCATTCCCTTTTAACAAAAGCATACAATGAAATGATTTCAGGCTAGTTACTGTCTTGAACATCAACATTTTCTTTATTTAAAGTGTTAATCTGTATGATAACTAGAATAATGTGTAGTTAGATCCAAATTGTATACTTGCATATCTTGTAGAAAAAAATGCAAAGTTGAAATAATGAAACTTTTGGTTAATGTGCATTATTTATGATTTTGATAATGAATAAGAACAACAGATTCACATTTGAACAGCTAAATTCAAAGATGTCTATAGCCATGAACAAGCATAGATGCTCCACCTTCATGTATGCTGATGTAGTACTGCACAACACGCGTGCTTGTTATTGATGTGGCTGGTCTCTGTAGTTTTGTGTGTGTGTGTGGCAATGCAAGTGTTTGCTTTTGTTGTAGCAGCAACAACAAAAAAGGAGCGGCGTGTTTGTGTGGCTGCAGCGGCTTTACTTACCTTAGCTCTGTTTAGCACCATGCATATAGATCTATGTGCCTTGAATTATTATGGCTGCCCGCTTGTCGCAATGGACATTAGTGTTCTCACAAGTTTTACAATATACAAGTTTCAGCCCTTGGGAATGATTTATGATGCTAATGTACAGAGCTTTTCTTGTTTTTATATTGCAAACTTCATGCTTCTGAAAACGTGTATCTTGTTATTGATCAATATTTAGTTTAACTTTCTATTTATCTTATAATGATCAACTATCAATTAAGCATTTAATATTAGCATCTAGGCGTCTGGGAGGAAGATCCAATACAACAGATGAAAACTTTGCTCCATTTTTTAAATAATTTGAAACATTTGCATGCAAATTTCTTGAGGCTTTCAACCCCCTCACCTTCCCAGTTCTTTAAATATTTGGTTTTAGCCCCTGCCTCTTCTGTGCCATTTCAACTTGACACTGTGCCTTCCTGTTCTGACCACTATTGACCTGGTATCCAGGATAACCCTTCAGTAGGTGGTTTTTGGCTTTCTGTTAAATCAATATGTGTCTTTCTGTGTGTATAGCAGCATGTGTATAACAATAAAGAACAAATATCCAGTACCAACTACCAAATGCTATTTTTTGGAGGGGTGGGGGGTTACTGCAATATTTAGTTATGATTAAATGATTAAACAATTTTCTAAAATGTGCATAAACAGTTAAAATAATGTGTAACAGGTGGATGGTAAAACTTGCAACATGCAGAGAAACCAGATGCAAGTTGAGGAAAAAAGTCTGATCATATTTAATAAAAACATCCATCTATTATCAGAACCGCTTAATTTAAAATGAGGAGTCGCGGGAAGCTAGAGCCTCTCCCAGTTGTTTTTTGGCGAGAGATACACATAGGTCATAAGTCCACCAGAACCAGCCACACACACTAAAGGACCATTTCTAATAACCAATCAACCTAACGTGTTTGGACGATGGGAGGAAGCCAGAGTACCCGGAGAGAACCCACACTATCATGAAGAGAACATGCAAACTCCACACAGAAAGGCCACTACCTTCTCTGTGAGACTGCAGCCCTAACTACCACACACCATGCAACCTTCTAACAAAAATGTATTTTATTAGTTGTACAAACACTCGACCTTTATGGCAAAATAACTATTGGTTATATTGAAAAGCACAAAAAATCCCAATTTGTGAAAAGCTCACATTTATTTTGAACCTGTTGGTAAACTCTGGCAAACAACAAAACTGTTTAGCCACGCTGCACTTATATTGCCGAGAACAAATGAACTGTGGACACTTATAAATGATGTCCAGGAGTTAATTATCTGCCTGAACCTATGGCCTGCCTCATATATCTAGTTTTTTTCTGAAGTCTAACAGTAAAACTCACTTTTTGTAGATAAATAACAAATTTAATGTTCCTTAAAATTGTGTAGTAATATATTCAGTGGTCTGCAAGGAAGCAAACAAAGTTTCAATAGATAGGGAGTGTAAATATCTGAGAACTGGAGTGAAACGTTCCTGTTGGGGTCTTTGTTAAAACACAAGCAGCAAGATTCTGCATTAGTTGCAGTTAATCTTTAAGAGATCTGTAAAAACGCACAGTTGCCTACTGAAGACATGCATGCGTTTCTAAACCCTGAAGAGCAATCACTCTCCTTTCCTACATGTATTCTTTAGGTTGTTGAATCCAGATTTGGTTTCTGCTTTAAAGATTTCTGGTTTGATTTGTTATTTTTAACTTTGCTGAAGTTGACCTCAATGTTCATCTTTGCTTCTTTGATTTCAGATTTAGTACAAATCAGAGTGACAGCTTGCAGACAGTTCTTGAAATTGAGAACCAGATTTCCTACAGCAATGAGCTGTACATCTTTACATTTATAAATGTGTGGAGATTGATGGGAGAAAATATTAAAATCTGAGTTGATGACAAAAGCAAAATGTTAGGACACAGCAGGTGTAAACGCTTAAACATGGAGGACTGAAACTTCAGTTTTATGATGCAACAACATGCCACAATTATACAACCCTAATTACACATAAAAGGACATAAATTACAGATGATTAAGTCTGTGTGGCTTCAGTTGCACCTGTAAGATGATAATACGCTGAGAAAATATTTGATGCTTTTATGTTTTTTGTAAATATGCACTTACTGAGATTGGAGCTTATGTTGTTTTGAGCTGGTGAAGGTCAGTGTGTGAGGCTAAACTGTAGACACAAAGAGTTTAGCTGTTATGATTGTACTGTCTGAAGACAAGAGGTTCTGTTTCTCAAATGAAAAAAATTGGTCTTCTGTTTCACTGAAAGAATTTTTTTCATTTGTTGTGTTTTTTTGTAAATGATTTGAAATTCCTTACAAGCGTGTCCCTTCCCTCCCAAAACACACAGATGGATAGTATTCCAAGCCAGAAAAGATAATTTTTACTACAGGACAGCAGAGCTTGTCCCAAATATAAGATGATCACAAGAGATTTTCTTGCATTTGTTATTTGGTCAGCTGTCCAGCTTGCATAGCTGATAACTTATAAAGATTTCCCATTTATCACTGCATCCCAGACCAAAAGAAAGGAGTTGGATGGGACTGAAATAATACTCAAAATCATTCTGACATGGTTTCACATCCTCATTGTATTAAAAATGCTTGCCAAGCCTCTATCTGCAGATAAAAATAAGTTTAAAACTCTAATACAAGCATTTACTTTTAATAAGGAAACAACTTAAATAACTACACACAGGCTTTGTTCAGATGAGAACTAACATTAAGATTTTACTTTCATCTTATTTAGAGAGAATTCATTGGGCCCTTTGCAATAATACTAGGTTGGGCTTGACAGTCTGTATAAACAGGTTTACCTCAGGCCAGTAGAAGCATGTGCCTTCTCATTTAATTAGTCTGCGCTAAATCTCTTTCAGGCATCCCGACAACAATCCACACAAATCTCCCTCCTAACTTTGAACAGTTAAATTAGCCCGCATGCCCTCCATCTCTTAAAACGTGTATCTCCCATGTATCTCAGACAGCCGTGTGTGTGTGTGTATGTGTGCTCTTTACAAACAAGTAATATTCAATCACATCTCAGCATGTCAGCAGCCTTTTTCTTATACATGTGTGCAATAGATATAATCTATTTGAACTTCTTGTTCAGTACAAAACCTGCTTTTGCAGGCAAAACACTTAACATACCGTGGTTTTTGTGGGCATTTTTCCCCAGGTGAAAAGTTCTTCCAGCAATAACATTAATAAAGAAATTTATCAAATGTATCTTTAAATAAATGGTGCATCTGCACATTCTCATTTAGTTCATTTAATCCAATTTCAAGATATAAAACATGGAAAATACAAGAAGAAAATGTCTGTCATTAAAAATCAGGCGGGAGGGATTTAGAGAATTTGGAGACACGTGCGCAGACAGCTATCCTTCTTTGAGACAACCTCTTTGCATTAAGAGATCAGGTAGAAAGGAGGAGACAGTAGTAGAGGCACAAAGGTCAGCATCTAGCCTACTGAAGTGAATTAAGAGTGCAGGGAGAGCTGTAGGACAGACCAAAAAAGCTTTCACGGGCTTTCTATATACACTTTTTTTAGAGCAAAAAAAAAAAAAAAAAGAAAAAAAGAACACAAATCATTTGAAACATTCTGTTTATTGTGAAATTGAGGTATCATGACAAAACAGGTCAGCGGTTCACCTTTCCTCAAGCCCTTCTATATGAAGTCGACGGTCAGAGTGGTCAGTCCTCTGCAGCAGAGACGGCACACGCTCCCTGCCAGTGAGTTCAGAAACCTCACACCACAGGACGCCATCAGTGTGTTTGAAATCGAGAGGGAAGGTAAGTCTAGTATTTCTATTTACCAACTAAATGTTCATTTCTAGATAGAAGTATAGATTTCCCAGATTTATTACGGTTGTGCAGCTATTAATGTCATGAAAAGGGATAAAAATGTATGAAATGTTAAATTTTCAAAAGCTGCTTTTGGATTGGGAACTTAATCTTGAAGTCACTTTAAACTTGGAAGAGCATTTTATTTTCATCTTTTTATTTTAATAACTCCGTTGATAATAACTCATTGAAATAATTGCCTCCCAGCCTTTGTCTCCGTGTCTGGAGAGTGTCCACTTACCCTGGATGAAGTGCTTAATTTCCTGGGTCAGTGCCCTGAGCTGTCTCTAGGTTGGTTTGAAGAGGGACAGCTGGTGGCTTTCATCATTGGCTCCGGGTGGGACAAAGAAAGGCTTTCACAGGTATTAAAATGATCAAACACTAAAATCTGAACAATCCTTGCAAACTGGGATTCCTGTGACTCATTATGCTTTCAAGTCATTAGTGGTTTTATTTAACTCCTTTGCTCCAGGCAGCCATGACTCAACACGTCCCAAACACTCCAACTGTGCACATCCACGTGTTGTCTGTGCACCGCCACTGTCGACAGCAAGGCAAGGGCTCCATTCTCTTGTGGCGCTACTTGCAGTACCTGCGCTGTGTGCCGGGTCTCCGTCGAGCTCTGCTGATCTGCGAGGACTTCCTGGTGCCTTTCTACCTTAAGGCTGGCTTCAAAGAGAAGGGGCCATCAGAGATCTTTGTATCCAATATGCAGTTCCAAGAGATGGAGTACACACTTGGTGGGCAAGCATATGCACGACGAAACAGCGGCTGCTAACCTACTCCTCCTTCCTTCCACTTAATCACCTTTAAAATGGACTCAGGACAGTATAAGAAAGGAATAAAAAGCAGAAAGATAGAGACAGTATTCATCACTTGCATGGGTTCGAGCATCTTATTGTGAGTGTCTCGCTTGAGCCACTGAATGTGGAGCAATGTCTATGTGAGGACAGATGCGAGTAAGAGTGGATTTGTTTTGTCAAGCTCCAAAATGAACTTGCTTCTTGCAGTTAAATCATGTGGCTTATCAGACATCAGATCATTATCTGTTACCAGTATCGCATCAGCTTTGAGCTCAATGTTGTTTTTCTAATCACTTATACAGCAGACTGTACTAAAAATAATCCTGCAAACAATATCATTTTAACTTCCAACATGAATATAATTCTATTTTTGTAAACAAATAAAAAGCAATGTAATGAATGTATCCACATGTGTGTAGGTTGTTAGAGAAGCTGCACACTGATCATTCAGTGATTACAAATCGATCATTTGATTGGGTTATTAGTTGACTGAAATGTTGGTTTGATTTGAATAAACTGCAAAACAATTTTAGACATTTTGTGCAAGTAAGACAAGTAGAAGACGTGTTCATTTCTTTCTTATTTTGTACTGGGTTTTTTTTCAGTTACATGTATGTAGACAGGTAGCTAAAACACTACCATGTTCAAAAGATAAATCACTTCTTGAGAAGCAATAAACAAAAGGAAACATTCGAGTGCTCAGCATAATGTAACAAAAATATGGCAGTAGTTGGTAGAATTATCAACAAGGCACCAAAGGTATTATTATATTGTCCCTGCTTCTGTGTGAGGTTGCCTGAATAATTATAATAATAAAAATAATAATAATAATAAAACCACATCTGGATTATAATTGTAGAAAATGATCCTTCTCTCTGTACTAGCCTCTCATGTAAAGGGCAACTTGGTGCTTTGATTAGTTTCTGAGGTGCCATAGCTGTGTTTCATTGAACAGTAATGGAGTCACAGTAACTGCCTGTGATCAAGGAAACAAATAAAGGAAGTCCTTACAGTGAAGGGGTTCGGGTGTTCATAAAGAGCGAAAAGAATGAGCACAACCATATTGTTTTAGTTCACAGAGGAAAAACTTCAACCAGTTCGCACCTGTTGACCTGATGCCTTCCTGCTACGCTCTCACTTTAGTGGAGGTGAGCATTTAGGTCATATTTCTCGCAGAATTTGTCAGTGAAAGGGATGCACGTCAGTAATTCACACCACTCGCACTGGATTGGGTAGACATAAAAGAGCACCACAAGGCCTGAAAAGAGACCAACAAACACGAGCAGGAAGACGATAATCTGACAGCGTTTACGGTAAAGGTCCATTTGACCAAAGCTGATGTAGGGTAGGAAAGCGAAGGACAGGAAGATGCCGGAAATGAAGCCACAAATGTGGGCAAAATTGTCAATCCAGGGCAACAGCCCAAAGGCAAAGAGGAAGAGCACCACACACAGCAGTTTGATGAAGGCCGTCCAAGGCTGGGCTAGGATCTGCCAACTCTGAAACAGCTCCACAAACAAGCAGGCCAGGATCCCAAACTGGGAACCTGCTGGACCCACCTGGAAGGAAGAACAAGGATGAGAACATACCAAAATAGTTTTAAAACATGCATATAAAGTCACAGACAGATAAATCTCATTATACAGATTATGTTTTGCTATGTGTGCCTATATTACAGGGGATCACCTCTGCTCTGTAAGGCAGGAAGATGGCTGAAGCCAAATTGCCAGTGATACCACTGAGGATGTAAATGATTGATATGCGCAGCCAGCCTGCCAATTTCTCCAAGTCCCTCAGAATGGTCATCTGGAAAGCCACCGACACCAAACAGTGAAGGATCCTGGGAAAACAGACAAAAGTTCATGTGTGTGAAGCATGAGTGCAAACGTAGGTGCAAAGCCGCATGTGTCGAGAAGATAATCCCTCTGTGCACGAGGGGCAAGCTCCTCACCAGACAAGCAGGCGTGACTTTGCACAACAGCAAAATCAGTCTCTATCTCACTAAAGCTTAATGAGTTCATGTAGTGAGGGCACTTTGATTAATTACCCAGGAGGGAGATAGCAGACAACAGAAGATGAAGCACTACTTACCTTAGCTGTGAGGTCAGCTCTTTATATGGACTGACTGACAGATTTAAGCCTCACCAAAGTAAAGCTGTCAGCCTCACATGCTACATACAATATACAACTGCAAGTGATGAGTTGGGTCATGTGTTACACATTTGTGACGTTTGGAAGACAGCTGTAGCAACTCTGCTTAAGAGTATAAGAGCTCATATGACAAAATGATGAGAATCTTATTAGTATAGCATAAAATGACTGCCTGAAACTGGACAAAACAACGCTACTAAGCTTTTTAACAAAAAAAAAAGGAAAAAAAAGTACAACTAGCAATCTGTAAAATACAATAAAGCTTTCAGAGCTTTATGCACACAAGATCAGATGTTTGGCTATATCTCTAGAACTAATTCTCTCATTGACCTCAAATCATGTGCAAATAAAAGGTCATGACCT
>JBAMHX010000023.1:16038918-16075166 GCA_037177515.1 Pseudomugil tenellus | reverse complement strand
ATCAGATGTTTGGCTATATCTCTAGAACTAATTCTCTCATTGACCTCAAATCATGTGCAAATAAAAGGTCATGACCTCAGGATGCATCCTGTCCTGACGTCATATCAGGTTGGTTCAAAGTTTCAACACCAGATGGAGCTTTGTGAATGAACATGTGTGACTTTATATGATTGTATTGTGTGACTTTTTGTTCAGTGAATTCATATTTCAAGATGTTTTAATAGAATTTACTTTGTGATACAAATTTTATTTAGGAAGTCTTGAAATACAACCTTTAACTATTTACTTCGCATTTCCCTTTGTTTCATTTATCAAGAAAATGGAAGAGCAAGCAAAGGTGCTTTAAGAGATTGTGGCAACAACTCACCCAGCATGCAGAAAGAGAGACAGCCAAAGCCTATAAAATTGATCTGGAATCTCAGGGTTTAGGAAAGGCAACAGTCCACAGACATCATCCATGCAATGCACCTGGAGAAGGACAGAACACAGCATAACAGGTCATCTTCCTCAAGCACGCTACTGTACATTTGATACAAATAGAGAAAAATCGGACACATACTATTTAAACAGAGATAAGAACACAAGCTGCCAAAGACTTCTTAAGAAAGAATATTTAATGACAAAATAAAAGGCACACCCACCTAAAAATAGCTCTTCTTTTCCCATCATTACTAACATAACAGATTAGCAAAAACACCTTTAAATATGCAGTTTTTTAGGGAGAGTTTTCATGAGACAGTTATCATTATAGTTTGTGCCTTTTTAAGAAGTTCAAAGATTTTCAAAGATTCAACTCTTTTGACTTGGTTAGAAGAGTCTTTTGTGCAGTTTTTTTTCATTTGAATTATGTTTTATATTGTAAACAACTATACAGAGAACCAAACCAGGCAAATCAAATAAATAAAAGGCCAAATTCAAAACAATGACACTTTCATTTTTTCTGACACACTCGTAATTTAAATCTGGCTTCCCAGATCCATCTGCGTACCTGGTCTGGTTTGTACACTCCCTTTCTTCTAAGAGATGCTTCTTTCTTTACATAGTGGTATGATCTTAGTCTTTCCTCATATGTAGTTTATTGGATGGTCTGTGCTCATTAAAATGAAGTCCTGTTCCTTCAAAAGAGTTGGCTGTTGTAGGCAAGAATCGGCTCTTCTCATTCATTCACCGTACGTAAATAATACATTTCTTCTGAGCCACCTCTCACTCAGCTGGAGCCGGCTTTTCTGCACCTGATGCATCAGTAGTACCTCTGTGCATGTGCATGGCTCTGGTGGGCATGTCTTTCTGTCCCCCTGGAAATGATCTGCACCTTCTCTCCATCTCCCGATCGGCAACAGCATATCTTTTTGGTCAATTTTGCACTTATTATCAGATCTTCGCCTTATAGGGATTAAATTAGCCAATTGAAGCTGTCACAAGCTGTGATTCCACTGCTCTTTTTATTTTATCTCTACCGGTTGACTAACACTGCACCTATCAGGAAATCCGCCCTGCCTGTCGGCACCAGTCCATCTGTCTGCTCAGATCCAATTTGATTCCTTACTAATTCAACCCTTTTATCACTACAACTCACTTCTGTGTTCACATCCTACTGACAACCTGTTACACGTTCTCAATTTTCTTTAAATGCAGAGTGACTTACTTGAGAGCAAAGAGTAGCCTCCTCGTGAAAGTAGCCCATCATAAACTCGCAATATTGCTGGGATGTGATTTCACACCTTAAAGAAAGAAAGTAAAAGTTATTAAGTAAAACTTGTTAATCCATCTTGAGTATAATCACACCAATAAAAATGTTGGTGGTGAGAAGATGGGCTCTCCTCACCTCCCTTTGGTTCCGATACAGCAGGGACGGCCTGTGATGGTGCAGTCAATGTGAGGCAGGTTGGTATGGTTTCCTGTATTGTACTTGGTACAAATCTACAGGCAAGATCAGAAAATAAACAGCTATAAATAGAAATGTTTGAACAATGTGAAACATCACAACATTTTCAAGTCAAAAGCCGACCTGTGGAATACATTTTGAAATAGAACTATTAATCTAAGTGACGTCTGTGAATGTATGGAGCTTCATTAGTGGTCAAAATTATATGGGCATAGTATCAATTCTGTAAACTATCACACCACAAGCATACATGCTTCAGCTTGATATAATAAGTGTAAAAAATAAAGAAAAATGTATTTTCCTTTTCTATTTGATAATCCAGTCTAAAAAAATTAAGACATTAACTTGTAACATCACCAAAAAGAAAAATATTTGCATTTCTATTCATACTTTGTCATAAAAACAGTAATTTTGGAGTTCTGCAACAAAAAATAAGGTCAAATTGGGCAAAAGATCCATAGTTTAAGTCAACCTGATGCACAAAATCCACACCAAGTTTTTTCTGATGTTGTAACACCACAGTGTGTTAAATACTCACTGGCCATTTTGTGATGTCATCGGGCCATTCATGAGGTGGCACCGAGGCGGGCTCCACACATATCCTGCAAGCAGAGAAAGCAAAAGAATAAAACACATTAAATGTTAGAACTAATACCAGTAAATCATGTAAGTGTTAGTCTGAAGAGCAAATTTCTGCCTTACCCAGGATCCTGATGGCAAACAGAGCCATACTGCCTGTTTTTATTGTTCAATTGGGGAGTGCTGGAATGCTGTGGCCACTTTACCCACACAGCTAAAGTACTCTGCAATGATTCAAACAGAGAAGATTTGGTCTTCCTATAAAATCTCTTAATAGCTAACTTATAAAGCTAAAGGGACACAAATGTTTACTGACTGAGCATTTCTCCTCGGAGGTTTGGACACAACCAGAGCGATCGTTCCGGACACAACAGGCAGTATTGCGTTCATCATCTCTCTTTTCCTTGATTAGCTTATGCACCTGCTTGTCTTGTCGCATGCATGGAGAATATTTGGCCCCCAAATGGATCAAGGCTTCCTTTAAACAAAGATAAAAATGCATAAGAAAATTAAATTGTAATATTTATGAGCAGCTTTTCTTTTACACTTATAAGCTGCATTCTTATTTTATTTATCAGATACTACTGAAAATGATAAAAAAAAAGATAAAACAAAAGTTAAAAGGTTCTTACTGAACTAGGCCCAATCCAAAAGTTCTCCTGCTGCACAAACTTGACATTTTCATACACACCTTTGTTTCTTAAAACCTAAATCGGAGAATATTCAAACCAGAAACAGAACAATAAGCCATAAAAAGAACTGTGATTCACTGAAAATGCTGTCAAGGTGTCCAAGATCCTAAACATGTCTACAGCAGGACTTACAGAATCAACCTTCTCGTGCTGTGAAAAGCCCACTGGTGCGAAACCATAAATGGATACAGCCAAGATAGTGATGAGTAGATGGACAAAGGTGATCCAGTATGTAAAAAAAGGCCTAAGAGAGACAGGGGGGTGTTATTTAGAAACTACAACAGCACCTGTAAGGAAGTTTTGATTAGAAAAATAAGAGAGGAAGTACCTGTGGTCATTCATATCCTCTATCTGCCTCTTGACATAACTGTCGATGCGCTTTCGGTAGGTACGGTTTGTTAGTTTTCCTACCATGCCTAATCCATAAGGCCTCTTCTCACGGGCAAAGAGCTTCTTGACAGGTACAACGATGCGCTGTCCACGCCTCTGTCCATTAACACTCACCACCTCTTGACGCAAGGGCACCTTTGGTGGTCCCGTAGTTCCTTCTTTGGCTTTTCGCCATCCTCTCTCTAGAGGTCTGAAAGAAGGGAAAATATAGAAAAAAATCTGAATGGTATAGGTCAAGACATTATTAAAATTAAAAGAATATTTGCTCCTCCCTTCCTCAACTCCTGATGCAGGTCATCTATTTTCAGGAAGTTCCAGAGCATATAAATAAAAACTGTGAATTTCTGTTAGCAGGAGAGATGAGAAAAGATAGTCTTCCCTTATCTTCTACGCATTTTTATTATTATTTTGTTTTCTTGTTCTCAGTTTCTTTTCAACAAAATTGTGGCACAGATTTTTGTTGACTTAACTACCATCATTTGTGGTTTAGATATTGCATGTGCTTCTCACAGGTAAATGGCTTTACAATAACCAGGATCATTTTTAATTCTTTTCAAAAATGTGTCAAAAACACTGAAGAAGAAGTAACTCACAGCATAAGGTGACTCTTCTCAAGCTCCGACTTATCAAGAGCGCTGCCGGTCAGCTCCATCTCATCTATCTTGCTGCTTGGCTCTGCCTCTTTGATGGCGGCTTCAGAGGGCGACTCAAATACTTCATCTGCATATGTGGACAACTCCTCATGCATCATATCCTAGAGCAAACATTGTGGTTACACAAAAAAGAGTGAGTAGAAGTAGAAGAACTTGTAATTTGTTGGAATTTCATCATTTAAACTTTGTTAAGAGTTTTACTCTGGCAAAAAAGGATGTGTCCAGTTCATCATGAAAATCAACAACATCTTCCTCCACGTAGCTGGCCGGTGTGAAGCTTCTTCTCTGAGCCCGTTTTAGAGTGCTTTCCCGAAATGATCGCCCCTGGGTGATGCATAGACACAAACATGTACGTGTACTTTTATTATCATTATCTATAAGTAAGTAATAATGAAATTCACACATGTACAGAAACTAAAAGTAAAAAATGCCCCTGTGTTACACTTGTTTCTTATAGGTACATGTTCATTTGCTATGCAATATGCTTATTTGAAAGATATATGCCCAGTAAATATTATGTTGTTCACTGACCTTGACCAGTGCTGCTGCAGCCCTAAAGCTCATCTTTGCAACAGACTCCCTCTTCCGGCGGCGAGGCAGCCGGTTAAGACCTGAGCGGGAGCTGGTAAAGGAGCAAAGTGAGGCAGCTCCCGGGGTGATGGGAGTCTGAGGCACACTATAACCATCCACCTCCTCCACCATCCGGAAGGCTCTTCCACGCGCCAGAGGATCCACAATCTAGAGACCAACAACAGGAGTGTAAAAATAAATTTTAAGAGACAAACGTGTTTTATGGGATATTGAACCGTCAGTCATGAGAGTTAGGGGATGTTTATATATATCAATCTACCTTCTGCATTCCATGCTGTGAGGTGGGAACATAGAGAGGAGGTGGGGTCTCAGTGCTGGTCAATGAGATGTTGTCCTGGCTGGGTAAATCCATCTCTCGGATCACCTGTGGTTTGAGTTTTCCATAGCGCAGACTGCAGTGCCGCAGGCTTTTCCTTTGCCATTTTTGTGTGGAATCGCCATCCTTGCCAACCCCAAACCAGTCTGCCGTTCCCCTGACATCACAAATACCAACTCTTCAACTTAACTTTTCATTTTTAGATTAAATAAATCTTAGAGTACCTCCCAGGATGTACAAAGGTGATATAGAGAGTAGAGAGACAAGCCTTGTGTATGTCAAACAGCCACAGACACCCACAGAAAATGTGTATAATACAATAACACACTCTCTCAATGTCTGTGTGTTTAAAAGAGAATAAAAGAGCAATTAGCTGATGCTGCAAACAGATTACTATTTTTTTTTCTAAATCTCCATGTAGACCACAAAACTGAAAGTCCTATAAGACACAAATATTTCACTTTATTAAAATTTTGCATCATTTTCCACTATCTGCTTTCCAATAAACCTTGATGTAAAAACATGCAGTTGTGTTGTAGATGTGGCAGCTTTAATAAGTACCAGAACAAACAATGCTCCTGCCTCTCGAGGCCAGGATATGGAAGTTGAAACATTCCTCAAAAGACAGCTCAAACATTCGAGCTCTTTCTTTAATTATTAAAAAGATGCAAAGTGAGTTTTCGGTCAGTCAAGTAAAGTCCAGTTTAGTTCCGTTTATTATACTAACCTTTTAGCTTCACATTTACAACACAATGTAAGAGCAGCTGACATTTCTAATATATTATGTGTGTTTCTTTACTTACAACACTAACTCCTTCCTGTGTGCTTGAATAGTGATTGTGTGTCTTTATCTAATCAAAAGCTGCCAAAAAAAGGAGGTCCAGATCTGGTATGCCATCGTTCAAATGCTGGCTCACGGCATGGTACTTCAGTTTAAATGAATTGTAGGGAAACCAACAAACCAGCAGAATCGCAACTCTAAGCAACAGAAACAGCTGGTGACAACAATTACTGATAATTTTGTGATGAACTCTCATCTAAAACTAATCGTGACATGATAACATGCAATCTTAGGGCACATCTTCATCCTGTGATTCCAAATTTCAAAGTCCTTGTGAAGCACTTCCTACCATACCTGAGCAGAGTTCTGGAGAGAGAATGATGCTTCCTGGTGCTGCGCCGTGCAGCCCGCTGCCCTTTAATAGGGACAGTGTTAATCCGCTCAAAGTGCACTCTCCTGCTGCTGTGACCAGGCAGAACAGTGCCAGAAGGTGGCGAGAAGGGACAGAGTGAAGGAAGAAAAGAGAAAAAAAACAGGAAGTGAAGAGGAAAAAAAGCAGCCATACAGTTGCTGTAGCCACCATGCAAAGACAGCGAAGCAGGCAGTTAGTGATCTGTTTAGATTTGAAATACTAGCAACGTTATGATCAGGCACATCACATCAAGATTGGAGACATTAGTTTAGATTTAGGACAGAAAAAAGGAGAAGTATTACAGTTTAAAGGAAAAATGTTGACTTTTGTTTAGTTTTTCCCTATAACAAAGTCACCAATAGTCTTACCGTAATCCCATACTTTTCAAACTAAAGTTGCAAACTGAACCCTAATAAATTTTAAACAATATTTGCAAACTGCTCTGAAATAGACATGAAGCTTTGTATATTATAATATTAAAATGTAGAATCATAAACATATGTATACTGTTTAATGCTAGCATGCAATCTTAGTCATTTACTAGGTGGTCTTACCTCTTTATGGTCTGTGTAATGGATGATTGACGTTGCAATACAGGCCGTCGGGTGTCAAACAGGTCCCGTGGTGGAGACTGAGGGTGAGAAGCCTCCACCGGCATGCTTATACTGCGCAAGAACCCTTGCCTCTTCATCGGCTAAACACCAAAGGATGCATTAGAAAAGTGAGAACAAAAACCATGCCAAACAGTAAATGACAAAAAGTGATCAATACTGAGAAAGGCAATGAGTGAAAGACAGCACCTGAACAAAAGTAGAAGCCTCATCAAGGGACATCTGAGCCGTGGGAATGTCCAGTCTGAGCCAGGGAGGCTTCTTCCTCTGAAGGCTGCTGGTGCTTTCTCGCCGTGGTTCAGCCATGTTCTTTGTCCAACCCCAGACCTGCCAGCTATGCAGACAGAGCATAGATGACATATAGTGCACATACTCTCAATTATGCAAATCAATCATTAGAAATATCAAAGTTAAAATGTACAAGTACTTGAGATGGTCACAATGAGTTTAAAATTATGTCACAAGATCATGTGGAGGATTCTAATTTGCTTCAAATGTGGGCGTTCACGTACTTCTGTTCACTGGATAGTAAAGAAAAAAACACCAAGAATACTCTACAGCTGTTTGCCACATCCCATAAAGCCTCAGTCATTAAAAAAAGCCATGTGCATTTATGCTGAACAGTGAGGAAGTTTGCAGTCTTAAAGATAATCCCTTAATTTTCACTTAAAATCAAGCCTAATCCCCATTTGTGGTTTAAAGTAGCTCTGCTTCCAACAGACATCAATCAGAGGCTAATGACTGTGCCTGCATTCCCATGATGAGGCTCGTGGACCACAGGAGGTGCACTGTAAACCTCTCGCATCAGACAGTCTGACTGTAGCTGAAGTGTTGTTACCACCAGCCTAATATTTTATTGTTCCACCAGTCCTTTCCGGTCCTCTTTTCCCCACAATTATCTTAAAAAAACTGAACAAGCCTCGCACACACAAAGTTTAAGAGGATGTATCTTCTGTGGAACTATAATGAAACCAAATTAATTACAAAAATCCATCTTTTCCAAAATTATGTTATTCTCCTTCAGTATATTTCATTTGGTTAAATTTCCTTACAAATGTCCCAACAACAGGAGTTTTCACCAGTCAGAACAAGTCACACCCTCCCTTCTTGTGTTACAACTCAAATGCCTTGAAGAAAATGGAAAAAAAATGTCAGTGGTATTTAGTAACCACATCTGGTTCACATTGGCATTTTAATTCACCACAGGTTTCTGTTTTAACCCATGTGATGATGGGAAGTGAATCTCGTCAGAGACGAAAGGAAAACCTCACACTGAGGGTAGAAGGGTTCACTGCCAGTATCTCTGCAATTTAAAACAGCATGGATCTTTCTGACAGATCGGACATTTTTTAAATAATACAGTTGTGAAGACAGCAACAAATACCTGAAAAAGTTAAGTGTTTATCATATAACAAGACATAGTTCTTACAGCATTATTTCATTTTTTGTCTGTCTGGAATTTTTGGCCTTGTCCACATATTAAAATGCTTATCCTGAATTTTGTGTGACCTCTGGTGACATTGTCAAGACTGATAGCAGATTATAAAAGCAGAATAGAGTAAAACCAGAGAACAAAGTGATGAAACTGTACAAAAAGCATGCAAGCTGTCAATTTAGATTATTTATTCTCTTCCTTTGGTCCATATACACAGCCTGTCAAAAGTTTGGACCCGGTTTCCTATTAAATCCAGCAGGAAAGTGTGCCCAAATATAAAACAAAGAAAAACATCTCTTATCACATGTTGATATTAGTCAAATACAAATGTGTCAGAGTATCTGAGCTTGTGCAGGGCTCATTGCTACAATAACAGTCTGCTATCTTGCTCCAGGCTAGAATAACTAACATTTGATAACTTTTGCCATTAGTTCAAACAGCAGAGCTCATGATACAGGGCAGATCAGCTACAGAATAACACAGGCTTGGATTTAAAGCAGTTAGTGAGCTATGCTCATTTTACTTTGGGCTTTACATGTGGTTGCTCTGAAAGCTGAGTTGATGACACATAACAACAACTAAGTCTTGATAATCATGCAACCAAATTTTTGATGCTCAAATTTTGTTATGGTTTCCAACAGTCTGCTGACCAGTAAAGTATAGAGCAACTGGTAGAACCTGAGGGTAAACCTCCAACATTTAGCAGAATGCAAAGCCAAGACACTGGTAACTCTGTATCCTTCATCCCCTCTTGTCCTGTTCCAATATCAACAAAGCAGTAAAACTGGCAAAAGCCTGCAGCTCGTGTCTAAGGAGGAGTTTAGCTGGAACAGTTGGCATAGTTGCTGCTAAAATGCCTGTGCAAATATGATCAGCTTCCATACATTTCTCACTGTGAGAACTATAAATCACAGCACAGAGAAGGTTTGGCTCAAGGCTGTATCTTGCCTGAGAAAAAAATCAGGCATTATAGGCAGGAAGTCCTTCAGAAGCACATATCCTTGGGGAAGAAAGGTTGAACTCAGTCTGGCAAATATCCAGGTTGGAGGATTAGCTCTTCCTTGACAGCATGTGTTATTAAGGTTCATGTATGAGAAAAAGAGAAAGAAAAAAAGTGCAGTATTCAAACTATCCCACTTGCCTGCTGCTTAACAAATGTACCATGATGTTTTATCTTACTCTCAAGGTGGTTGTGTAGCTTTTTTCTGCTTGGGCTAGTGTAGGGTAATTATTTGAAGTGTGCTAGTTTCCCACCATATTTACATTCCCAGTGCTGATTCAAGGCCGACATTCTTTTAACCACCACGATTTAATCTATTTTCTCCAAAGGATTTGTTTTGACTTCAAGATTCACATTTAAAGAGGGGAAAACACCCACATCAATAAGTGAGCATTGGGCTCTGCAAGACCAGCTTCCTGTTCTGTGTAAAAAAAAACCAAAAAAAAAAAAAAACTCACACTTCCCACTCAATCACAAAACCCACAGCCTCCCTACATACCGGTAGATTGTTTTTCATTCTGGGGCTGACACTGCCTGTCCAGCACACATTAGGCAGCAGAGGACCGACAGGCAAACCAAAACACAGAGGACAAGCTTACATCTCTGCAGGTGCAAGAGAAATTTGATGGCTGAGATTGACATGCACAACAAGTTACTTGGGGTCTTTGCCTGGGGAGCTACCAAGAATTACATTACATTATATCTACAAAGTCATGCTTGATGAAGTTTTCAGAGGAATCCTTTCAAATAATAACTTATTGGTGGTCTCAAGCCGTGCAGTGAAAGACACTAGTTTCCGCGGCCGAGCTGTCACAAGTGAAATTTGCAGTGAAAGAGAAACCAAGTTCATTTACTAGAACTCCGATTAGCAACTCAAATTCTCTAAAGAACTGGAAAGAAAAAGTCTGTGGAGAGGGGGTTGTGCTTTGTTAAATGAGTCATACCTTATTCTGCAGTTTTGAATCCTAAGTGAACAGAACAGTTTAGTTTGAACAGACCTGCTAAGTATTTTCAGAGTAAGAAACATTCCCACTCAACGAGCAAGTGATACCACGCACACGACTTGTGCAGGACTCTCCAGGGGAAAGTCGCGTTTATCGGTGTATTTATGGTTTTGGTTTCAGTAAATGGCTTGATCTCAGGTAAAAAACTTTTTTCCTTACTTAAATCCCAGCTTTCTTCTCAGTGGCCATACTGTTCTGTTTACAAGATTCCTCATGCACGTGCTAGGAGATACGCCATTGTTGCAATGTAATACTCCTCATTTAGCAAAGAGCAAATCTGTTATGGAGTGTTTAGCATTGCACGGCGAGCTAATTAGCATCAGCAGCTTCCACCAACTAAAAATTGCCTAGACTTATACATATGTAATCAATTAGTATTTTTTAATATAAAGTGACTTCTTTTATCACATTATACATTGTATAAATGGTATTTTTATTAACGAGAATAAAATAAAATCAGACATAGGTCCTTTAATGTCAGAACATAGTAGCTATTAGAAATAAAATGGCTATGTCTCACAGTCGTAGAGGACTGTAAGAAAGTGCTGTCCTCTTGTTTCACATTCATCATAAATACGTAAATCTGCCAGGATTTTATACTGGGCTCTTTACTGAAAATGTTATACTCAAAGTTTTTAGTCCCACACAGGACAGAACATCATACATTCCCCCAGTACATGTGATATTAACATTTTACATGCACAGCAACATAACAGGTTTTTGAAATCTTCTCAATTCAGGGCCATTTAACATCTCTGTGCGTGCCCTACAGGAGCTGTCTGGTTTCCGGGCACTTTGTGTGTCCTACTGCTACGTCTTCCTCCACAGAAAAGTGCAGCCACACTCAGGATGGCGAGGGGGCTGCCTGAATGCGGCTCACAGAGCCGACAGTGTTGAGCCAAGTAGGGTCCTGCTTGCTCACAGGGGGAATTGTTGAGCCAAGGTGGTCAGTCAGTGGAAAGGAAGAAAGCCTGCCTAGCATGCAGAGACAGGATGGATGACCTTATTATTGTGAGTGGGGGGGAAGTCAGGAAACCTTATTCTTGAGACCTGCAGTGCTTCCTGGACTCAGGCCTTCTTTCCACCCTTGTCTGTGTTTCTGCTGCTATTTTATTTTTGTTTGTTTTTTTTTTACTTTGAATTTAATTTAGTACCATAAAATTTTTTATTGCATTATATACTCAAAAAATTGCCAAAGTTTTAGCAATTATTTAATCCACTTAGGTTCCAGGTTGATAAATAGATTGTCCACAAAAACTTGACAGGACAAACTGGTTATCATAAGATTTCCACCAACTCTAACAGTTAGTCATTTACTATAAATGTGCTTGCATGCGTTGTTTATTATAGTAATCTCCACACCGGAGGCCAGCCACTGGAAACAATGGAGGGAAACTGCAGTCCCAAAATTTAGCTTTAAGTAGCTCTAAAGAATTACAAAATAATAATAATAAAAAAAAGATATTTCAAGATTTTTTTCTTTATTTGCACAACCTAAACGACATTCGGATAAGATCACTCCAACATTTAAGTTGTGTGTAGTTTCTGCATATCAACTGCAGAACAAGACTTTTGATCTTTATATAGTACATTGTGCAACTAATTCCAGTGAAGCTGACAAAAACTACAAAGCTACTGATGTTTTATTCAGGTGAGAAGACCAGAAACAAAAGTGTGACAAGAACTAAAAATAAACGTGTTAAAGTGCAGAGCCAGCATTAACATCAAAAGACTTTACAAATTGTGGATACAGATTTAAATACAGAATAAAGACTGATTAAAAAAACTCAAATGCGTAGCTTAATGCTCTAGTATCACTTCCTTACAACAACGAAAGCAACAGCTTTTCACTTAACCTAAAGAAAGCCACAATTAAAGCTTAAGACCCTTGTTTCTCATGCTCCTGTTTATAATTAATGAAGGAAAATACTCTGTAACCACCCACAGAACAGAATGAAGTGCAACTCAGCACGAGTACAAGCTGCAGTCAGTCAATCTGAATTGACCCTATTCACATGTGACAGCCTGTCACACCAAACCAGCCTTTATGACATTAAAAAAATACACAGAGACAGCAGAAATATCTGTTGCAGCTGACCCTGAGATCAAATGTCACAGCAAGCCGAGGGGCACGTATGGTGGACATGACTGGTAAGGTAAATTGTGGGCATGAAGAAAATACCAAGCTAAGAAAAGTGGAGCTGCTCGTGCCGTTTTCCTCATGTTTTAGTCACAGATCTTCCACCTCAAACTAAAGCCGCTCAGTCTGACTGTTTTAACAATACAGACTTCCCTGAATTAGTTGCAGTAGTTTCAGTGTGGATGAGTGACAGATTTGTACACAGTCCAACAGAGGTTCTCTCACAATCAGGACACTGTTTACTAAGAGTCGGAGATATGAATAGCTTATAAAAGTATAAATGGCCTCTTAAGAGCAGTCTGTGTGCATGTGGTCTATTTAAAGAGCTCCTCTACAAATCTACATTTGGATGAAACTGAACCCAACAGGATAAACCTCTGACAAAAATAGGACTACTCCTTTCAAAAGCCGTGCTTATCAAGTTGATATATAGAACTGGATGTGTACACGGATCCTCTGTAAAAGAAATGACCGCCTGTATTTACCATTGTTCAGCACACAGCTCTTTCCTTTCGCCGGCAAAGCCTTAGATATTGTCAGGCCAGTGCTGGAGCTGGAAGATTGTACTGCATTATTTTATCAGCAAAAGATCCAGCCTTTCACCGTCCAGTTATATCCTGCAAAGGAAATGAATCTGGAGAAATGGTGAGGCATGTTGCACCTCAGAAACCAAGACCGAAAATAGAATAATGTTCATTTCAGTGCGTATACTAACAGAACATTTCCTGATATTTCGACTTTTGTTCAAGGCTTTTATCTGTATTTTAGCCAGGAAGAGGAATAATTATGTGTGGCTAATTCAGCACTTGAATTATTTAATCATGCTGAATAGGTAAATTATTTACAGCTAAATGGAGCTACTGTGCATGTACTGGAAGTTGCGCATGTCATTTAGCTAGGTCACTACTGTTAACAAGCCTGTTTTCAGCTTCCTTTCAGAGATAGCAAAATATTTGGGTGGAAAAATAATGAAAACTTTGTAAAGCTTGTAATGTATCACAGTGTTTGTAACTTTAATCCTCAGAAGACTGCTGATAGAAACGACTCCTTCATTATGGACTAGATAATATAACATAGCATAATATGCATTATGGTTAGCACCACAGCCTCACAGCAAAAAGGTCACTGGTTTTAACTGGAGGGGGAGTTCAAAGTGTAGGCGTCCTATATGGGATTTGTATTTTCTTGCTGTGTATATGTGGGTTCTCTCTGGTTACTGTGGCTTTCTCTCACCATCCAAAGACATGCGCGTTAGGTTAAGTGATCACTCTAAATTCTCCCTAACACTGAGTGTGAATGGTTGTTTGTCTCTCTATGCTGGCCTTGTGACAGACTGGTGACCTGTCCAGGGTGTACCCCGCCTCTTGCAGCTAGTTTGACGATTGGATGCCTGATGCTTGAGGCCTTTTTGTTTACTATAAAAAAACTTATTATTAGCTTACTGTATATCTTCCTGCAACCTGCAAGAGTAGGAAAATCTGGCAAAACTCAAGATCTACTGCACAGTTTCATACTGGAGCATAAAGTGTCAGAACAAAAACGTGTCGTTAGAGCAGTTAATTACATTGATCAGAGGCAGACTTTTAAAACTGACTGGAAAGTTTGATTTATGATCTAGATTATTCTGCTTGTAGGGTTGAAAGAATAATTGGTTCAATAAAACAGACATGAGATGTTGTTCTCAAGATAGATTGTGACTAAAATGAATAACTGTAACACCTTTTAACCATGTTCAGACTTGAGAATAAATATGAAATTTCTAAATCAAACAACAAGTTCATGACAAATATACGTATTAAATATCAACTTATAATCCCTCTATAATCATAAAATCAACAACATTAGCAAAGGACTTTCTGGAAAGGTTTTCTCATCTTTTCCTTTAGCAAACCTTTGTTGGATGCACTCATAAAACTAAAGAGTCAAAAGATTGTTTGCTTAAGACAACATAGGACAGCAACTTTTTTTTAAATAGTTTTCTTTCCCTTAATACCTGTCCTCCAAAATGTGTCCTCATGCTTCAAACAAGCATTACATTGTCTATAGGGATCTTGGCATTCTCTTGTTAAGTGAGTAAAAGAAGAAATAGTGTGTCTTGACAACATGTGATCCCCATCTAAATAGTTTCCAGCATGATATCAGCCTGAATAAAGGCTACAAAAGACTTCATTGTATGGGTTGATGCGAACTGAACTGAACAGGGGTCATTGTGCAGTCTGATCATACTTAGAAAAAGGAGGAACAGGCTTTAGTTTTTATTCTTCCATCAATAGAAATGGCACACTAAGCAAATACCTAGCTGAGTTCAAATTATTCAGTGCGAGGTACAATACATCCATCCATTATCTATCGCTTATTCCCGAACGGGGTCGAAGGGGGGCTGGAGCCAATCCCAGCTGACATTGGGCGAGAGGCGGGGTACACCCTAGACAGGTTGCCAGTCCATCACAGGGCCAACACATACAGACAAACAACCACACACACTGCCCAAGGTGCATGTCTTTGCACTGTGGGAGTAAGTACCCGGAGAGAACCCACACTAACATGGGGAGAACATGAAAACTCCACACTGTGAGCCTACAGTGCGAACCACCGCGAAACAATGCAGCCCAGGCACAATACATGTTAACTTAATTATACTACTGCAAAAATTTCATATGAGTGCATGTATAGAAAGTTAAAGTCATAAAAGTTCTAAAAACAACTGTTATCATTTTTGTAGCTATTATCTGATCCATCAACAGGATTAAAAATACTTCACAAAGGACACTCATTAGCTTTGTCAGGTCACATCCTCTTGAGTAGACCACCAGCATGAGGAGGTCAGGTTACTGCTTGTTTTACTGGTGAGAGCAGGGAGGAAGGAAGTGCAGAACAGAGGAGGGGTCAATGTGTAAATGAAGGCAGGAAACATGCTCCAGACTAGCTGCATTCTCTCTGTCTTCTCCACACGACCACGGAAACAACGTTCATTCACTCACATGCACAGGAACACATCTACACTACACATATAAACATACATAGCTCATCCCTGGTCATGATAGGATGTACGTCACCTAATGCCAAAAAAAGGGCCTTCTCTGCTGGCCTGCTGCTCACTTGTGGGTAACAATGCGGGCAGCAAGAGTTTTCAGTGTAGTTGAAAATCCAAGCTGACTTGTCTTATCAAGACAGTTGATGAGAGTAGTGGAAGTAGCCATAGCGGAAATAAATAAAATTTAGAATAGATATCATATGATCTCTAGAAACAATGCAAATGATCAAAATTGTTTGAATTAGTCACAATTGTATAAACTTAATCCTAGTTAAGGTTCTCAAAGAGTTAAAAAAAAATCTACAACAATGACAAGAGCACACAAAGTTTGTTACTTTGGTACTGGGAAGCTGTCCAACTTGGGCGCATGTGGGTGGTGCAGTTTGGACATAATGTATGCATCGGGGAGCATTCAGATGCACATGCATTTGTGCAGAAAATGGGTTACAGAGCACAAAATGAGTAACCTTGTTCTTTACCAGAACACATTTCGCTTTACTAATCACTGTCACAGAACCTCTTTGAGGGATAATAATAGAGTACAAAGTTGATTTTCTGCAGGTAGGAGGATTATTTTTATTTGACTCTATTGTAGAGATAACAGCAGCAGAGGTCTATTTAATCTTCAGGTCCCTGCTGGGATTATAGGGATGGAAAGCCATTCAACTTCCACTAGGTAATTTTAATAAAGGAACCACATTTGAATAGCTTTCATCTGTTGTACAGGCAAATACACAGATGTTAAAAAAGCAAGACACGCAGCCAGCCATGACAATAAGTGTTACATGAGTTTTACAGTTATTCTGGTTGGGCATTATGTGACAGACAAAAAAGTATATTTCAGCTTCTACTTGCTTCTCTGTCACTGTATGTAGGGCTCAGACTTTCTGCTTAAAATATTTGATTAAATAGATAAATAAAATGCTATCAAATTATGTTTTTGACATTTCCAGTCCACAGGAGAAGTCTTTTGACTTGGCAGGGAAGTAAAAATGGGTCACCTCACATTCAGGCAGAACACATGAACAGTGTAGATTGGGGAGCAATGACTCAGGAATATATGAGGTGAGATTTGTCACAATTTTATTTTTATTATTAAATGGCTTATTCAGGAGAACCTCACACAGATTGGAGATGTGGGGCTGTTAAATTATTGGTTGGAATAACATTAAATCCACAAAATTTGTATTACTAGCACACTTTTAGAGGAATTCTGTGCTCATCCCAAGTCTTTTCAGGGAAAATAGCATGCAATAACTATTGTCTTCTCATGCCAAGCTTTAACATAGAAATTACACACATCACTGCATTAAAGGAAACAGCTAAAGGTAGAATTGTTAACTTTGAGCTGGGTTCAGAGTTGCAAATCTAAAGATGAAAGCTGAGGAAGAAGGAAAGCTGAAATCAAGAAACAGAGATGACAGATTTGTGGAAAACTCCTGACAAAAGAACAGGAAAAGAGGGAAGCCTAGGGCAGGTCCTCTGGGAGAGTCCCAGGCTCAGTAATGGGAAGGCCTCCTCACTGATGCAACACAAAAAAACACAGACTCTTTGTCTAAGACACTAAAGTCAGATTTTCCTTCAGGTCACAACATACACATGTAAGTCACTTTCATGCTCTGTTTATGCTTTGACAACCTTGAGAAATTCTCTCATAAAACTATTAGGAAATGTGTTGAAGAGGAGAAAGATATATATATATATATATATAAAGAGAGAAGTGAAACAACATCCTGTGGTTCAGAGTAAAATGTCAACTTAAACAAATGAGTTCCTTCTGAAGTATATTACTGCACAACTTTATTTTTGCCCGTTTCTGAAGATTTATATTACACCAGACAGTGAGCATCTAAAAAAAATGCCTTCACTATAACTGGGCGTGATCATCTCAGTACCATAAATGAAGGGCTTTACATCATTTTCCCTGGCATGCAACATTACAAGCTCCGTCAAGTGGCAAATCAAAAGCTGGCAGTGTAATGAAGAAAAAATGAAAAAATAGATGTTAACAAAAGAAATTTAGTTACTGGATAAAGTAGTTTTGTGTAATACAGTGTCTGGGTGTATGCTAAATCAATTCCTTTAACAAACCTAATAAAGTATGGAGAAAAAAAGACATGCACATATAAGACTAATTAAAATATCAATTTGTGTATTTGTTTTAAACTGTTTAATAATTATTGTACGATTAAAACGTTTTCTGACTCCTCAGCAGTAGGCTTTAATTTCAGTCAAAAGACAAGTCTTCATGCTAGATCCACCTTCTAAAAGCTGTAAAAGTCAAGTTGGAGGAGTTTAAAACACGCCCTCATTTTTGGGAAAGCTGCTGGAATGAGCGCATGGTGGGATTCTTGAAACTGTCCAGATATAAAATGTGTGTGCACTTCCAGTTCAGCACTAGTACACAATAAGGATTCACAGAGTGTATGACGACTAGCTGCGCCAAAGATAGAGGGGGGGAGGTGTAGAAAGGATGGTGGAGTGGGCCTGGGGTAAGGCTACCGGTATCCTATTTAAAACACTTGTTGCTGCTGTATCAGGGCTCAGATACTGTATCAGTTAGGGTGTTCCTTGAACCTGTTCTTAACAATGATGTAAGGGAAAGTAAACACGCTATTCAGAGCCATTACAACAATGTGGAAAAGCAACAATGAAAACACATGCTATACTCTAAATTAGCTCATTTGTGTGTCTGTGTAAGAAAAAACATGCACCATCTGAGACTAAACCATGACTAACAAACTCTTTATTAACCAGCTAGTAAAATAAATAATCATTTTTAAATAATGACACTTATTTGCACAAAAAATACATACACTTCTGACAAAAACCCAACTAAAACCGCATCATTTTTTAGCAACTTCCCAGGTTAAGCATGAATTAAAGCAACTAAGATACAGGAAATACACATACATTTCTTCCTGAAGTATCAAGTAAAGATGAATATTTCTTGAGTTACTTGCAGACACACCCTCTGAGAACTCTTCACACTTGAAGAGGAAGATCAAAGGTCAGAAAGCCATTGCTGTGCATCTACTGCACAGTCGCTGGTCTTTGGGGGAACAAGCGTCCACTATTTCCACAGCTCTGAAAACGAGCTTTGCATTGAGCCTAAAAAAACATCTAAATAAGAACACAAGCCATGAGACTAAACAGCTCTCTTCAATAATAACTACAAATGAGTTTGTTTTATGCTGGTTTCAGTTAATTAAAAGTAAACATAATTCACAGTGACGTGTATTAATCCCAACCTGTGAATCAAATATTTCTGGTACATTTTGCTAAAGTTAGTTGTAATGTGGCTTTTCAGCTCTTGACAGATGAGGTGCTGACTGAGAAAAAGGCAAAGTGGTACGCTGGCAGATGGAGGCCGTGGAGGCTTAGAAGTAGACCTGAAATAGCCCTGCTGCATTACAACATTGCATCACAACTGACTTCATTGTCATGATCAGTGCTGCATCATGCAGCCAAAAAGGTGTCGAAGGATGGGCATAGTTGTATGCAATGAGCCATCAAAAGGGGAATACAATGAAATTTTGCAATAGTTTTGTACTGTATATCTAGCAATTGCTGTATATAAATACTGGACAGTGCATACCATCACGTGACCCAAAGGTTTCTGAAGAGCGGATTTGAAGCCCATAGGCGGGTCCTACCATCGCCATCTTGGTGTTTTGTCATTATCGGAAAATCCCAAAATGGATGAAAAGGAAGAGCTGAGAGGGATCCATCACGGTGGAACCAGCAGGAAGTATGCAGCTGTAACCAGTGATAGCGCGCTAACACTCATCAATTAAAAGGACACGCCTCTAAATTTAAGATTAAAATAACATCGAAACCGAGGTGTTACAACCCCCACCCCCACCCCACCCCCCATAGTTGTCATGACGAAAAATTGGACCTATTAAACCAAAAAAAGTTTTTGGAGCCACTCTGTAAACATATTTATTTCAGCTGTGAAATCTGACATTTTAACATGGGAGTCTATGAGCATTGCTCTCTATTGCAGGCAGTCATCTAGCGGTGAGGGATGAACTGCAAGTATTTCCATTTCCGTATTGGCGTCAAAATCGGCAGCCAGAGATTGCCGCCTGATATCCTGGAAACTGATTCGGTGTTGGAAGATGATGTGTAGAAACAGTAAACACTTCCCTGTACAGTTTCATTCCTGCACCACAGACCTGGATATATCTGCTTACATTTCCCATTTCATATTACCAGCAGTATTTTAGTGTACCACATTTTTTTTTTTTTGCACAAAATAAAACTACCATTCTTCTTTGACAACTTAGTTGAAGCCACAACCACATCAGTGTCAAACATATCTGAGCTTAGCAGTGACGACTGAAGATCAGCTGCTGCCTGTGGACTCCTCTGACATCTAACATACCTGACGTGCCGGTGTCTGCTGAAGCTCAATTGTGGATTCGTTTGGAACCACTTGGCAGGAATGTATTCATATTGTTTCTCAAGTGGAGGAACAAGTTTTCTAACATGTTTGACTTCTTTAGCTACTCCTACCGTTGACTACATAAAAAAAGGTGTTTGCAGGAGGCAAGCCTCAGTTGGCAATTCCCATGCAGAATAGTCATGACAGGTATGTAACAGTCTGATAAAAGCTGTAAATATATTAATCTTTTAGAAAACACCATGTTTTCAGTGTAATATCAGTTAATCACTAGTCTATTTGATTTACTTTTAATTATTTTATAATGAATACGAATTATGTCGAATTTGTGCACAATTACAGAATATATTTACAAAAATTAAATTAAGAAGAGTATTATCTGTTATTATAAGAACATCTGAGACATAAATAGAAAGCAGAGTAAGATATAAAACAAATATAAGAAATAACAGGGACAGAGTAGATAACTGTTTTCTTTTTGGAAGTGTAACTTCATTTTAAGAATTTACGTGAGCTACTACAATAAATCATCTTGCTATGAAGCTAAAAATGAGGCAAGTTCAACAAGTAAAACAATAATGTAAACTTGAGAATGTCTTAAAAAAAAAGATTATTTAACGAGCAAGTTTTCCGCTTGTGATAAAGAAGCATCTGTGAGTTTCATAGCCCAAGGTTATTTAGAGAAGCATGTGCTCTGCACACATGGAACTGTTCAGTTCTGTGACGTTTGTTTCTTGTGAACTCACGGAGCGCTTAGTTAGACAAACTGAAGAAAGTGACCAACAATCGTAGAGGGTACGCCCAAAGTATGGGAACAGGCCGTTTTTTTCCAGGAAATCCAAAAGTGGTTGGCAGTCTTCTAAAAGCTGCATCACCTAATCAAGGCTACATCGGTGCCCACTGTACGCTAATTACATACATACATACACACACTGGGAAAGAAGTATCTTCTAAAGAATAGCAGTGAATTAAGTCCAATAGCATGACCACTACGCGTGAAATCCTGCTCTATAGTTTATTTGAAGGCAACACCATGAAGAATTTGTAGAGGACTGTGCACTTGGCCAGACTGACAGACAGATACTACACCATGAGTCATGCAGGCATGACTACAGTGTACCCCCTCAACAACCCCCTGAAAACTTGCATACCAGCTAGTCAACAAAAACCAGACTGAATGATAGACCTGTTTCAGCATAGCTACTCCCAGTTCCTTCCTGGTATCACTTACCCAGATAAACAACCAAGCATACAGACACTTTGGGAATATTCTCTCCAGTCCATTTGGAGCAGATACAGAAGATGAACATGATTGCCACTATCACACACCCAGAGTTTTATTGGTGTGATTACATCACCCTAAGCTATGATCCCCTGCTGCATGTGATAATGTTTCAGGAACACTGGGCACACAAACCAGGCCATGTGCTCTTGTGTCCTGTCTGCCAAAATAACTCAGCAATTTCTAATACAGTATGTCTACAGTTTCACTTCAGCCTGCCCAGGTATTGTAGGGCAGGAGTGCATGTAATCTGTCAACAACATTGTAGTTTGTTAATATGTAGGCTGCTGTAGCTACTCTGCTGTAATGTTTGACTTCTGGTGAGTCAAACGTAGACATTTGGCTGGTCTCTGCAAGGGTATGATTAGGTGACTTTTACTGACCTTCTAAGATGAATCATTTTGAGTCACAATGTATTAATGTGAAACAAAAACCACATTTCAGAAGAAAACAAAGATCCAACAATAAAATAACAAAAAAGAACAAAAAGAACAATAAGAAGACGATGCAGCATGGCCGATTTTTCTTCACTCTTGTGTTTTATAACATTTAAGCAATAACATTTCATGCAGACATATATGTGTGTATATACACACACACACACACACACACACACACATACACACACACATATAATACAGTGGTATCATAGAAATGTGTGAGGCTGTGATGAGCAAGACTACCTTCAAGGAAAAAAGATGAGGATGCTGATAATGACCAAAAGGAAGAGGACAATGAGTGGGAGGAGGAAGACAAATTAAACTGAGGTTATGCGGGGACTTTACGTGATGTGTTACACGATTATTCAACTTTTCTTTTTTTTACAATATATATTTTTGTTTGTTTTGTTCCTTTGGATGTTCTGTCGTTAATCTCGAGCCAAAAATGGAATTAATGAATAGTCATCTTAATCTCCTAGGGAAGAAAAACTAAGTTTACAATGTGTCATGTGTATTATTTTGGAAATTAAGCATATTTTAAACTTAATTCAACTAGAAAATCTTTTGAATGTGTTGTGTTTATAAT
The DNA here is from genome assembly GCA_037177515.1 of Pseudomugil tenellus. Classification (NCBI taxonomy): domain Eukaryota; kingdom Metazoa; phylum Chordata; class Actinopteri; order Atheriniformes; family Pseudomugilidae; genus Pseudomugil; species Pseudomugil tenellus. The sequence goes on along the minus strand of JBAMHX010000023.1, from coordinate 16,052,927 downwards.
ACTTTTTAATAGTGATCAGGCCTTGGTGGACCCAGTTTCATGCTACAGTATAAAAGCACTGAAAATATCCGACTTTCACAATGACAACTCCACTACAAGCAACTCAAATTGTGCAGCACTTTTAGTTCTGAGGAGTGTCTTTTACTGGGACCTGCCCAAACCCTAAGGATCCCCACGCTGACCAGGTAATTGATCAGTAATTCAATCGACCAGTTCACGCTCGTTTCTCTCTCGCTCACGACTCGTGAGCGCTTCTTCCGATTGCTGCCTTCCGTATGAGCGATCACAGACACCACCATAAAATGACACAACTTACCCTTATAACAAGCAACTCAGTTGATGTCCAGCAGTAAATAAAAATATCCGGCTCCAAATATCTTTTTCCCACGGGCAGCAGATTTGTCACATCATCCTGGCTGCGGTGCAGAAATAAATGCGCTCCTTTTACACCCCGCAGATGTTTTCACGCCGATCCCGGTGCTCTACAATTCAATCTTGGTGACAGCAGAAGCAGAGGGAAAATGGGAAAATGTGGTTGAGATGTGGCTGCTGTTCAGTTTGGTGTTTAGCTGCTATGGACGGAGCATTCCCACACTGCTCCATGAAGCGACCGGGTGGGTGCCCCTCTGCCGGTTGGAGCGTAATTCGGCTTGTAAGAGAGCAGCCCCGCCCTGGACTGAACACGGTCTATGTGGAAGTCGACAGCACTAACCAACCAATCGGTGCACACAGGGAGGTGCCGCTTCTCCCGGTTAACTGGAGGTGACTAAGCCATATTCCCGACCAATGAAAGTCTAAGAAACTCTGCTTTAACCATCACAGTTCATGATCTCTGAGCTAAAGCTTCACCTTTTCTGTGGCTCATATTACACAGTTTGGTTTCTAGTTATACTGTGAGGAGAGAGATAAATACAAATATTTATTATTAGTAGTTTTTGACGATTGTGTCTGCTGTTCATTTAAAAAAAATCTAAATAAATGAAAACATCATTGAGAGTCAAGCTGGATGTTCTTTATTTGTGATTAACTGGAACAGAGTGGTGCAAATACACGTCAGGTTATTTCATTTAAAAAGTAGGCTAAATGACCTCATTCTCACCAGAGAGATGGGATTTTATTTATTTATTTTTTTCACAAACAACGAGAATGTCACACTATAAGTACATTTCTAAAGGAAGGTTGCAAGGAAAGAACATTTTGTACCAAGAGCGTCATCCTTCCACAGTGACTTCAGTTGCTACCCATACATTTTGAATTGTTTTATTTTCTGCATGAATGTTTTTGGATTTGAGCAAAGTTTTTAAAGTAAGCTCTCTGTTTGTGAGACTTTGACAAAAGAGAAGTCTTTCACTTTGATTCTTGACTAAAAGCTGGAACTGGAATATTACATAAACAGGCTGTTTTGTATGAACAATTACAAATAACCAGCACAATTATATCTGAACTTAACTGTTCTTACAACAGAAAAGAAATCATGAATTATCAGAGGTTATGTATCGTATGATATTAGTAGAGCTTAAAAACCTGACTGCTGTACTCTTGTCCCCTAGTTAATGAAGTTGCTTTTGAGCTGAATCTTTAATATTTGGGAAACTGCTTGAGGACTGAAATAACCTCTGAGACATCTCATCATTCAGCAAACCTGTGTCAAAGTATGGACAATATAAGAATGATTGTTTTTCTGTGTTGAAAAATGGGTTTAATGAAAACAACAAACTTGAAACACAAATCTTAACATATTCTCACTCAACTCAACTCAACTTTATTTATGAAGCCCTTTAAAACAACTGTCGTTGAACAAAGTGCTGTACAGAAAAGCGACAGACTAAAAACTATACAGACAATTCCAAGAAGAAAAGAATAAAAGCAAAATAAAAAAACAAGAAAAAATAAATAAATAAATTAAACCAATAATAAAACCTGCAGCACACTAGAACATTTAGGCCATTTTTTAGGACAAGCCATGCAATGTTTGCCACATGACCGAATGATGATCATAACATCACATGCCCATGAATGCTGTGTTGTCAGTAGTTTGACTGAAATTATGCAATTCTGCGTCATTACAGATCAAGTAAAAAAAAAAACAGCATCTACATGAAGCTTCATGAACCTTTATTGCGGATCTGCTGATGTTGCAGCTAACTAAAGCATGCATTTCACTACTGTATCAGTCATATTCAGAATCTGTGAGAATCTGCGTTTCTAGCAGCATCGAACTATATGTAATAATAATAATGTTTTGTAACAAATTAAAATCCTAATGGATAATCCAAAACTTCTTTCTTTTACTGCAAAGGTGGGAATTTAATTTGCGCAAAAAAGCCTCTTCTGTTGCAACGGGTAATTTACCCTGCAGCTCCATTTAAGAAAGGACCATTTTAGAGCATTCCACCAGTGAAAGCTCGGATCCACCTGGGAATATTCTTCAGGAGTGAGATGGATGTTAGGAAGCAGAGAGGATCCGAGTTGCTGACAAGGGGCACCAAGCATGGCGTTTTCCCCAGATGAGATTTGAGGCATAAATAGGATCTTGAATATCTGGAAAAGTCTTTTATGTGGCTAAATTTGATATTTTTGACAAGAGAGTCTTCACCTATTGAGCATTTTATAGTGTTTTTAAGGGGTTTGCTGTAAATTAAGGTTATTGTGTATTTCACAAGAGCCCATGTGTTGAGCAACTTGAGATTTATTGTGTATTTGTTTTCCACAACTTGAACTGGGGTGTTGTGAAGAGCTGACTGACATGACCCCTATGACTAAAGCAATCAACATTCCTTCTGGCATTGCATATTTCTGATACAGGAAATATAAAAATGTGGTTTTGAGATCTTGCAACTCCTTCTGTACAGCTCTTTTCCCAAGACAGAAAGCTGCTTCAAAAATCATCCAAGTTGTTTTTTAAATCTAAAAACTATCAAGGCTGAATTTCGTAATTGGACGTCAAACCCTACAGATATGAAGCAGCCAGATGAGGTTCTGAATGAAAAAAAAAAAAAAAAAAAAAAACGCTAACTACCGCTTAGCTTTAACATTCATCTTACCCCCATGAGTGTCTTTCAGTTAGCTTGAGCAACACTTCAAATCAATCTCATTCAGAAACATCCAAATACATTAAACAAGAGATAATATATCCACCTCTGGAATCACTTTATCAGACCTCATCAACTCTTTTTCGTGTATTCTGCTCTGGAAGGGTGACTCAATGACTTAGCAGGAGTTGCTGATTGATATACCATGAAGTCACGGTAATTAATGGTGAAATTTCCCCTGAGACTCAGGAGGGTTGAAGCTGGGTCAATAGCAGCATTACGGAAGCTAAAACCTGTAGGAGCACTCAAGGCCCCCTGAAGGCCCATCAGTCAGACTCAGATGAAAGGGTTGAGGGTGAGGATAATGTTTAACCAAAGCGGCTGTGTCAAACTGTCCATGAACAGCTTCCTCTTTCCTCAGAGACAAGAAAAAAAAATCTTTTCTGGGTTAAAACAATTTGTTTTTATATTTGCTCCTTAAGTGGTGGGCTTATTTACCACAAATAGTAAATAGGACAAATACTGCTACCTTTACAAAGGATGTTTTTCTGAGACTATTAATTTTCTTAAACATTTTCAGCCCCTTTGGCTATGATCAATACTTCTCAGAACTCTAGTCTGCACCAACACTTTCACACCAATAAATGAGGTGTGACTTCCAATGTTGTTTGCAACCAGCCCCAACTGAACAGTCAAATATTATTGTATAAAATGATGCTGCATCTATGTCTTCAGTCAGTGATGGATTGCACTTTCTGTATTAATGGTAAAGGGCAACTCATAGCTACAATATGATTCAGCGGTAGAAGTAAGAGAAGCTTTTACTGTGTGACAAACTGATGTGTCTCTAAAGTGCCCTGAAAAGACATTGTTGTGAAGTGGCACTATTCAAATAAAGCTGTATTGAAATCTAATTGGTAGATATATTGTAGATTTTATATAACCTTGTTTTTGTGATAAGACCAGTAAGATCTGAAACAGAAATTTCCCTTCAAGTGTGACTCAACGGCTGTTTTCTGAAAGCTACAGGTGCAAGTTCACATAAGGATATTGTTATCATAAAAACGGTCAGAGGGGCTGCTTTTTCTGTTCAACGGCTTTTTTTCTTTTTAAAAAAAAAATCTACAAATTTGCAATTTTGCATAATAGCATTTTCTATAAACCCTAGATGCAGATTCATTGTTTTTAAAGGCATATCTTTAGTGTGCATTTGTGTAAACTAGGTCACAGACGAAGTAATACTCCCATCTTGCAGTGAGAGACCAGCCACCTGTGTAGCATACACTGCAACTCTGTTGCAAATAAGGAAAGAAAGTCATGAATCATTAATTATCATCAATTATTAATCCTATTGCATGATAACAGCTACCGGGATTTTGGAACAAACAATCCTCCACTATTACATTTTTCTGAAGTAGTAATGTTACTGAGGTTGTTAGTTACATGTTCCCTTTCTTAGCAAGCATTAGAACAGTTGACATAAAATCTTCACAAGTTATCCATTGAAAAATTAAAAAATAATTTTAAAAAAACCCACTCATATGAAAATTTATTTTGTAAAAGGTAGATTATGGGTAGCTATTTTTTTATAGATAGTTTTAGTCATCCTTCTATAAAGATCTCTGATCAAAGTTTGTAATATTGTACAGTGAAGTGAATCACTGAATCTCATTAGGGTTGCTTATGCTACAATACAAATTAAAGCACAGAGACAAGAGGTTACTTAAGCATCTCAAAGGCTATGATGCATTGCCACTAATAGTCTACCGGGTTCATTTACATCAACTAACATCCTGTCCTTTAACATTAGGTTTTCATCAAAACAATTAGACTGTACGTCTGAAGAGGACCTAAAGGTTTCTTAAAATAGCTGGATTTGTTCTGGGATTCAATGTTGCTGTTCTGATTTGGAATTTATTTACGTATAAGGACTTTTAAAAAGGAAGGAAATTTCTCTAAAGTTGCAATTTATGGAGGGAGAACACACTAGTGTGTTCAATTTGGGAAGTGATGATATCTAAACCCTTTATTTCACATAAAAAAACTATAAAATAGTCTAATCATTTCATATAGTTACTTTCAGTCAAGCGTGAGCTGCAATATTTTTAGGGAGTTTGTTATTAAGCAAATATAGCAAATATAGCAGTTAGCCACTGTAAAACTATATATACAGCTTATAAATATGTTTTTACTAATTTAAAACATGTTTAAAAAATTCAATCATAAACTTAAGCTAATCATATCCTTAATAAAAAAAACTTTTTTTTAATGTGTCCAACAGAACAAGGAGTTAATTCATATCCAGTAAATGTCTCTCTGACTCATAGTTTAATAAGACGTTTTTATTCAGATAGCATTCTGCTTGTGTCCATCTGCACAAACAGATGAGTCTCTAGTCTTTCTGCTCAGTGTCACAAGCAGCAAGATGCCGGCTGGAGATGAAAGCGATCCAAAATGCAATGCCAAAATGTGATTCCTAAGATTATCTGTGCCAACAACAATGAAAGTGGCATGGCCAAATCTGCATAGTCATCCTGAAAGGCTGCGGAAACACAGTCAATGGACACAATGGCCTTCACAGGTTCACTAGCGATGACAAAGTCAACAATCCATGTCAAGAGACTTCTGCTGCTCGCGATCAGCAGATTTTTGTCTGGAAACTCAACAGATCCCTGCAGGTCTTAGGGGTCAAAAGTACTGAATGAGTTTTTTCAAATATTCTGATACTTCAGAGTTTGGTTATGATACACCATTTGTGTAAGTAAATAGGTAAATAAAAAGCATATAACAATAGAAATTACTCCAAAGTTGGTTTAGGAATTTGTTTTCTGGCAACCGCTGCAATTTTAATAAAAACCCAGACAATGATAAGTAATAACATAAAACTCTATTACCTTATAAATAATTAAATTCAGACATTTTTACGTCACTTTTGTGTTGCCTTTTATGCATTTACTTTCTTCTTAATCAAGAGATATGTGTCTCTCATCTGTCCTGAACGACACAGAATAGCTGTCGTCTGTCTTTTTCTTATATATTTGACACCAGTGATTATTATAAATTAAGTTCTTTTTCTAAATGAGTCATTTCACTTTAGATTTATATGGAATCTGAGTGCAGCTGGACTTTCCTGTATCTCGAAAAAAAAAAAAAAAATCAGCCAAACATTCATGTCACTAGACAGGGAGGACCTGGGGAAGAACCCACATACACAAAGGGGAACTCAACAAAGTCTCACTATTAAGTTTTACTAATCACTAATTCATTAAATTACTCAAATGTAACAGGACTGTTGTCCCTCACCAGCTGTCATTGGATCTGTTTTAAACAATAAAACACAGTAACCATGTAGGCTACTTCTGAGAGCACCGTAATCAATTTTTTGAGAAAAAGTATCCCATCATCATAAGAGAAAAGTTCCCATTTTCTCAACATAACAAAAAATAACAAAATTTCACAAGATTACGATAAAAAAGAAGAGTATATGTAACTCGAGCACAGTCACTCTTGGCTTCTGTACTACATGCAGCATAATGCAGGTATAGTTATATGTGTAATGTATGAAATGTGGAGATACTATTTTGAGATAATAAGTGGGTATATACGCAAACTAAAAAATGCTTTTTCTTCTGTGTGCAACAATTTTTTGGAAGAATGCTTCTGTCAAATAACATTATTGCATAGGAACTAATAGGAATAGAAGTGAGCTGCAGGATACAAGATAGGAGGCCATTATCATGATATGTGGGGAAATTCAGAGCTCACTCTGTGCAGAGGAATCTGCAGCAAATCACTGTCAACGTTAAGCACAACAGGCAGAGCAACATCAGAAACACAGGGAGGCTTAACAAATGTTGTACCAGGAAAGCTACATAAGGAACCGTTTTTACAGTGCTGAAAATGATGTAACATCTTAGTGACAAAGTCAATGAAGGTTCTGCTTGTGAAAAAAATCAAATGTAACTAAAAATAGAGAGAAAGGAAAATATGTAAAAAGGAAAATAAATGGAAGTCAGTGTAATTCCGTCACATCATCATAAAAATGCAGGCATGTAAACTCTATACTCAGCACTTTGTCTCCTCAATATACTTGTTCTCTCCTCATGAAGCTGAAATCTGTGGTACAGACATGTCACACACAATTAGTCTCCCAAAGAGCCACATGGAGCAGCAGTCCTTGGGGCCAAACTGGCGCCGTTCGCTTCCTCAGCAGAGGCAGTCTAAAGCGGCCGCGAGCACGCTTTCTCTATTTTTAACCTATCATTATCCAAATGAGGTTGAACAGATAAGAAAGGAGCAGGAAAAGGTAACAGGTTGCAAAGTAGTTGTTTAGCTCAATTAATTTCATTTCAATTAATCTTTACTGTAAAGCCCATCGTAATCAAAGAGCACTTTCCAAGCAAATAAATTAGAGCCAGTTTATTGTGGTCTCATCAGTATTCATACAAATCAAATCATTAACAATTATGGCCAAAAGGAAACCAATGGATTGCACAGAATTTTGACTTTGATTCAATACCACATTTTGAACTTGCACAGGAAAGCACCTGACGGTGGAAAAGAAAAAAAAACTCACCTTTAACAAGAAAGAGAAATCACTGGTAGAACCCAGCTCAGGGAGAGCAGCCATCTCCCTCGAACAGAGTGGAACAGAGTACTGATGATGCCAAATGATAAGTATATACATGGAAAATAAAGAAAAGAGAGATGAGAGGTGAGAAAGTCCTTATTGCATCATGAGACATCTCTCTAAGCCTATGGCAGCATAACTAAGATATGACAAACTGCTCCTAACTATAACATCACACAGGAAAGTTTTAAGCCTAATTTAAAAGGAGAGACATCTGCCTCCAGAACCTGACATTTTTGTAGTCTGACTAGTTGGTTTTGTCAAGTTTTATATATAAGTATATGAGTATCATCTACATAGTGATACATATTTCATGTCATCCAATATTACATCAGACAACCATAACTGAGAAGTATTGTCCCTAAGGTACACAATGACTTATTCTGGTGTGGGCTGAAGGCTTATTATTTACATTAGCAAACTGAAATCTATGCCATAATTATGACTTAAACCAGCCTAAAGCAGTCCCTTTGATCCCAATAACATGTTTGTGTCTCTGTAGCAGAAAATTGTGCTCAATGGTGTCAAATGTGGCACTGAGATCTAACCAGATAAGTACAGAGCTGAATAGCAAAGACTTGCTTAACATAAAACCTCACTGAGCAGTGAACATTCATACGATAATGAATTGTCAAATACTGATCAAATTTACGTACTCAAAATGGAGGGTGGGCCCTTTAAGAAGCGAAAAACTACAGTTTACTTCCTGTATGTGTGTGTGTGATGACGTCACAATGTTGGCAAATACTTTACGGTATTTTTTTACCAAGACACAGTCAATATCTTGTAAAAAAAAAAACATTCCACTTTTGAGACTGATTAAAGATACAGTAAGATAATGGCAGGGAGAAAAAGAAAGATGCTAACATTAGCAATAGCGCCTGAACTGTCAGATTCATTGATCGAGCGGACGGAGCCGAAACATAAAGATTTCCTTACCAAGCTGAAAAAGCCCATTAAAAGTGGAAATGACCCAACTCTTGAGTCCGAACAAAGCCATTATTTCAGAAATAATGATCAGCAGCACAGAGTGGGGGAGGATTTCTTCAACCAGCCCTGCATCAGTCTGGCTAAAGCATTCCTCGGCAAGGTATTGTTTATTATACAAGTTATTTAGTATGGATTCCGCAAGAGGGCTTTTAAATGTATTGTATTCTAGTAACTATGGTTGGTGTAGCTTCATTTTTCAATTAAGTATTTGTTTATTTCAGAATTTTGATATTTGACCACATCCTACATTTTCTTGCACAATTGTGTGAAACATGTTCATTCCAAAGTTTCCAGAGGAAGCAGTGACAAATAGTCTAACACCGAAATGGTTTATGATTTAAACAAATAAAGCAGAAATAAAATATTCACCCTTGCTAGTTGTTAACCTGGGAATTTTCACTATGATATCAGGTACTGATCAGTTTCTGGCAGAAGATCACTTTATGGCACATCACCGGCATTCATAGTACAAATTACGTTGTCATGGCAACTGAAAGGGCCATAGAGTTATTACCATCTGAACATCAAGCCTCAAATGAGTATGAAACCTTCTCAACTCTCGCAGTGGATGCAATCCACTTAGATTTTGTGAGAGTGTTCTTATGTTTTCATCGCAATCCACATTTCATACTTATAAATGATAAACAATCACACCAGAGAGTGAACCTGTTTGCTTGTCTGTATCTCTGAACTGCTGTGCTTTCTTTGCTGCCTTCTCCTAATGACAGCATTGTGAGTTATTTACTTAAAAACACATCTATTTTTAATGAACATTTAATCAAACTGCTTCCATATCATTAGGAAAATGTGTTAAAGAAAAAGACTGGATAATGCTGTATAGCTTCACTATCATTTCAGTTTAAAATGCGGAGCTACAACAATAAATACTGATGCAGGTATAGTATAGAGGTAGAGGAAGCAACACTAATGTGAGATAAATGCTTTATTAGGATTAGTCTTTTCACAGCAACAAAGTAATATGACATTAGAAATACTTATTTTACCGAATATATTGTCCTTTTCAATTGTTGGCAATTTTATCAGTGAAATAATAAATTGGGATTCTATTAATATGCAATAAGACAGCTGAAAATTGGGAGTTGTCAATTTAAGTTTTTTTTAAAGACATATTACTATTTCCAATAGTGACATGTATGTAATAATTATAAATTAACTCAAACAAGCCCTGTATCATACACTCAAGTCTAATATTTGGACCAAAGCTAAATATGCAAATGTTGCCTACACAGGCACATAATTGAAAGTAGGCTTGTTTGGACCCGATAACTCAATCCGTATTTTTGCTTTGCTTCTAAATAGCATGAATACAAGGGATTCATTCAAATACGTAAAATGGCATATTCATGGTTCTGCACTGTAGTGTGAGATGTTTATTATTGGCACCTCACAGCAAAGTTCCCCAACTGGAATCTCGGCTGGATCCTTTCCGCATGGACTTTGTATATTCTGTTTTTCCTGTGCCAAGACAGGTTCTTTCTTGTTCTTTTAGTAACCTTTCACTGTTTGAAAATAAGCATTTTAGGTTAATGGATGTATAAGTTTGAGTATGAGCATGCATGGTTGTTTTGTTCATCTGTGTTAGTTGTGTGATGGACTGGTGACCTGTCCAAAGGGCACCTTTCTGAGATCGACTCCAGTAGGTTCTTTTCGTCATTGGCAAATTTCTAAAACCTGACATGGAGATTATTTGGGCGTGTACTGAAGAGCATAGCCCACAGATTCAACTGAAGCATTAGTGGAGGCTGAATTTATACCACAAGTCAAAAACAAAAAAGAACATTTTACAAAATAACAATTTCCCTACTTGATCACAATAGAAACAAACTGGACTTGTCCTGATAGGTGCTGGTCCGTAGGTGTGCAGATGGTACTGAGCTGCGAGGGAGGATAGTAGAGACCGAAGCCTACCTTGGGGGGGAGGATAAGGCATCACACTCAGCAGGAGGCAAACGTACCAAAAGGAACACAGCAATGTTCATGAAACCAGGAACGATTTATGTGTATCCAATCTATGGCATCTATCTCTGTATGAATGTCTCCAGTGAAGGTAAGATCATTACACACTGACTATATATTATTATGTAGACATTTTACCATGTACTAGTTTTCATATTTATTATGTTTACCAGTTGTCTCAGATGCAAACTTGATATTGGAAAAATTCTGAAAAACCCACTTTGGTTAATTGTGTCCTCTTTCACATGCTTGTCATTAATATGAAACTAAAATCTACTAAACAGTACTGTGCTGCTTTACATAGGGGAGGGTGCAGCTGTGCTGCTACGCTCACTGGAGCCGCTGCAGGGCCAGCCCATCATGAGGGAGCTGAGGGCAGCCAGACGCAAGGAGGGATCCAGTCAACTGAAGGACAAAGAGCTCTGCAACGGGCCTTCAAAACTCTGCCAGGCTCTAAATATACCCCGCTGTTTTGACCGCCGAGACTTAGCTTCAGATCCAGAGGTGTGGCTGGAGACCGAGCCAGATCCAAGTCCAACAGAACCGCAGGATATAGTATCAGCACCACGCATTGGAATTGAGTCCCATGGGGAATGGGCCAAGAAGCCCTGGCGGTTCTATCTCCGTGGGCACCCCTGTGTTAGCATTGTAAATAAAGAGGCAGAGAGACAGTCTTTGTCTGGAAATGTAATAAATGATTTGGGCCCCTTGGATGTGCAGCTGGACAAAGGACAGCATAATGTCAGAAAAACTTAACAGGACTATTCCTAAAATTACTCTGCCATCTGTTCCCTTTAAAACGATTAGATGAAACCAAAAACATGTGTTATTTTGTCTTTCCTTTTCTGATGCACAATTCCTCGCAAGAAAATAATAAGTGAACATTTTTCTGATCTGTAAAGTTTGCGTAATAAAGTTTGGTTAAAGTTTAAAGAAATAAAGAAAAAGATTTCCTCTCAATTATCTGAGCTAATTTTAAAACAACTTGTGGAATTTTTAACATAATGGATTAGAAAAGGTTAAATTTCAGCATAAGAGTACCAGTGGAGAAAACGAGGAATTGTGCATGTACATACTCTGTAGTCTTTGATTTGGTTTCATCTGTTTTCCAATAAACATTTACACTTGGGAAATTCTCTTAGTGATTTCACAGATGTCTGGAAGTTTTCCCTCAGAGAATAACAGCCTCTCTCATGTCTTGGACTCTCTTCTTTTTTTCTATGTCAGTTTCTCAGCACCTTTAGCACTACATAAACTGGTTTTAAAAAAAAAACGAGAATAAAATCTACAAAAATTAGGTTAATTTCCCTTGAAATAAGATAAAATTTCTTGTTCTGTTGGCCGATAATCTTATTTCAAGAATCATTGATCTGTTAAGAATTCCTAAAAGTCTTTAAAAAAAAACCTACTAAGTAAGAATAATTATCGAACGTTTACAAAAAATAAGCATGTGTCCTTGATTTGAGATGTTTAATCTTACTTAGATTTTAGCTTTTGCAATGAGGATATCTAAGCCGAAATACCTGAAAAGCCTGGAATGATCATTACTCATTACACCCCTCCCTGAATGGTTGTCACACATGTGCATCAATCCTTCCAGTACTCACAGTGAACCCTTAAGGCATATCTGGTATGTAAAAAATAATTTAATATTGTAAACAATTATTTGACTCAAGAAGAAAATATTTGCTATGTTTGTAAATCTGCACACGTTTATGCAAACATGTCAGTCTGTGAAACGGCGTCTTTGAGGAATCGGACTTAGCTGTCAAGCCCACATGTTTTCCAGTCAGTGTTTTCCAAGTGCTTTCTCTGTGCCACTACTCCATGGGTGACTGAAAGATGGAAATAATGGGATCCTCATGGTTAGTCACTACAAGGACACTTCGGAACTTGTCAAACAGCGTCTTAAGCTGCGATCGTCTCATGTTTTCATTGAACATAATTTCTTCCAGGTGGTGATGTCCCCGAAAATAATGCAGCAGCCTGGAAACAGACAACATAACAGAATAAGAAAAAGAAAGGCTGGAAATGTAGTTTTCATTTATCATAAATAATGAGACCAGAATTCTGCAGTTTTAACGATGTTTTCCCTTTGGATGTAGTTCCAGTAGGAAAATTCAGTCTGTACAAATTTACACAAAATTTGCTAACATGATTACAATAATAATTTCCTAATTCTTTGCAAAATATTACCTATTGTCAAAGAGATATAAGTTTTAATTTAATTAGAGTAATTGCATATGTAGTTACAATGTTATGAGTATTTGCAAAAGACTCAAAATAGAAGAAAACTTAGTTACCTGGCAAACATTCGTAGATCTTCTGGGTTTTGTGCAGCAGGTATGTTAAGAATAACCTGCCTCTCGTGCTCTGACAGGCTAGTGAGCAGTGTTTCTGTCATCCTTTTGTTGAGGGGGGAGTCTCCACCTGGCAGCAGCTCTGCACTGGAGTTGTCCATACTCGGACTGGTTAAGGTCATATCATCACTGCTGGCTGCACACGTGGAGAAGAAAGGTGGTTATGCATTTGGTATACGTATTGAATGTATGAGAGAGCTGGGGAGAGAGGGGAGAGAGCTGAGCGGGACATACTCGGTGAACCAAAACTAAGAGCACTAGGAGTGCTGAGACTCCGGCTTCCCACTCGTGCAGCTAATGGAAGTTCTTCGTCTTTCAGTCCAGGCTCATCCTCGCTGGGTGGTACCAAAAGGCAAACATAGGTGTGCAGTTGGATCAGCAGGCGATGCTGCAGCATCCACACTACCATCTGGATCAACTTGGCCTGGTCAGAAGCAAAGCAGAAAAGTGGATTACAACTGATTCCAGGATAAAAGTGAATTGTTCATGTTGCAAAATTGCACGTTTTAAATCTGCTTCAGGTCCAGAATCCAAGCCATGATGCTGATGTTTAAAAGCGAAGGTTGTGACCCTATAGCTGACTTGTTTTTCTCGTTTATAATTTAACAACCTTTGCTGAAACTAGATGGTTTGCTGAGAATATCAGATGTTTTAGTGATTACAACACATTATCTGACTTAACAGTGATATTCTTGTATCACTAACATATCATTTGTTTTTGTTTGCTTTAAATTTGTTTAATTATGTTATTTTATAAAATACCTAATATATTTCTGCAAATTATACAAATATGTCATGAATCACCATAAATCTGCTCTTTATTTGCACATTATTTGAAATGTTTTTTAAATTATTTAGTACCCCAGACTGCATAAAAAGATGGAGGTTGTGTCAAAAATTAAATCATTGGACTTGTATCCTTTTTTTTTTCTTTAAACTTGTCTTGTCCAGCATAGAGGCAGGGAGAATGAGGATCTGTCCGCTATGTTATGCTGAGCAAATTTATTCTGTCAAGAGGAA
>JBAMHX010000023.1:16015792-16032332 GCA_037177515.1 Pseudomugil tenellus | reverse complement strand
CTCGTCCAACAGAGCGAGGTGTTTGGGTGAATTCAGCATTGACAGAAAGGGCAGCTGGAGTAGCTGTGTTTTCTGGAAGGATCCAGGTCTCAGTCAGGGCTAGGACCTGAATGTCTGAGAGGTTTGGCAGTGAACTGATGAATTATGTTTTGTTTACTGCGGACTGACAGTTCCAGAGACCAAAGTTCACAGAGGAGGGTGCTGACATACATGACATAGGGTAACATATGTTTTGCAGATTGCGCTGTCTATGGAAGACACGTCTTGGTCTGTACCCATATCTGGCCTGAATAGCTTTGCGACACATTGTTGTGTTCTTATTATGCGGATTAGAGTGGCTTGTAGCCTGTGCTCGGTGGACTCGCGCGGGTAGACTCGAAGGTCTTTACCCTTGGATCGTGGTCTTAACCCAGTGTGGGTTGACAAAATGGCTGAGGCCTCGCTGATGCTTCGGCGTGCCTGGAACGCCTAAATACCAAGAGGTGGCACAGCTGGTGGATACAACTCCATAAAACAGGCTTCAACAAAGAATCAAGATAGGATTCAAAATCATGAATAATTTAAACCAAAACAAATAAATAAAATAAAATTATGTAATTATGTATACACACACACACACATATATATCAATTCAATTACGCTTCATTCATCCCCAGAGGGAAATTCAAGTATGTGTGTGTGTGTGTGTGTGTGTGTGTGTTTGTGTGTGTTTGTGTGTGTGTGGTGGAGAAAATATGTGTCTTCCAAAATAAGAATTTGGAGAGCAAAACTGCTCCTTGCTTAAGTTCAGGGTGGGAACTCTTGAGGGACAGAATCCTGCAGGTTTTCCATGTTTTCCTGGTCTAGAACACCCAATTCAAATCAAATGGATCCAACACTTTATCCAGATCTGCATGGTGATTCATTCATGTCAATCTGGTGTTTTTGAACAGAAAGACATGGAAAACTTTAATAACAAGGGCCAAGATTCCCCACCCCAGGTATGGATAAATAGGCTTACAGAACATGTGCAAACTTATTTTTATAGTGTGCTTTTCCAAACATTTGACAGAATTTATTGTCATTATGAGAAACATATTG
This sequence comes from Pseudomugil tenellus, assembly GCA_037177515.1. Lineage (NCBI taxonomy): Eukaryota > Metazoa > Chordata > Actinopteri > Atheriniformes > Pseudomugilidae > Pseudomugil > Pseudomugil tenellus. Next base: position 16,031,252 of record JBAMHX010000023.1, on the reverse strand, counting down.
CTAGTCAAATGGGAAGCATTCAGAAAAATAAACTGCATATGCACAGCACCTACTCCTACCTACCCATTGACACACAACACCACTCAAAGGGTCCATTGAAAATTTCTTACAGACAAGTAGTGGACAAATATAAGACTATGCAGCGACATTCTGCTCACAAAGAAAGTCTTAGAAGCTCACAGTGAGCAAGAGAACAAGCAAAGCGACACACATAAGCAGAATTGCATATCAAATTAAGACCATACAGGGACAATAATAATATTAATACTGTGCTGCTTATAAGACAGACAACATGAGCAGCAGTGGGGATTTCCACTTGGAAATATTACAAGTATTTCAGATTATTTGCATGTTCACACTATTGAGCTTTCTGGACAACTGTTAGCAATAGTGTAGGTGGAGGAAGGAAGAGTTGGTCAAATACTCATCTGTTGTGACTCAGTAAAATGTATGCTTAAGGGACAAGTAACTAGACAGATTAAAGAATCAGATTACTGCCTCGTGAGTTGAGAAAAATTAGTGTCAAGAAAAAATAGAGGAGTATGTCCTTATATTATAAAGCACAATTAAAGCCAGATGGAGGGAAAAATTCAGCTCAAAGTGTGATGATAAAGCCTGAGGAAGAATATAAAGATGTTGAAGTAGCAAATGAAACAACAAAAAACATCTTTTTTCCCTACTTTCTAGTTCAAAACGTGCTGAAATTTGTTTATTTTTACCTGGATGATGGGAGGATGCTGAAGGAGAGTAGGGTGACCCACAAATCGAACATTGTCTATTTTCAGTTCAAACTTCTTTCCACACATGTCAGACTTGGTGGCCAGGATGGTGGCCAGGATGCTGTCTGAGAACCTCAAAGATGGAAGAACACACTCACTAAGAAACTGTAGTACAGGAATGCAAGTTACACAGACACACTTGAGACGGGTGAAAAAAAAGATTAAATTAGGTGCATACAGTTACCACATCCCTGTCTACAACAGGGGTAACATTTATCAGATGTATCTGATTTTAGTGTGATTTAACAATCAGGAAATAAATAAAAAGTCTTGTGTGGCTACTGGAGAGGAGAGAAGAGGAAGAGGCCTCCTGGCAGAAAAAAAGTGAAATTGGTTTATGAATGAGGAGCGTGAAAGACTCATGCTGGTTTGACTTAAATAACTCATGCTGCAATCAAAGGGATATAAAAATTAAGGTGTTAACGTCAAGAAAAAAAATTATGGAGCCAATCCACCACCACAATTTGAAAAAAGATCGTGAAGTGTTTGCTTAACAACAGATTGCATTTTATTTTTAATTTAGTTCTGTAATGCTCAATCTACGAAGTAGAAATATCAACAGTGTCAATTACAAGTAGTTTTAAACTAAATTTTATCTAATCCCAGCATTAATTCATCCTCTGTTCATCATTTGGAGGGATTTTTTTACTGAGATCTGGGTTGGAGATCCATACAGGACACGAAATAGGAAAGAAGGGATTAAAAAAAGACAGGGGTGATCTAAGCGAAGGGAAGGTGGTTGAGAATGATTTGGTCTTACCCTGCTACCAACTGTTCGTCAGTTAGAGGAGTTTGCTCTCTGAAATGGGAATTGGGCCACAAAAAAGAAGAAAAAAGCAAACAAAAGGGAAAATGCAAGACACATTTGGGCTAAATGCATTTAATGGACATTAAAACAACCCAAACAAACATGTGAAGTGAAAATGCTGGTATGCACTGATTCAAGCACATCTCTCTTTGAATATTTTAAAGGTAACCGAAACACCAGCCTCACATTATCACTAAGCATCCTACCGATTAATAAGATCAAATGCTTTTCTATGATCATGACCTGCCACTTTACCATGTCAACCATCTTGCTGCTAATTATAAAACTGCTACCACACGACTTGTGCATAAAATACGTTTGGTTTTCAACAATGACTGAGTAAATTGAACAATAGTTCCTTCAAAGATAAACATGAAACAATTACAAGCCAAAATTTAGTTGTATTCATCTGCTGTTTCATCTACATTTGGGAACTAATGCACCAAAGTCTGACTTGAGACATGGTAGCTGTTTGTGATTATGCTTTTTTTTTAATGCCACAATACTTGTGGCAGCCTAAAGTCCTCTAAAGAAATTACACCAACTACAGACCGAATGACTTGCATTACCAGCTGGAAAACAATAAAGCGAAAGACAAGACTCGAAGGTTTATGGTTGGGATTTGGGATTTTTACGGATATGTGTAATGGATTTCCCTAAAGAAAACAAATCTGCTGCATTACTGGGAAGCACTCTCACTTGCTAATCTTCATTAAGTTAATTTAAAAAAAAACATCTTTCATTATATAATTATTAATTATATTATATGTACAAAGGACTTCGTACAACTAAATGCTTTTTCTTTCTTTCTTTTTAAAAAAATCTATGTCATGGAAAAGCTTTTTCCCCACTTTTAGGTCAGATGTGGTCTTTCTATACACTGCACAAAACTTTATTTAAAGCGTATCAGAACAAATGGTGCATATAACAGCAAAGCATAAAGCCATTTAAAAAGTGGTGTTTGGGGGCTTACTTATATTTTAACCAACTCAGATATGCAGCCATTCTAAAACAGTACATGGAAAAACAACAAGGGCATAGTTTTACATTTGAATAATTTTGTTCTATACTCTTAAATACTATATTTACTAAATTTTATAGTAGAAAAAGTCAGATCAAGAGTGAAAATGTGGGCATAATATTACACCTAATACTTATTTAAAGCTCCACATAGGATGTATCCTGTTGTATGTTGACAAAAATACCTTGAATCACCATCCTGATCTTCAACAACTTCACCAGCCGTGTTGAGTGCAAATGGATTCCGTTGTTTCCCTTTAAGACATATGTATTGCATTATTAGGAAGTCAGTATCGAAACAAATCATTACCAGATGGATGGATGTGTGTGGATTAAATTTTTACATTCAAAAAGTTTTTAAGATAGAGAAACAGGGACACAAATATACCTCTCAACAACAATACCCTACTAGGGTGATGAAGAGCGTAATTACGTATGGCAGGGTAGGGAACTTTGTGAATGGAGGAACAAATTTACTCTGATTGATGATAATGCTACGCCTACCTGCAAGAGATGACGGACAGTCAGCTACTCTTTGGAAGGGGTAACGAAATAGAAGTTTGTTTCCTCTGCTTCCAGAGCTCACCAGTATGACGCTAATAGGGCTGGTTTTATCCCCACTTTTGTATGCGTTATTTTGTGGGTCATTGTACATGGATTTTCGGCTTTCCAGTGACCCGTCAGATGGATTTAGCATCATGTTAGCATTCTAGCTAACGTTAAGTTAGCTGCGACACAATGAACTGTGTCTCCGACCTAACACAAACTACAGTTTGTTTCAGTTGAAGCTCGCATAAATGTCAACGTTTGGCACACAAAAACATAGATCCAGCATTGGTCAAGGATTGTACAGCTATAATCTAAACCTCCATACTAATACTCATACGATTGCTGTTTTGTTGAGATTGTTATGTGTCGCTTTGAAGAATGTCCGGGTAGGAACGTTCCCCGCTGTTTACTGAGGTTCCTCCAACAGCAGCCTGCACCTAACAAGGTTATATTATTCAGGAAATACTATCTGATAGTTAAAGCTTTGGAATAATTATCACAAATATAGTATAGCATAAACTTAAAATATTTTAAAAAGAGATTTAAAGATTAGCTAGTGTTTACTTTTCCCTCACATAGATCTTATTACATTTTCAGCAACTAATACGTTTTGTAATGGAAATATATCCTAATTAAATGTATTTTATAGAAAGAAAGAGTAACACATTCACCATTTATTATTTCAATCCATCCATCCATGTTAGAACTGAATCAGCATTTATCCGCTAGATGGCGTATTTGGCTGTTTATCATAGGCTGCTATTTTTTCTTTTTTAATATCTATATGTTTTATTCCCAGTCTGATTTGTCCCGGTGGGCTTTTTCTTTATATAGTTATGCTGTTTTTAGGTTTTCAGTTAGCCTACTGCAGATATTTGACTAAACAAAAAATCTCTGGGGGTAATGTATATATAAAATATATTTTTAAACTATTTTCTTATCTTGACTGTACTCCATTTGATGCAGACAGCTGTAAAATTAAATAAAATTGTCGAAATATCTTAATAGACACATTAAATAGCTTTTTTGTTGAATTTAGTAATTTCTGAAAACAGGATGAAACAGAAGGTTTATTGAGTAAAGTTCAAGGTTTTTTCCAGAAGGTTATGTGTGGCAATGGTTCTATAATTTTCAACCGTCATCCTGATGAGACCCAGCAATATTATTGATACACTTGTATTGCACAGTTGCACAGACCAAAGTTGTCTAAAAAATGTCATAATAAATGGTGAAAAACTCAAATGAAAATAAGTCACTTACAGTCTGATTACTGCTTTGTTTTAGTTACATTAACTGATTATTAGATATGCTTGAGATTGTTTACTCACCAATGTTTTGTTTATTGGTAATAGTCTAACACAAACAGTGGCCTTTTTTCCTTGTCTGTTTTATTCTTCTGTGTTTTGTTTTAATTTCCTTCAGCCTGTTTTTTTTTTTTTTTTTCAAATCCTTATAAACCTCTTTTCTGTGCCACAGGGGATGCAGATGCAATCCAGAAAGGTGGTTGGGTGCTACTCAGGATTGTGTCTAATGTTTTTATTGTTTATGGTCCCTGGAAAATAAACAATTAAAAGAAATAAATAAATAAATCAGTGGATATATAATAAATCATACACAAATGTAAACTTTCTGTTGAATTTTATTTAGTTTGCAACAGCTTCCAAACAGTAAACATGGTCTTTTGATAACTGTAAAAAGACTGTTGCTTATCAAATTATTTGCGAATGTGAAATGCCTCTCCAGAGACTTAGTGGTACTGTCTGCCCAGGGCGGAGACGACCACAGCAAGGAACTTCTGCCAGGCTTCCTGGGCAACAGGGGTGAAGACGCTGGGTCCAAACTTGGCAGCAACAACCACGGAGATGCACTCGGCAAGATTCTGAAATGAGCATAATATAGTCATTTATTCTATGATATTAAGGACTTTGATTCGAGTTTGAAATGTGCCCTCTATCATGCTAAAGAGAAGCTTCTTAGTTAACTTACCCTGAAGTTGTCAGGATCCACATGAAGCTTTTCGGAGTGCATAACACTCAGTTTGGCGTAGGTGTTCTTGATGTTGTCCATGTTCTTCACAGCACTCTCCAACCCACCCATGACAACCTTTCCATGGTTGGCCACTTTAGCATTTCCCATGATGGCAGCGTTGGTAGACAGGTTTCCAAATGACCCAAAGTGTCTTTGGGTCCATGGAAACACAATCAGAAGTCTGAAATCATTCAATCAAAGAAACGAAAAACGGGTTAATTTGAATTCCAACTGTTTTCTAAATAAAGTATTTTAGTCAAACAAAAAATTGGGTAAAGTCAGAAAAATGGGAAATACACAAGACACTTTTAAACTGTAAGGGTCACCTGGTTAAAGCCTGGGGTCCAATTTCACCAATATCCATCTTTCCCCACAAGCCTGTGATGGCGGCGCGCTCAGCATCTGTCCACTCGACCATGGTGACGACGTTATGCTTCTCTTTAATCTAGAATATGTAAAGTTTATGATGACACACTTTTGGAAGGATCATTCATCAAGAGCTTTTTATTAATTTCACAGTGCCACTCCCTGCAGCTTTGAAAGCATCTGATTGGACAAGAGTGCAGAAGATGTTGGGTTGTTACTCATTATGAGTTAGATAAGATTTTGCCAGTAAACCAACTGGAAAAGATTGATAAGACTGTTTTTGGGGAAAAAAAAATATCAAGAGTAATTAATTTGTATTTAGATTAACATGAAAAATATAGGCTATATTAATCAAACAGAAAATACATGTTAAATGCAAATATAGGTTATCAGATATCAAGATGTTGTGGAATTTTAATTGACTGTATTGATCTAATATTTACAGTTAATATAACTCAACAATGTTGTATTGTTTTTACTATGTTAAATGTCTATTGAACTAAAAATGCTCAAATACCTGATATATAATATACTAAAGAACAGTGTTCTCACCCTGACCAACTTTAGCCTGGGCACATTATAGTTCTTCAAAGAGGTAAGCCTATACTCATGAAAAAAATTACATCTTTCAATTTGAAAAAATCTCCAGGCTCTAACATATTTTATTAAGGTAAATGTTATGCAATTTGTTTTATAAAGTGAAAAGATAAAGTAGAGTCAATTAAAGAAACTGTCCAGCAATTGTCCATCTTACCCCAACACACATCCAATGTCTGATGAGAAAACATGAGGGAAAAATAAATGCATTGCTAAGTTATTCATATCCAATATGTGGTGGTAACAAACCATAAACACAAACACAATTCAACTGAGTTAAATAAAAAATAGGAAATTCAGGTATTTTCTGTTATAGCTACCAGATAAACTAAATATAATTATACTAAAATAAAGTATTACAAAACAGTTTAGAGTAAAACCATGACAGAAATGAAGCCTACATAGAAAGAAATTATAAACAATCAACTAAAACTCAATGTTTATGCTTAGTCATTATATAGAAATTATTGTCGGTCAGAAAGCTTAACATTAGAACAACGACATATCCCAGTTTTATTTAATCTTTTGTGGGTTACATCAACCTTTGACATGGTAGTCAGCCTGGATTTTAAAGACAAAACCAACAAAAACATGAAAAAAATGCATGTACACATTGCTGTCGAAGAAAAACGGAATTGTGCCATAAATTTCTGTGCCATCCAAATGAAAGTGATGAAAGTTGTGGCCCACCCAATGAAAATATTCTTAATCTATTCTGTGTGTCCATAAAGGATCCACTTTACAATCAATTGATCTGATTATACACAAGTTGTAAAGTTACTGTACTACTGTTGCAGCAATCTGAGATGCAGTTAAAAATATTTTTCCATCTGTCCTAAGTGTTCTTCATACTTTCACACTTTAAAGGGACACAAAGTCTTTTTTCAGTGTTAGCTCATAGGAACAAGAAAGCACAGCAGTTGTAGTGTTGCAATTCAAATCAAACCAGTTCGTGTTTATCACTGTTTGGTTCAGATATTTATTTATCAAGATATATTTATGTTTGTTGCAACACAGATCCTACAAGTTCACCTTGATGATGAGCTTATATTTCTGTTTTTTTTCACTTAAAAGTCTATGTTCCCACTGAAGCTCTTACAGAACCTGACTTTTTGTTAGAAAGATCCCATTACAGCCAAGCCATCTACAATTTTGCCACGTTTAAAGTAAACTGAATTGTCTGAAGGTCCTATATCACCCATGTCATGTTTGACATGTCTTGGCATTTCAAAATCTTATTTGCTCATTTGTCACCACATATTTTTCACTGATGTCCCTTCATGGCAACAGAGATGTTCCACTGTTTTAAATTTCTGCAATCAGGACTGAAACATTTCTTGCTTTTATTTGGAAAAAGTTTTTGTTATTTTAGTTTCTAAAATAAAATGTTCTTCTTTTGAACCTGGTCACTTCAGCTCACTGAGTTAAAGCATCATTCTCTCTTGATGTGTTACCTACATTCTTATTCAAAGGTGTTACTCAGTCTTTGGCCCCTCCCTGTGTGCTCAATAATGAACTCTGAACAGTTGTCTGATATGCAATCATCCTACTTTTAATTTGATGCTTGTCTTTTTAGAAGCTGGTTTGTTCCTAGGTTGGCTTTTATATGGCTCATTTATCTGAAACAGCCTTTACATTTTGTCTTTAGTGACACCTTGGTGTTGAGTGATGCTTCATAATGTTCTGTGTTTCAGATGTTCAGTCTTTAGTACATTTTGCTTACTGTATATGGTTTAGTCATGATTGCATTAGATAAATGGTAATTATCTGCTGCTATTTGCTAGTACTGAGTAATTAGGAGTTAAAATTAGTCTAAAACAAGCTTATATTAGATCGTGTTTCAAATGCACTGCAAATGTACAGCAATTTAAAAGATTCAGCAATTATTAGCCTACACATTTTTGCAACCACAATTAATGCCTTTAGCTGTAAAAGTAAAATTTGTCTATTGTCTTTAAGTCAACATTAAAGATAAAGTATTTTAGTGACTTGTAGGCTTTCACATGAGACAATAATTGAGTGCTTATTGACATACATTTTATCACTTCAAAACCATTTTAGTGCGTTTGTCTTTTTGAAAACGTCCTGGTAGGTTGCCAGTATACACCACTTTGTGACAGAGAGGTGATTATAAATCCTTTGCTTTAATAATAGTGACATAAGTTGTCTATAAAAATTGAACTACTTTATTGGGTTTAATTAGATTGGCACAATAGACGCCCTGAAAGAAAATAATTTGTACTGTCAAATGAGACAGTATTTAAAAATATTAAGCTCCATATTTCTCACTTTAACATTTCTGGTAAATAATAAACTCGTGTAGGCTACATGAAATTGATAAGACACTAAATTTGTTGTCAAAGTACAGTTTTCATCCATGTCCTTGGTGATTCGGTATGTTTCAGACTGTTATCAAAAATTTCAGAGGGCCACACCCATTTATATCAAACTGCACATTTTCAGAGAGGCCATAATAATCAGCAGACGTCTTACTCTTGCAATGAGGCCGCGATTAAATAATTTATCACTGAATTCAAAATGAGGGCCCCAGCTTTTAGAAATTAAACATCTTTTTAGGCAGCTTATTGCATCCATCTTGTAGAATGTTGTAAAAAAACATTTGGACTCTTGTTAACATCAACGCATTTCCTGTAGCCTACAAGCTCCATTCTTTAGTCAATTTAAAAGAAGTATAACATTGTCTTTGTCGTCACAAACTTCGCCTATTCTCCACATTTCTTATTTTTTTATATGCACAGTGATGTGGTAATCCTTTACAATTTAGTTAAATAAAAGTCAGCACTCAGTGGCAGTCTTCAGGGACAGACAGACAGAGAAACAGACAGATTAATTTGATGTCCAAACTTGTCTGACACACTTTCTCGTTCATTAAGAAGAGAAATCTTATGACAATGTTAAGGAAGTTTATTTTTATCATATAGTCTAATATCTCATTATATGTCTATACATATCTCTTTCTTTCTCTCTCTTTATATTTGTATAATATCTGAATTAAGGGCATTTATTTTGAAAAAAGGGTCATTACTCAAAATTCAATATAATAACAACTTCAGACTTCTTGAGCCAACGTCTTGCAGGTTTGAAATGTTTGCACGCTGCAACACACTGACTCTAATGAATGACTCGTAAAATGCTTGTGCGTAGAAAACCATTTTATTTGGATCAGGTATGTTGCAGCAGGAAAGAATCTCAAACCTGTGGGACACTGGTCCAAAAGGACTGGAGTTGGCAAACCATGTCTAATAGGGCCAAATAGGTAGCCTATCTTTACCAAATAAAAAAAAAAGAAGAGTCCTGAAAACATTGTTAACAGCTGTAAAGGATTTATTGTTAAACAGTTTTTACGTGTAGATTGATAACATTTTAAACTATGATTAAAAGGGACAAAACTAATATATGTAGATATATGAGCTATAAAAGAACAAATACTTTTATTTTCATCACAATATATTTATTTATTTTTTCACAGCATAGCCCGTAAAAGTGATTTTACAGACCTTTCCACATACAGCCTCTAAACTGACATGGCACATGGTGTTTTTTCTCATGTGAATAACTGAACTTATTCTACAGGACAAATTATTAAACCTAAATTATTAATTTCCAGAAATATGCTACTTCAGAAAAGGGTGTGGTTACTTTTATCTCATGAATTAGCTCAGAAAGTTCTGGCAATTTCTGCAACGGAGGTGTGGTTTAGATTTGATGCTGGGTGTGACCTAGTTTGGTTTGATATAAAAAAAAGACAGTTGAAATAATTTTCACCAGAATTTTCATTGCAGAGTATTTTCTTCAGTAAAGAAAACTTGAAGATCAGGCAAAAATGAGTCTCTCTGGAAAGGACAAGACCGTTGTGAAGGCTTTCTGGGAGAAAGTGGCCGGCAAGGCTCCTGAGATGGGCGCTGAAGCCCTGGGCAGGTAAATAATGTAATTTAATTTTTTCGTTATTTTATTTATGTATTCTTTATATTTTAATTTATAAATATTCCTTTTTTTCTCCACAGAATGTTGGTTTCATATCCGCAAACCAAGACCTACTTTGCGCATTGGTCTGATCTGAGCCCTGATTCTGCTCAGGTGAAAAAGCATGGTGCCACCATCATGGCAGCCATTGGAGACGCTGTCGGAAAGCTTGATGACCTTTCTGGAGGATTGTCCAAGCTCAGTGAGCTGCATGCCTTCAAGCTTCGAGTGGACCCTGCCAACTTTAAAGTAAGCATGGCTTTATATACTTTACTGTATGCAATTATAATTGTTTAAAAGAATTTCCAGTCTTCTTGGAGAAATTAAGAAATACTCTCACACTTTCTCTTTCTTTCTTTTCTTCTTTCCAACTATAATTCATTTTTGTTTCTCGCACAACAGATCCTGGCACACAACATCATCTTGGTGTTGGCCATGTACTTCCCTGGAGAATTCACCCCAGAAATCCATGTCTCCGTTGACAAGTTCTTGAATAACGTGGCTCTGGCTCTGTCTGAGAGATATCGCTAAGAAAAACAGTGATCCTGGAGCATTCACCGCATAACAACACCAGCAGCATCTTTTAAAAATTAATGGCTTGGTGAATAAATCAAAGAAACAATAAACTGTGTCTGTGTTTTCTTTATCTTCAATGCCCAATATCTGGTCATTAATAAATGTTTTATTCTAATGTGTATGACACAAATATTGCTGTATAATTTACATCATAACCATTTAGCCTCCAACAGGCCTCTAAAATCTTTAAAAGATGCTTGCATGAACCTATTTAAAATGAAAAACTCAAACACTGTTTAATAATTTAAATTTTCTCTAATATTTAAACTAAATTATCTATATATATGATGAAAAACCTAAGGGGAAAAGTACTAAGGGGGAACACTTGTAATTATTATGTGAGTGACTTTTAGGTCATTCTTTAAGTAGTTCTAAGGTGAATACTAGCTCACCTAGTCTGCTGGCTGTGTTCAACTTCTCTAGAGTTGCAACAAGTAGGCTAAAACATTTGTGCCTTCTCCCTGTTCTCTCTGTCAGAGATTTTTCACTAAGACTTATCACAAGAGTTAAATGCAAAGTAACAATGATTAAAAAAAATTATTATTGATAAATTAAACTAAGAAAATCTTAAATAAACCCAAAAAGCAATGCAAACTAGAGAAAATAGCACCAATAATCAATGTAAACCAACCGGGGTGCAAATGAAAAGTTATTTGCAAAAACCACACCACACTGAACAAACGTTAGAAAATGCAATGTGTTGTTTGTTGAAATAAGACATGGTGGTTAAAACTATTTGTTGTAGTAATAGACAAAAAACAACACATACACAAAAAAGAGATGATTGATCTAAATCTAGTACCAAGCACCTTGGACAGCTGATACCCACCATCTGTTCAGGAGATGACAGGTAAGAACCGTCACTTCAGTTTTTGTTCATTTGTTATTAACTTTCACTTGAGTCTCCACACTATGATACTTTGCCTAAAGTTCTACCAGATCGTTTTATCGCCACCAACTTTAGTTTTTGTAAATAAGACCAAGCTTCATGTGCAGTGATATACATTGACATAGCGCCCCCTGCTGTATTTATTACTTTTTATATTAACACAGATTGTTGAACAATCATATTATTGGTTTTAGAATAATTGTCATGTTTGTGTTTCCTTTTGTTTTCCATCAGTTTAATTACCATTTCACCACTGGATTTAATGAACCACAGTTAAACTAATATGGGTCTATTTTTCATCTTAACAAGAAAAATATATTGTTCCATGTTCACAATGTCATGTTGACATTTCTTTGGCATTAGTTCTTTCTTTCTTTCTTGCACTTTGAACACAGTTTGCAAAATGCTGGACTGTGACAAACAATTCGGACAGAACATTTTGACCCATCTTCAGCATGTTACTCTTTAAAATCACGAGAACTATTTGCAATGAGTCAGCAGGAGTCAGTGAGGAATATTAAATATTTCCTACATTTTTGACAGAATAAAAATAATTACTTCAGCACAGTGATAAACCAACATTAATTCTACTTTGTGTTTGAGGGGTGAAAGAAAGTAGAATGAGAAAGGATTAAATAAAAGGAAGATTCTATAAAGAGGCAAACAACGGCATCAGTTACATATTGAAACGAAAGCTGTTCCACGTTTGGACCCAAAAGTATTTGATTATAAACCCATAATACTAGAAAAGCTCACAGACCGTAGACCTCCCCCAAGCATCTGTTATAGCCCTGCTTTTACTTTATACAGCCTTCACTTTTAACTTCCAAGATTCATTAATAATTCATTAATGTTGTTGATGGTATAGTACCTAGAATTTTGGTACCATTGTGTTACATTACATTTCCATTAAACCACACTGTTTGGAAACTGAGAACATTAATGCTGCCTCCATGTGGTATGGGAATTATGAAAAGTAACACTTATCGAGGTCAAATTTGCACATGAGCAGCCCCTTTTGTCGTAATTTCCACTGGAGATGTCGAATAATTATTTTGATACCTGAGTTGCCAAGGAGATGTCAGATTTAACCTTTCAAAATGGCAGAGGGCAGCAAAAAATTGTGGATATACAAGTTAAATGTTTTTACTTGTGTTAGCTTACTGTTTAATCATGTTGCATAAACAATTTAAACATATCCCCTTTCATGTCAAATAAAAATGCTTTTATTCTTAATAAAACTGTTATTAACAATACATTGTTCTTTTTTTTTTTTTAACAAAGCCTTTACATACATTATCAGTGACCTAGAATGGGTCAATTTGAGCCAACAGTCTGGCAGGTTTTTCTATGTATTCTTGCTTCAACATCTAAATCAAATCAAATTGAACCAACAGCCTATCAGGTGCCAGGCAATTACTCATCATCATGACTCACCTTCTACGAAGGGTGGGAGGCATTTCATACTCAAAAAGACAGATGAGAGGGGCTCTTGAAGTTTAAACATATTTAGATTTAGATTTTTTAAAAAATAGATAATTATCAAAAAATATTATGCAAAAACTATAAATAATTTATTCTTTTCAATAGGTATGATATTTAATTCAACAGGTTTTGACTGTATTTTAATGTGATGCATTGGTGCTAGGGCTGCACGGTGGCGCGGTGGTTAGCACTGCAGCCTCGCAGCAAGCAAGTTGCCTATCTTTGTGGAGTTTGCATGTTCTCCCGTGTGGGTGTGGGTTCTCACCGGGTTCTCCGGCTTCCTCCCACAGTCCAAAGACATGCACCTTGGGGATAGGCTGATTGGAAACTCTAAATTGCTCATAGGTATGAGTGTGAGCGTGTGCGGTTGTTTGTCTTTGTGGCCCTGTGATAGGCTGGCGACCTGTCCAGGGTGTACCCCGCCTCTCGCCCTGTGTAGCTGGGATTGGCTCCAGCCCCCTCCCCCCCCCCCCGCGACCCCGTTCGGGAATAAGCGGTAGAAAATGGATGGATGGCGCTATATTTTTTAAAAAATCTAAGCTTTAAAATCTACCCAAACAAACCAAGACCACTTTTTTTAAGTTGTCTTAATTTGATTATAATTATTTCTCTTCAGAGGGAAATATCTCTTTAACGTTGTCAAAATTTGAGCCAAATCTCTGATTCTCATAAAAAAATTACTTCATATTCCAGCATCAGTTTATTTATTTATATTATATCCCCACGTCCGCCGCCACCAGATATCCTTCGTTTGAGCGCGATAACTCAAACAATTTTGACAGTTGGATTTTGATACTCCGTATACCTGTGTAGGTATACGGAGAATGGTGAATTTCACCATTTTGGGGTTTATACAGTAGTTCTCTCACCAGGTGGCTTTATGCACAAAAAATTTGATTTTCACTCATACTATCCATCTCATTGACCTGAAATCAAGTGCAACTAAATCTCATGACCTGACGTCAAACCGAGCTGGTTCAAAGTTTCAAAACCAAGTGGAGCTTTTTGACTGAATAAGTGCATCTTTATATTATTGTATTGGGTCTATGCCATTGACCGTATATAAATACTTCACCGAGCATACCATCACATGACCCATAGGTTTACGAAGAGCGGATTTGAAGCCAATAGGCAGGTTCTACCGTCGCCATCTTGGTTGTCATGATGGAAAATTGGACCTATGAATCCAAACAATGTTTTTGGAGACACTCTGTAAACATGTTTATTTCAGCTGTGAAATCGGACATTTTAACATGGGAGTCTATGGGCATTGCTCTCTATTGGAGCTAGTCATCTAATAGTGAGAGGTGAACTGCAATTATTTCGACTTTCTTATTGGCTTCACAATCGGCAGCCAGAGATTGCTGTTCTATGCGAGTACTGGGGAATTGGAGGATTGGGGGTGTTCGGGTATATACCTCTAGATCGCATATAATTTCGATGGCATAGGCCATGTTTAAATTTGTGATTGACTAAGCACTAAATATAAATAATTTTTTTTTTAAAAAAAAGAGTGAAAAACTGAATGAAAAACTTTCATTTTTATTCTTCAAGCATTATGTGTTTATCATCAGGCCCTAATTTTGTTTTATGTCATACAGCAGGGGTCTCCAATGCTAGTCCTCAAGAGCTACCATCCAGCAGGTTTCGGTGTTTCCTGATTCAAATGAAAAAGTTCTTCAATAACTTGTTGCCATGTTCTGCACCGGCTTGTTAATAAGCCATTAATTTGATTAAAGTGTGTTGCAGAAGGGAAACACTAAAAACCTGCTGGATGATATACAGTACTTTGTTGGACCAGAGTTGGAGACCATTTTCACACAGGCTAACATATAATTTAAATGCGTCAGAACTCTTTTATCCTAAAGGTTGACATGATGTGTCCATGTCCTGTTTCATGTGTAAAGCCCTTCTGTTTCCACTGGTCACAGCAACAATCAGGGAACATGAGTCTTGCTGCTAAGGACAAGCAGACGGTCAGGACCTTCCGGAGAAGCTAAGGTAGCTACCAAAGGGGAATAAATTGGCTCTGATGCTTTTTCCAGGCAAATATGAGCCCAAACTCACAGGAAAATATTTATCATGTGTTTTACCCAGAATATTGATGTTGTAAACTAAAACCTTTCATTTGAAGCACATGAGCCCCAGCTCTTCCCCAGTGATAAAGAATGGAAGGACCATGATGGATGGAGTTGCTGATGCTGTGGTCAAGATCGATGATCTGTCATCTGGTCTTCTAGTAAACTACATGCCTTCACTCTGCGAGTGGATCCTGCTAACTTCAAGATAACTAGGTTGAAGAAACTGCACACTCACTCCAAGATAGGAAAAAAGTTGCAATTCTTCAAGCTTATTGCACTTAAAAATGGACTTATATAT
>JBAMHX010000023.1:15957174-15990126 GCA_037177515.1 Pseudomugil tenellus | reverse complement strand
TATATATGCTTTTTTACTTTTCTGCATTAATTTTTTTAACTCCATTGTCTTGGAACTGTGTAATGATGATATTATCACCAGAAACACTCTATATTCATCCTTGTTGTGCATCTTTTAAAGGCTCCACCATTATTTTCAATTGCAACTGTGACTGAAATTTTGACTTGATGGTAGCACCTACGGAGAAAATCTCAAAAACAATGCTAACATTTAGCTCAATGTGTTTTGTTTTTTTTTTTCAAAGTATTCTAGTCAGCATATATGGCTATGCTGAATAAGATGCTTAGATTTTTTCTCTCTTCAGATAATCTCCTTGTGTGTTGTATTTCCACCCAGATCTGCATGAATGGACCGCTGGTTCATATCTGTTTTGTCTGGGAAGAATAAAGTATTTTGAATTTGAATCTTTAAAATCTCTTGAAAGCTCTTCTTGGTTTCTTTCTGCATAGCTCTTCTTCGTAAAGGGAAAACATTTATCAAAGCTCAGAAACCCATTGGCTGTGTAAGGATATTATTTAAGCTGCTGAAGCTATTTAGGTCTGACTTTAACATAGATTCAAATAAAATAATCCCAGTATCTGCAAAAAGCTGAAGTATCTCCAATCTACCTCAGGATGAATCTTTAGCATGAGAAAAGCTTTGCACTCCAATAGTTGATAGTAACATTGTTTTAAATTTTGTCCAAACCTTTGCAGAACTCCAAATTGGAAATCTTCTGCATAAGTATTCAGCATGAAATACAATCCAGCATCCGTAGAAATTCTAACGGATGTCCAGAAATGATAGGATGTTACTTTCCATGAGAAAACATGACTCCTTATGGTGTGAGACAACATGGTCAACATTAAAATGCCATCTGTATAAGCTGTTAGTTATTTAATGCACAAATATAAACATGCCTTAAAAATAATTCAGGTTATTTTTATTGTGAAAGATCACAGTCTTGCATATGTCAATTTTTATTGGAATATTCAGCAACAAAAGAAGAAAATGTGAATGAGTTGAATGAGTGCTGCTGGCTCTTTATGGAACTCCACATCCTCAGTGATACTGTCTGCCCAAGGCAGAAACAACCACAGCCAAGAACTTCTGCCAGGCTTCCTGGAAACCAGCTGTGAAGACGCTTGGGCCAAACTTGGCAGCCACAACCACAGAGATGCATTCAGCAAGAAGCTAAAATTAAAAAGAAGAAGGAAGATGTCATTTATTAAAGTTGCACTAAGTGAATAATTTGCATCCCAGAGGAGTTGTAACTTACTCTGAAGTTATCAGGATCCACGTGAATCTTCTCAGAGTGCATGACACTCAGATCGGCATAGGCTTGCTTGATGTTGTCAATGTTCATCACAGCTCTTTCCAGGCCACCCATCACTGTCTTTCCATGCTGGGCCACCTTAGGATTCCCCATTATGGCAGCGGGGTTCGACAGGTTGCCAAAGGATGCGAAGTGTCGCTGAGTCCATGGATACACAACCAAAAGCCTGCAAGACGAAAATAGCTGTAAAGCATACAAGGTGAGAGGGCAAATATTTTGCTTTATAGCAAAATGAAAGTACATTACCTGGAAAGAGCCATGGGTCCAATTTCCGCGACATCGATATTTGACCACAGAGTGGTGATTGCGGTGCGCTCGGCATCTGTCCACTCGACCATTGTGACTGTTTACAAATCTTTTCAAGAACAAAGAAACTGTTTCACTGAACAATGTTTGTCTCAGTGTGAAAAAATATTTCTGACACCAATATTTATTCATTACTGCACACTCATGGCCCAAACCAGGGGCTCGTATGATTGGACAAGTTGCATCCGCTAATTTAGTGACGCTCATGTTTTGCGTCAAGCGGAGTGCGTTATGCGTCTACAATTTGGCAAAGAGCAAGGGAAACAAGCAGTGACCTCAGCTGCTTCAGTATTTCAATTATATTTTCATATCACATTATACAGGATGGTGTTTCTTTATGGTGATTAGTGGTAAAACACAGTAATAATAAACACTGCAGTAGCCGAAATGAGCTTGTAATAAAACGTTTTCCAGAGGATTTGTAACTTAATTTGGAAACAGTGATATTTTTTGTTAGATCTGTTACCACACTAAGCCCACCAGTTGTTACATTAGAACCACTTATTTTGAATATGTATAAAGGTTTTGATCCCGTTGGAGTTGCGTATATTATGGCCTCCCCTCTTCTGCCACCTCAATAAACATACTTATCCACAAGACAGCCTGCGCAAATTCCTGTAATTAACCGCCGTTTACGCAGCAATACGTGATATTTAAGGTGTGGTAACTTTCATCAAATAAACCTTGCCAAGAGTTTTTGGTAGCTTCCTTATCAGAGGTTTGGCTTGGATATCACACTCAGGCATGGTGCTTTTCGTTTTAATGTTGGCTAAACACATCAAGAAAAAAAAAGGAAAAAGCACACAAAAGCTTTCTTGATAAATATTTTGCTCCCCTCTCAATACAAGCCATGAATCTTTCTACCAAGAACATGATGCTGTTATAAGATTTTTATACAAAAGCTGGATGCAATGCAAACAAACTGGTTGCTGAAACTGTAACCAGTTACACTGTGCCATAATTTATCTAAACTTCAGGTTATTCTGATTATTTCCTATAGGATGTTGGCTGTCTATCCCTGGAGAAAGATCTCCTTATGCTCTGAGGGAAATTTAAGTCCTCAAGCGGCACAAGTGAAAAATGTGGTGCTATAATGACAGCAGTGGCAAAAACATCTATCCTCTTGTCAGCTGCATACCTTTACAGGTGGATCCTACTTACTTAAAATCCACCAGCTCGAATAAAATGCATAGAAACAATATCTCAACAAGCAAGAATCTTGCCTGCAAGAAAAAATGTAAATGCTAAAGTACAATATTTTGTGCCTCAAAAAGATTTTCAGCAACTTTTAAAATTTTCTGCAACTTTATGGAGTCACATTATTCTGGGTTTGGCCAGAATATTCCCCAGCTTCACTCCAAAGGTTCATTTCTCAGTCAAATAGCTCCTGCAGACAGTTTCTTTGTGCATGATTTTAATATTTGATGAGTTTACTTTTTCCTGTTGTTTGCTATTTCCGTCCCATTGTGCACCTCCTCTACTCCCTCCCGTTTAAAACTACACTTCTGTGCCACTAACCAAAGGGATTGTGATTGGATGCAAACTGAAAAGAAGCAGAACAGTAGAGGGTATAGCTCTACTGGTTAATGCTCCTTATCTGGTATCAAACTTTATGTTTATTCTAAACAGTGTCAGAAGGGGTTAAGTGATGTAATAACTTCAGAAGTCTGTGATGTGGACAAATAACTAAGACCAATTAGTTATGATCAAAATATAGTGTATATTTCGGCTTTTTTATTAAGTATGTATGGGAATGCACAGCATGACTATGATAGGGGAAGAGACTGAAAGAAACAGTTGAACTTTAGCGTCCTCTGCTGGTGATATGAAATTATGCTGACTTGGCCTTTCAATTTAAACTGACTGAATGTATCCGGCAGAATATTAAAGACGGAATAAACTATTTATGAAGTAGACTTTAAGGATGCAAATAACAAATGTCCACGCAGCTTTCTGTTGACATCCACATTTCCTTTTTTTTTACGTCGTTTTATTTATTTATTTTTGGCAACATCACCAGTTCCGGCTTTGAATCTGTGTCTTCTCTATGAAAATCAAGCTTCCACCGACACTTTATAAGCATATGTGTTATGTTAATCAGTGCTTCTGAAATATCCTCAGGAGTGTGTGAGAGTGTTTTTTGTTTATTTGTGTTGGTCCTGTGATGGATTATGTTGCAGCCTGCTGATCAGTGAGATTTAATGGAAATAAGTGGGTGTATAAACGAGATAGACTACATTATCGATCCCTTTGTATTTTCTGAATTAAATTATAGTCGTTAAATATTGTAATAATGTTGCAAGATATAATTAGCTAGAATCATTCTTCTGATAAATGAGTAAACAAGTGTTCTGTAAATACATGCAAACATCCATAACATCTGCAATACTCTCCTTTTGGTATTTTCTTGATTTCTTCATCGCATTCTCTCTCTTCCTCTTAACCTGCAAATAACATGACATAAATAGTATAAAAGCATCTAAGTGTTCTATATTCTATATGAATCTGTTTCAGCTACTGATACTTTGCAACATATTACTGAAAAGTTCAATAAAATATGTTTTATACAATAAAACTTTTGATCGACCTCACCAACAAAAACAAAGGTGTTTTGTATTGTACCTCCTGTTGGATCGTATACTTGCTCTTCTGCTCTGTATCTTATATTATGTAAACTTGGCATCATATTAATGCCACATCCTTTCCTGTTTAACAAACTGAATGAAGTATTAGTAAGACAGACCTTTTCACTGTCAGATTTTTTATGCACCTGCAGTTGGACATAAAGTAGCTTAATAATGCATCGTCTAATTTATCATTCATTATGACCTTAAAGTTGAAATATTCGCCGAAATATTACATGTTTTACAATCTGTTGCATTATTTTTTTTCATTTGACATGACGACAAAGGTATTTTCACAATTCTGAAATTCAAAGGAACCCATCCGTTTATCCATTCACCCATTTTCTACACCATATTAGCAGGCAAACACCATCCTGCAGGTCAGCATTCCATCCCAGGACAAGGAATCCAATATACAAAAACTCACACGACAGATCACAGAGAAAGGACTGAAATATCAAGACTGAACTTTGTACTGTTGTAATTGTACTATCAATGAAAATAAAAAAAACACATGTGAGGTCATAGGTAACAGCTATTCCAAAGTGAACCTTAACATGCTGCTGTCACTTAGGACACACATGCAAACTGAGTGCTCATCCAGATGCTGGTGGTCACGCTACTTCAGAAACAAATTAGGTTTCTTCTCCTTTTCTCATCAGTTCTTTCTCTTCCTTTTCCAGATATCAATGTTTCCCTTTCTTTGAGAAATGTAAAACTTTCTTTATCTAGCTGCATTTTGGAGGTGATATAGTACTCAAGGAGCATCTCTCCTACAGTAGAACAAGGGCAAATTTATCACAAACACCTTGTGTCTCTGCAGTGAAGTTACGCCTTCAACAACCTCGATGTGAGCATGGGATGTCATGCCACAGCTAAATGTGACCAGCATGATGAAGACTTCACAAACTATTGTGACTGGGAATCGAAGCCCCGGCATAATGAATGAAGTGTAGTATACAAATGGCTAAAATATAGCTTATTGTTGGTGTTGAACAGATGAAACACAAAAGAACCAGCATACAATATGTACCATATAGATTTGTTTTGCATACACGCGTTTATTAATCATATGCAGAGTAAATTGCATCTTCATCTCTTTGTCCTGCTGTTTATCGGTACTTCTCAGACAGGGCCAGAGCCAGAGCAGCCAGGAACTTGTCCATAGCCACATGGACCTCAGGGGTGAAGTCGTTGGGGAAGAGGATGGCCATTACCACAAGGATGTTGTGGGAGAGGATCTGAGAAAAATGGACAGATGTTATCCTAGCAGATGTTGATTTTATGGCGTTTTCCCTCACTCATCTCGCTGTTGCTATGCTACATTATATTTCCCTACTTTAATAATTATATATTATAATAATATATTATTATAATAATGTAAATATCAGCAGAATAGATGGTTATGTTAAAGATGCTTCTTCTATAAGTAGTCTAATGACAAGCCTGCAGACTTTTACAGAGCAAATATGGAAAGAATATTACTGAAAAAGCTCTTTGTAGTCTATTTACCTTAAAGTTGGCTGGGTCCACTCGCAGAGTGAAGGCATGGAGTTCACTGAGGCTAAGGAGCCCTCCAGTCAAGTCGTCGATCTTGCCCACAGCCTCAGCAACTCCATTCATCACAACCATTCCGTGCTTCTTCACTGGGGCAGCATCGGGGCTAAGGTCCTTCCAGTGGGAGAAGTAGGTCTTGGTCTGCGGGTACACAATCAGCATCCTGCGGGAAAATGAGCGAAAGGGAAAAATGAATAAAAACTCATTTAAAAATAAAGAACCAATGTAAATTTGTTGTCAGTTTTAGGCTACCTGGCAAGTGCATCCTTGCCGATGGTCTCCGCCTGGCTGGCTGCCTTGGCCCAGAAGGCTCTGACGGTATCCTTGTCCTTAGCTGTGAGGCTAGTCATCTTGAGTAAATGTTTCTGTAGAATAGCAGTCAGTGAGGACCGTGAGGGTTTTATGCCTGAGTCAGATCATAGACACACCCATCACCGCCCACAAGATAGCCAGTGTTCAAGCTTTACACGAGCTGCGTCCAGTTTGTGTCAAAAAACAGAAATATTTCTACAGTGACACTGGAGAAAACTATTCGTACATTTATGGCCTGAATAACTTGTAATATGTCACACAGTGAAGCAAATTAGCATATAGCTACGATCTGATTACAGAGAATGTTTTTGTTGTCTGTAAACATATTCTCTCCCAAATCTTAATATTTATGTTCATTAAATTCCTGCTTCAATGATTATTATCAGTAATCACAGTGAGTTATGTTAAATCGATTTAATATTAGAAAATATGCTTTTTTATTGATCAAAAGATTTGAGGAAACCTCTGTGAAAAGGTCTGGATATTCAGTTTGGTCAGGTCTACTCATATAGTGAAGGCATGAGGATGAGGAGACCTGCAGTCAGGTTATCTATCTTGCCTAAGCAACAGTTATCACAACCATTTCATGTTTCTTCACTGAAGAAGCATCAGGAGTCATGTCCTTCCAATGGGACAAGTAGGTGTTAGTCTATCAGTATCTTCTGCAAAACATGAAAATTACACAAAGAGAGATAGAAGTAAAATCATCTGTAAATTCATGCAGTGATTGGTCAAAATTGAAAAAACAAATCCATCTGTTTTGAGTTACATTTACCCTGCCAGTGCATCTTTGCTGATGTCCTCCATCTTGGATGCATCCTTGGCCCAGAGGGCTCTAATTGTGTCTTTATCCTTCATGGAGAGGCTGGTCGATTTCTCTGTTTGTTACCTTAATGAAGTTTGTTTGTTACCTTAATGAAGAATTTGAATGTTTTATGTCTCAGACAGAGCTCACACACACCCAACACCACCCACAGGCAAATCATGCAAAGCATCCATTTGTGGGATAAGTTAAAAATTTGGTTTTCTGTCTGAGTTTCAACCTACATGCTGTTTATTTGTGTTTATATTAAAAACAAGCCTCAAGATATTGATATGTAAAACTGTGAAAGACAGGAGATTTTCAAACATTTGACTGTTCTGAAATTAAGCCATTAAAAATTAGGCCAAAATAAAATCATTTTCTGGAAAAGATTTTAAAAACTATTAATTCCAGATGTCCAATTTAGTCGGATCTGGATTATGAAGCTGAATAAAAAAAGAAATGGAAAGCATTAAGAAACACTGACTCAACCAAAATCTAAGCTCTGCAATCAAGTAATATTAATAGATTTATTTGGAAACCCTCCAGCTGGACCAGTAATGTCATTTTTTTTTACTTTTCCTGCCAACATGACCTGCGTTTCAGTCTTATCTGAGACATTTGCCACAGCTGTGTGGGTGGACCCATGTATGGTTGGAAAGATAACTCTTTTCCTTGTTCGCCTGATAGTATGTTTTTAAGCTACCATCTTAGAAACAACTGTGAATAACTTGAAAAACTAAATGTATTAACTGAATCCAATGAAAAAGACATTTAGCATATATTTACATACAACAAAGTATGAAGTAAGTCATTAATACTAGTTGAAAAGTACAATTTAATTGAAGGTAATCTGAATTTATAATTGAATGATTGAAATATAGATATTAACATCATCAGGTGTAGAAGAAAATAATCAAAATCTATGTGGATCAGATTTTTACTAAAATATTTCTCAAAATACAGTTAGGTAAAGAATATATTTATTGTTTGTTTATTTTAATTAAAATATTTGAACAAATATTACAGGTACATGTCAACTAGTTTGGTTTGATCATATTATATTTTAGTGTAACGAATACCAAGCAGCACAATAGTTTATATGGAAATTCCATGTTTTTGCAGATAACGTTTTGCTTGAAGTTTTAATAACCTCATGACTCTTGTAGACATGATGCCAACACTTAGATTTATTGTACATAAAGAAATTAGGGCTTAATTAGACCAAAACACTGGCAGTTTTTATGTGTAAACGGAAAACAAAACACATGTTTGGTTTCTTTTCTTTCCAAAAGGTTTAAGATTTTGGATATAACTGTACTCATATAAGCTGCTTCCACTTCACAGAAAATACAAAGCTTAAATTGGCAGTCGGGGTTAGTGGGTGTATATATTTTAACAGCTGAATCTTTTTCTGTTACCTGACATGAATCTTTGGTCTTAAACATGACGCACATATACATTTTAAGACTTAAGGCCATGGATTCAGTTGTGGGTTATCTCACCGACTCCTCCCTAAGAAGCAGCTGTCTGAGGAGAGCAGATGCTGATGTGACAGGGTTTATCTTAGAGATTGCAACTACTGTCAGCTTGCTACAGATGACAGCATTGTTGTTTGTGAAAAGAGGTCAAAGAAACGTGAAGTAATTGCAGAATCACCCACACGTTTGAGGAACCTGCAGTTCCATGTTCTCCTAACAATGGAAGTAGTAACTATAAATTAACTCACTCACTAATTTCCTTCAAATATTCAATGACCATGAGACGTAACTTTACAAGAGGAATGTCATCATATATAATTCCCGTTTTCCAAAGCAGCAGTATTTTCTCCGAATGCACACACAGTTACATCTGAGAGACTTTTTTTTACTTTCTTTTAATTACTTTATCTATCATATTCATCACTTGCAAGAGTGAAATGTAAAAATATGTAATCATATTATCCGCTTATACTATTAATCTAATTTCTATACCCAATTACTCCAGCTCAGGGTTGCAGGGAAATTCATAAAGTTTCTATCAGAAATAAGACAGAACATCTGCCCATCACAGAACAGAACAATTCTCTCCTAATTTCTATATAAAATCCCAAACTAACCGAACAAACACTGGAAAAAGATCATGCACGTCTATACAGAAAGGCTTCTGCTGAGGTTGGAACCAGAAACCTTCTTGTTATTTTTTTCCATGCATGCTATGAATTGATTTGGTTATCTACTGATTCAATATATTTCTATTTAGTTCTTATTTTTAAAATAGTTATTACAAGAAAAATGCTTTTCCTAAAGCTGTGTTGCACCACCAATGGGATGTTGTTACAGAATTAAAACTTGCTAAAACTGCTTGTTTTGGGACGCCCTCTAGTGAAACCTCTGATGCACTACTCACTGATCTTCAAGTGACACATATAACCAAATCTTTGAGCACACAACTGCAAACATTACAATCTTAAATAAATGCAAAAAGAAACTTGTGGTCCATATTTATTATTTTCCAAAATGCACAAATTAGAAGAGACACAGTCTAGAAGTTTACATAAAGTATCAGATAACAAACTAGCTGTGTGATTACATAAGTGAGCTTAAAAATTCTACATGTATAAAAGATAGGTACTTAAATAAAAAAAAAGTCCAAAGTTTATAAAGTTTAAAAATTTCTTCACTCAAAGTAATTATGAAAATTGTGAAAACATTTTTTAAAAGTAATAGAAATTTTGACATCAATAGCCTATGAACTTTTTGTTTTTGAAAAATTTCAGTTTTAGGCTAATTACAAGTTTATACCAACATATATTATTTCAATTATCATATCTTACATGTAGCATGCTTTAAAATCCAGATCTTTCACCTTCTGGTAATCCAACAAATCCTACCAGTTTCATCAGACTTCTTAAGTCCTCCTACCTCTTATTAGCACACAACACATACACAGATATACTGTGATCCTTTCTTACCACCATCAAACATACTGTCATCACCAACCACCCCCATTCAACATCAAAAACATTGGAATATTAATTTGTGAATTAAAATAAATGCAACCAGCTAATTAGCTAATCTAGGAACCTAATCTTTCAGTCAGCACATAGAAAACATATGAAGTATTGAAAATGAGACATTTTCTATTTCATGAAACATAATGGCTTCCCAGACTGGCTGTGCCACTAATGCATGAGACACCTTTCTGTTATCAAAATGAACATGAGCATATACAGTATTTTTAAATATATGTCGAGGAAAATGTCTCACTTTTAGCATTTGATAGGTTTTCTATATGAATTAAATGGCTGTTTCTAAAACGGCATTAGAGTTTTATTTATGTGTCGAGATGTTTTTGAGTTCAGGGGATGTATAAAAATATGAAAAGCACAGTACGGAATCATTGAGAGAATAAGTGTGTCCTCTTTCCTCTATCGTACTGATAGAACACTAGTGTTTATGTTTACTGTCTCAAGGCTGAAGGAAGAGATGTACCACTTGGCAGTTTCTGAAAGAAGGCCAGCACTTTAAAATCAAAGTTTGTCTTCTGGTAACGACTCAGCTACTGTTTGAGAAAAAAAAACGATGATCTTGCCAGGTCCTGAATTCAGTCACAATAAAAATGAGTCAGTACAAAAATATTCTGGCGAAAATCAGTAAATATTGATCTATAGTTGAGGTGGTGTGTTCTGTGTTATTATTTAGCAGCACCAATGGTTAATTGATGCAAGGACACTTATCTTTAAGAGGGGTGGCTTTTGTTATTCCAAATGGCAGTAGTGGTCACAAACAATAATTTTCCTGTGTAATAGTTATTGTACAATTACAATGAACACACTGGACCCTATTAAACTGAAAGGAGACAGATGTAGAGTTTAAAAAAAGATGAAAAATGTATATAATAATGAACTGAATAATGACATTTTGTAAAACACTTCTGACTTGTAAGTGCTACAACATACAGTGCAGATAACAGAATCGTTGCAGGGCCAGACTGATGACTAGGAGCTGCTACACTTTCACTTCATCATTCTGAATACATTCAAACACTACTGAGGTTACAAAAAAGACAAGTGTGTACAAAAAACAGATTATGGTGAGAATTATGTAAGCTGTTATGTCAATATCTGCAAATTGAAATGTACCTTATTCTTATTCAGGGTGAAAAAAAGACTCATTGTTGTTTTTTTCCTAAATGACATGGATGAGGAAACATCTGTGGAATAGCTGAGAAACTGGAGATGTTTATTTTGGTTCAACAGCTGGAGGAGAAGATCCCAAGAGAGGAGACTTTGGTGAGACCTAGAAAAACAAATAAACAGCAAAATAAAATGAAACTGTTCCAACCTTTTATTTAGTTTTTGAACCTTAGTGTAGCAAAACATTAAGTGTACTGAAAGTGAAGGTGAGAGATGCAGATGGTTTTATTACATTCTGCTGGGAAAACCTGCATCCTTGAATTCACATGTATATGTACATTCTCCTGTTATGCCTTGCTATGTCTGCTTTTCCCCCAATAAAATTGTAATGGGCTATACAAAATTTATAACTGGTTAAGTTTAATACAAGCTGCTTAAAACTATTGTAATAATCTTACATCACTTATAATAAGAAATAAAGCAACTGAGCACTAGAAAGCTCATCAAAGTGCTGCCATGGTAACAGGTGAGGGTCAAATTATTCATGTCATCTTAGAACAGTTAAAGTTAGAGCGTGAAACATCTCTTAAATATTACAACACTGACACCATGTTTGCAATGTTTGTTATTTTTAACAAATTGTCCTGTGTGGGGTAACATTGCAGTACTTACAGGGGAAGGAGGCTTTGCAAAGTTGAGGTGAGCATACAGGAGTACAGCAATGTCATTCTGACTGGCCTCCAGGGCAATAGATAAAGCAGTGCTGCCATCCTGTTTGAAGAAAACAGCATCCTTCTAGTGAGATGGTTGATTTGGACAGGATGTGGGAGGAAAAACAGGACCGAATATGCTTACATTATCAGTGAGCGTTGCATCACAGCCTGGGATTGACAGTAGTTGACGAACAATGTCCACATGACCATGTTCACAGGCGCACATGAGTGCAGTGGAGCCATCATCATCCCGGATGTTAACCTGAGCTCCGCAGGACAGCAGCGCCCGCACCATGTCCCCTCGACCATGACTCACTGCCAGCATCAGTGCCGTCTGCCCAGCCTACAAACATATAATACAGAGTTCACTTGGACTTCTTCAGTGTGTGCTCGCATTGCGAGCTGCTGTCCCTGAGTTCCTCTGTGTGTGCAAGACATGTTGCAAAACACAAAAGCACATAGAAATAATACAGAATGGATGCAGGATGTTGGAGATGCAGTGCAACCTAATGTACAGTAGAGGGCGCACCTGGCTGGCCTTGGCGTTGACATCGCCTGTGCGCAGCAGCTGCAGGACGGTCTGGAGGTCGCCGTCAGAGTGGAAGGCAGCCAGTGCTGTCAGCATGATGGCTGTGTAGCCTGCCTTGTTCTGCTTGTCAGCATTACACAGGCCTGTCAGGTAAAGACAGAAATCAGTATGACAGGTGATCCACCAGCCCAACATCGACATGAGACAGATTTATTTTAAGGATCGGGTGACACAGAGTGATATAGGACGTGACAGAACACAAAAATATTAGAAGAAAATCAATCTTAGTTTTAGTTAAATCAGTCTTAATTTGAACAGATTTATATTGCTAAATTTTACTGCTGCAAAAGTCTTAGTATGATGTAAATGTTTTTTTTATTCAGGAATTTAAAGAAACATAATCAACTAAGACTAAAATTTTAAAGGAAGACATTTATTTTTACTGATAAAAAAATGAAATGGACATAAAAGTAATTACCATTCTCATACATAAACACACAAAACACACAAATAGTTCACCAGTGTCCAGCAGAAGTTTCACCACGGGGAAGTTGGAGTGAGAGACGGTGTAGTGAAGCGCTGTATTCCCGTTGCCATCTGCCATGTTGATCACAAACTCCAGCAGCTGAGGGGAGATTGAGGCGAAGGTGTCCATATAGGCCTTGACAACAGCTGTGTCGGCTGCTTTGTGACAGGACACACGTAGCCACTCCTGCAGCACAGTGGTGTAAGCCGCCCTCTGAAATTACACAAAATGGAGACGTTTAAGTCAAATAAACACTAAAAAACACAAGCAGGACTTGTTGGAAACCAAACACCAGAAGAAGCACACAGACTTCATGTTGTGGAGAGAATATGTAGAAAAAAGCGTTTGGATTTAAAGTTGCTCAATTTGATCATTTTGAAATACAACCTTTTTTGAGTAAATAATGGATGAAATGTTGCAAAATAAGCACATTCTTCTTTTGTTGCAGTGAGAAAAGTAGAAAAAGCATTAGATGTGTTAGGATTTCCCAGAAAGAGGTAATGAGTGAATTAGATTCAACACATACTGCTCCATGTTGGCTAAAGGCATTAGGTTCCCCAAGGGCTTTCTGCAGGGCATACAAGGCTGAACGCAAGCTTTCACACAGCTCCAGTCTAGAACAGACAAATAAACATTAGAAATCTATGCTTATAGATTCCATCTTTAATCCCAGATTGTCTGTAAATCATGTGCACGTTTACCTGACTTGCTTAGAAGATGCTGTTACAGTGTCAGTTGCAGAGCTCTCAGCTGCTGGCTTGGACTGCGACTGAGCAGAGGATGCAGATGTTTCTGACTGGACGGTGTACTCATGCTTGATACCCTCAGCGGTTTTAGTGACACGTGCTGATGTAGAACGCGTATCTGTAGACCGGATGGAGTTCTGCTCAGGAGTGAATTCAGTGCTTGATGAAGTAGATGTGATCTCATGGGTGGTGGTGTGCTTTTCTGATAACTGCTCCACAGTCTCTTTGGAAGCAGAGTCCTTAGCTACACATGGAGGAGCTGATGAGGAATCTGGTGCTGATGGCTGTGAGGCACATTTTTGTGCAACAGTGTCTGTTGCTGGCGGCAGAAGAGTTTTGTCCGATAGTCTCGTGTCTGAAGTTGCAGACTGGCTGGGACTCTGCTGAGAGTCTGGGGTGACAGCTGGGAGTTTGACTGTGGTCTGTTGAGGTACACTGGTGGTTTCTTCTTGTGGCTGAAAAGTCTTGTTAAGGGTTATCTGCTGGTGCTGGTTGTTAATATCTGGTAGTTTATCTCTGGCTTCATGATATTCACTGGAGTCACTCCCTTCATCTGAACTCTCGCTGCTGCTATCATCTGATGAAGTGGACTCATAGCTGTAAGAAAAATGATGTTTTGCTATTTTACAGCTTAGAATCCTAATAAAAATTAATCACTTTATTCTTGCATATAAAATACTGGGTTTTATTGTTTTAGGTAGCTTTTGGTACTAATACTTTGTGTTTAGCGGAAATAAATTGTAACAGACACAGAAACAGACACTTACCCTCCATTGACTCCAATGAACTGCAGGTTTTTCTTTGTAGAGGGAGAGCCTGGTTCACCGTCTGCTTTCCGCTTCATTATTGATCTCAGAGACGACTGAGGAGATGAGGCTAAAACAAGATTCCACCAATCAAGCATCCAGCAGGAATATGACAAGGTCTAAACAAGCTAGCATGTTGATGAAGGCCCACATACCTGTTTTAGAAGATTCCTCTTGCAACTGGTCATACTCATTGGTTGCATGTGCATCTTCTTTAGTATGTACCAAACCACTCTGACTACCACATGTTACAGCAACAGTTGGGTTAACAACATGTACTGAAGTGGACAGCCCGCGTCTCAGGACATCCCGTACCTGCTTGGAGCTGACTGCAATCGGCAACTCAAGGGGAGCCTCTGAAAAACAAAGAGAATTATTTTTATATATTTAATCTTACAATTCTTTATTAGTATATTAAATATATAGGAGGAATGCAACAAATTGCTACAGCAAACCTAATCTGATGCAATCCAGTACAATAATAGCAGCGCATTAAATCTGCTAAACTTTCATGTGTCGCATAAACTTGGTGTTTGAATGTGTGCAGTTAATAAACTTATAATTAACGTATAAACGTGGTATCATCTGTTGAACAATGCCAGGTAAACTCAGACCTTCAGTTTGTCCTTTGTGGTGGCCCTCAGTGACTCGACTCACTGGTTGAGGAAGAGGGGAGCTGCAGGTTTCTGCCCTGAGCCGTGTGCCCACCTCCACAACAGTAGGCTTCTCTAGCGTGTACACCTGGATCCCCACAGTTCTCTGTTCCCTCTGTTGTGGCTGTTGTGTGAAGCTGACCAGTGTGTGCAGACTGCAGCCTTGTGGTTCCTGCCAGCCCATGCTAGTTGCCATTACTGGATGCTCTGCCTGGGGGGTCTTCTGGATAGCAGTAACTTGCTGTTGTGCAGCCTGCAGCTCCTGCATTGTCCTCTTTAATTTGCCCTCAAGGCAACCTACTTGATCTCTGAGAGCCTCCGTCTCAGGTGTCAGGCCCAGATCCTTTTCTTGAACCCAGACCCCGACATGACGAGTGCTCTTAATGTCTTCTGGTCCCACTCCAACAGTGCGAACCTCCCGCTTTACATCTGGTCGCGCTCCACCCACAATCACTGTGTCTTCAATTTCACAGCCTGAGTCTTGCTTGGAGCCTTCGGGTGTGGTTGGAGACATCGGCCCTGGTGTCTTGTTACTCTTAGCTCCGTTGCTCACCTCTTCTTCGGGAATATCAATGTAGAGCTCCCCACGGGGTCGACCCCGGCTGAAACCAAGAGTGTGCCCAAGGAATTTCTGGCTCTTTAGTTGGACACTGAGCTGCCTTTTCTCCTCTTGCAGCACAGATATTTTAACCTGGAGCACAGGGATGGTCTTCACCTGCTCCTCGAGCTCCTTTATTTTCCTGAGGGCCGCAGCCATCTGCTCTCTGACATGTTGCAAGTGGGCAGGGGTTGGAGTCACTGGGGTAGACAGACCGGAGCTCAAGGGAGTAAAGGATCCACCACCACCCTGTGCCCGGTTGAAGCTGTGTGCACTGCTGAGGGAGGTGTTAGAACCTGCTACACTGCTGTGCATGCTCCCCAAGTTGGAAAATCTCCGCGCTTCTTTTTCCTCCTCCAGCTTCCTTCGTGCATCTAGAAGTGTTTTCTCTACTCGAGCAGTACAAAAGTTGGGCCTCTGTGATGTGTGGTAGCCTGGAGCACAGTAGGAATAGGACGAATGCCGGCTGTCCATGCTGGCATTTGAGCACAGAGACTCTGTGGAGGTCCACCATGAGCCAGCATAGCCATAGCCACGGGGCAGGGAGCCATAGCGTGGCCGGCGTTGGATAGGCACCTTCTTAATAGTGTTCCCCTTTTCAATGTCGTTAACATATTTCAGGAAGTCGAGGTCCAGACGGTAGCCATAGGGAGTCTCCACTGAGTAGGGCGCCTCCTGTTCTTTGGTGTGCAGAGAAGGAGGAGCAGGCGGGTTGAGTTTCCCTGCAGGGGAAGAAAATCAACTTTAAACAAACGGAAATCTGTGTCTAATCCTCAGCACAGACATTAGAAAATAGCTTTATTTCTTGAATACTATGTATTTATGTTTGTACTCTTCAAAACATTCTCAAACAAGGTTCAAAGTGAAATGGTGTGTTTACTCCAGTGTTAGCTTAGTCTGTTCCCTAAAGTACCTAAAAAGCCCTTTTTGTTGTATTTCTATTTTTCAAAAGACAACTCGTTGTTACCTGAGAGGCATCTGGATTTCTATTAGCAGCTTTATTCTTAAATTATTTCTTCTTTTTAATTGAAAAGGTACAGTTATCTAACTAAAGCATCATTTTACTTAAAGAGCTCGTATCTAGCAATGTGTTTTTTACATCTGATTTAGTCAAATACCAGTGCTGTTATATTTTATTACAAGTAGCTCCAATAGCTTCTGCCGGAAAATAAGTTATTATAAATATTTACAAAAAAAGAGGAAGTTGACCCAAAAAAGTTAGTTTTTCTGTATATATTTACTTTTTTCATTTATTTATTAAAAATGTGTATAGGCATGCCTATTTATTCATGGTTATTTATTTATGCATGTTTTCTTTCATTTGATTAGATGGCAAGACAAACTTCTTGACTTTGGATTCATGAGTAGAAAAACGGTACCTGGGAAGTTGGGATCCATGTGCAGCACCTGAGCCATCATGAGCCAGTAGCTGGTTTTCAATCACACAAACTCTCACCTGTGGTAGAACAGACAAGCTGAGATTATAAAAGAGCATGTTGTCATATTTTCTTGTCATAATACAGAGACGAATTATATACAAATATCTAATATACAACATCACTCTACAAGAGCTGTGTAGCCAAAGAGCCCTTCCCTGCAGATGGTTTGAGACCTTGCCAAAAAATAGTTCCTATTTTTGGTGAAAAATTATGTCTATTTTTGGCCATATTGTTCTTTCTGCATGATGATGAGGGATAGCGTTTCTCTTTCTTTTACTACATCACCCTCTTGCCTCTGTGCCTGATTTAAGCTGTTCATTTTTTGGAGCACAGTCAAATGTGTATTTGCTTCTGTTCATTGCAGTCGGAGAAGAGAGGGGAAAGTTTCCTGGCAGCTGATTCCAGGACAGAGATTTGCCAGTTACAACCTTATTAGGAATCATCTGTGCACGCTAACATCGCCTCACAACGTCTGGTTTGCACACAGTATCTGTTCAAGTTCTGGCTTGCTTTTTCTTTTTGTTAAAAAAAAAAACCATTGTTTCTTTATCTATTTGCCCTTGCTTTATATTTTTCTGCCCTGTCTTCTTCTCTTGATGTCAGCTGATGATCAGGAGGTCTCATCTGCTCATCTTTTTTTGTTTTTCTACTGCATTAGCTTGCTGAACACAAACTTAATTCAATGCATTTTTCATTCTAAAGGTGAAATACTATATCCGAATAAATAAAATACTCTGTTTCCTTTCACAGAAAGCAACCCCCTCTGTCCAAATAGAAAAAAACATGCTTGTTCCAAAGAGTTTGTGTCTGCTTGGGAAAGATTAACTTTCTAGGTCATCACTTAGTGGGAACAGGGGATGTAATGTTTAAGCGACCCACAGTATTAATCAGATGAACATCTTTAAATTATTGCGGCTTTGTGGTGCTAAGATGAAAAGTTTGAGCTGAAAACCCTCACTTTATTTCTTAAGACACAGATTCAGTTTAATGCTTTTTCTTTTTCTTTCCCTCTCATGTCTTGTGACCCTCGGTTGTGCTCGCTCAGTTGTGAAAAGTAGGGCACTTGGAAACAGACAGAATTGACTTTGTATTTCTGAAGTGCTTTAGTCAGTCAAATTTCTTGGTGTCATTCCCCTTATCTGTATCTTTTCATCACCCTTCCATACCAAGATAACCACGTCCTATAGAGCCATGATCATTTTGTATCCATTTGCATACAGATCCTATTTAATGCTAGGAATTTAAAGCACTTCTAATCCAGCAGTGTTAAGAAAGAATCACGCCAGCTAGTTCAGTTTGATCAGACACTACCAATAAGCCAACTATACTTTAACTTACACATGAGAAATTAATAAGATGACTCAGATATAATTAATGTATTAAGGTTGTAGCAAAAATAGATTAACTGATAAAAATATTTATTCCCTCACAGATAAGATGCTTTTATTAAACTTGAATATTATCATGTAACATTAAAAAAGCTGAGTTTTGGCTCCCTGCCTTTATCCTTCTTTTTGAGAGCATGTTTATCGCAAATGTAAGTGTCAAACTGATTGTGTGTTGCATTGTCAGTATGACTAAATGTGTGAGAAAGTGAGAGCAGGACACAGAAGAGTGTCTGGAAGTGAGACGCTGTGTGACAGTATGTGGGCAGGAGGGTGGAGGACAGTACTGACAGGGGACGGTTGATGAGATATAATTAGAGCTGGCAGTTTGAGTAACTAAACAACCCAGCCAGACGAGAAGGACGATGTTGTCAACTCAATTTCCCTTGAATCCAAAATGTTGCGTCCCCCCCTTTAAGTCATACATCCAAACTCTTATTGGTCAGTGTTTTCAAATGAGCTTTGGGAGCCATTCCTCTCGCATACCCTCCCCAGAAAGTACCCATGCCATCACACTTTCACATCTGCTTTTAAATGCGTAGCAAACTAGGTGTTTCAGACATGTTAGTATGTGTGTATGAACTCCCCCGAGTGTCTGCAAATGGCCAGGGTGGGGTGGATGACCTTCCTCCCGCTCTCAAACTCAAGCAGAGTTCCTTAGAGATGACATCTGAGCAGAAACCAGTGTTTACTCTTCATCTGCACCATACAATAATTCTTCTGATGACTCTTCCTGGCCAGTCTAATCCAGGAGAAACGCTTTGCCCCCCCCCCCCAAATTGCCTTCCCACCCCCACCTCCTTATACAGCTGCATACCATACTAAAGGAAGCTAAACCAGCCTGACTTACTCCCTCTTCCTAACTATTAAGATTAAACCAACCCTTAGGGGGAGAAGATGCAGGTCATCCAGCACAAATTGCATGTCTGTGGTATGTCCTGTAAGAGAATAACTGCATTATGCTGTGACTTCATCGCTCTGCTGCACAAATATGCAGCAGAAATAATGCAGGTATTTATTTACATCTAAACTCTTGCGTCTGCTTAACAACAGGGTTTGATTTACATCATGTATAAACATTCTGGTGTCTTTGGTGTGTCAGAGGACTGAGACCACCCTGAGAAGTCATTAGGAGTCCCAGGCCAAATATTGAGGTCACTTCTAAATTCATCAGACTCATTGCTTCCATTCATTAAGTCAACTTATTATTGCCATTACAAAGGATTAAAGTATTGCTAAGTAAGAAATACCGCTGTTTCCAACACCCTGGAAAGATCTTTATGGATTTTTCCACTGCCTTACAGACTCTCCGGCTTTGGTGATGGCTACTTTGCACAAGCTTGGGAATGGTTTGTGAATTAGGAAAGAAGAGATTTAGTTTCTGCCTCATACCAGCTGCTTGTGCTGCAAGGATGGGATCTCTCCTCCCCAGGCTCCTTCCTCTCCTTTCCTGTTCTTGCCCTCTTACAGTCAGCACCTGTGGAAAAGAATACAGCAAACTTAAACTTTGGCTGTCCCTGCCTTACTGTAGCAATCTCAAGCCTAGAAAAATGAAAACAAAGGCAAAATCTGGACACAGTCATCAGGATGCATCAGTTAAACCTCACTGAAAGCTGTGCGGGTCTGTTGACACAGAGATAAAAATGAAACTTGTGACAGGTTACAAAAGATTGGCCCCTGCAAGACCATAAACACAGTTTGCAGAGCTAGAAAAACACACTAAAGCATTCCAGTGGTTTTGACTGACAAGCCGGATGTAAAGAATATACCCCCATGAGATGCCAGTTGTTCAGACATCCATGTTAACGTGCTCCTCTCCCAGCTCACTGAAACACTTTCACCCCCCCCCCTCACTTCAGCTCAGGGCACTAATCAATTCAAGGCTGGGAGCGGGAGTTTTTCTGCCATGTGACTGGATAATGTGCTGGTTTCTAGCTTGTGTGACTAAAACTCCTAAATCCAGCTGCAGAGACACACTCCCTCCATTTTGGTGAGAACCGCCATCACCTGGAAAAAATGGACTTAAGTACTGTGTGATACTGCGGGACAGTATCTGCTGATTCTCATACTTTGACAGCTCGGCTTCAGGCTGCTCTGTAAGCGTGGTCGACATTTTGTCTGAGGGATGAAAATCACTTACGGGTGACCTTTTCACAATATCATAACATGACTTGCTGTTGTTCAGACCATTGTTTCATAATGTTGTCATGCCAGTACCACAGAGGGTGGAAGGTTGGTGGGAAAAATAGATCTTCTGGACTGGAGCGACAGGGAAATTTACAAAGAGCCATTCATTGAGCTCCAAACTCCACAGCTGGTTTTAATAAAAAGCAAGGAGGGGCATCTCAGAGACGGAGAGACAGAGAAAATAATGTGAGTATGTGCGGCAAGGAAATTTGCCTCAAAACAAACAAACAGTTGATAAGGTGCTGTTATCGACCCACATGTGGACAGAAAGCAGGGAAAAAGCCTGACTTCCACAAAATTACTGATGTCTACTTCCAGTCAAACCCAAAACTCAACAACTGCGAGAACTGATTTTTTTTCGGCCAATCATGTCAAATAGTGACATAAACTATATTATAGACATAGTCAGACATGATTATAGGGTCTCTTAGTATATAAAAGATTTCTCTCAAATTAAAAGACCAAACTATTGTAAGCCGAGCCCTTAGCTGTAAGCATTGTGTTGGCACTGGTGGTGAATATTTCTGTAAGACAAATACCAAACGCAACAGAGGAGACTCACTAAACTCCCATCGTCTCCCACACAACACATGAAAACACACAGATCTCTCAACACATCGTCACTGTCTGAGGTCTGAAGACTCCCACAGATCAGCAAACACAGCTGTAGCTATTAAGCTGATTTATTCGAGTAGGGGCACAAATTATACGAAGGCCAAATGATTTAATTGTTTTTAATTTCCCCTACAAAACTTTGGTAACAGCCCGATTTGCTGATTATAGTTTGCTGTGCAAATGCTCTCCTTCCTTCAGTGGTGTCAGTTTATGTACCGCTATCATCATACCAAGCTAATTGATGTTGCACAACAGCGATGATGGTTTGAGATCTGATGAAGAAAGGGTTACAGGAAAGGGGTTTTTACATCTCTGTATTCCCCATGGACGCAAAAACAACTCAGTGACTTCCTCCCAGCCCAGGAGTAAGAGTAACAATAAGGATAACACAAACAAGAACAAGAGAAAAAGCAGCAGCAGAAAAAGAAGTAAGTATATAGAAGGAGGATGTAAAGAAAAGAAGGAAAAGCTGTAAGATGGGTGCGAAAGGGAGAGGTGGAGATTGCTGTGCAGGTTTTAGAAAACTTCTCCAATGAGAACAAGCAAGTTCTCCAGTCTGAACTATAGTCAGCTGCTTCAGAAGACTGTAGAGACAGCTACAAGTGGTCCTCACTCTAAATAAATAAAGGATTTATTGTCTGAAAAGAGCTCCACCTATAAGATTACAATCATTCGTATAATCAACCCTCCCAAAATAGTCAAACAATAGAGAATTCCTAAACAAATAGTCAAACTGAGAGAAAAAAAAGAAAAATAGCTATTGTTGCTTTTGTTGTTCTCCCCAGACTAACAGGCATAAAAAAGGACCTCAGATAAAGATCATCATTATCAAGAGTTTTAAAAGTTATGCAAAGTTGATTAAAGAAGACAAAGAGTCTGAGATATCTATCTTCGATTCCTTTTTTTCTATCTTTACTTTGCAACTTTTCCTAACTGAATATGAAATGAGAATAAATGACAAGAAATCTGTTGTCAACAGATATGTGACCGAACAAAATACGTCACAGCTTGACAGAAGGAGCTTTCACCATATGCGGTGGAGCAAGATGAGGTCATATTAACATGGGAATACAGCGAGTTCCAAAACTTCTGCTTCTTAATTATGGAAGTGAAATCATAACTTGATGGGATGCAACCACCAGGACTTTCTGCCCTTTAGCAAAAAGTCCTGTTTTTCCCATTAAACGGTGGTGTGGAAGAGCAGACGATTCTGGGGCTGGAACAGTCTGGTGTAGAGTATGGCCGAAAGGAGGGGCTGGCTAGCTCACATTACTCCTGGAATAGGAGCAGAGTAAACACCCGCCACTCTGCTATTGGTCATTGTGCTGACCTTCAACAGGAAACTGAGCAAGGGTGGGACTGAGCGGCAAGGAGCGGCACCGGAAAAAAGACACACTGACAAAAAAAACCTATTTGGGAGAAAATTCCTGAGCAGTTATGAAGGTGGAGATTAAGACTGATGGTGAGCAGAAAGGCAGAGTGTTTCTCTGCTTCTGGAGGGGAGGATGATAAAGACAAGACAGAAGTAAATTTGGGTTACACCAATGGGAGCAGAGCTGGTACAATCACACCAGTGTGTTGTGGTATATGATTGACAGTGCTGTAAATCAGAGGAAGCATAGACTCTCTGGGATATGATGTAATTATATGTATAAAGCCAAACGTATTGTTTGATATGTACAGTTTTTGTAACATTTTGTATCACTTTCAGGTAGAAACTTGATTAAAAACCCAGTTGTACCACCATATGATACTGGTCTCCTTCATCCCAATGAACACCAGAAAGCAGAAGATTACTCTACAAATTATTTTTAACTTACAAAAAAACCCCCAAAAAAACAGAAATTACTTTAAATTTTTCAAATTTTGTAAAATGGTCAAACAAAAACGTTTTAAAAACCTTTAAAATGGGATTTTTCAGACCAGTTGTTCTTAGATTGGGCTTTAAAAGCTTAAGTGGTTTCTTCTAAGGGATTCTATCAATTACCTCAAGATATAGGATGACCTGATTATCAAAATACTCCATAGACATAAATACATCAAACTGAGATGAAAAAAAAAAAAATAGAGAAAACATCCCCTTCAGTGACAACTTCAACATGTTCATGTCATGTACCAGACAGAACAGTTCATCTGGTTTTTCTGAATCATTAATGCACAAAAGGAGATCAGTCGGATTATACAAGGAGATAATGAATTACTCTCTGAAAGACCTCAAAAGCCAGAATCTGACCATTTAACATCACTGCACTGGTCTAGTTAATGAACAGTGATAAGTAGGCGTATTAACTTGCTGTGTTTGTCAGGCGGGCATTATCAAGGTAATATTAGGTCTTACAGTTATCCCCCAGCTTAAAAGATTACTTATCTCTGACATAAAGCATCTTGTTTAAATGCCCTAAAACTAGACAGCGATAGTAATAACAACTTACAAAGTTTGCTTTGGGTAAAAGAAACTTTGAAAAACTGAAAACTACGCAGCTTCTTGTCAATAAACAACATTATATATGATGGGAAATACACAGTATCAATAGTGTGTATTGCCTTAATGGAACAGCTGCGTGATTACACAGTAAAACCTTTCTGAAAAATAATCTATTATAGACAAAAGACAGTGACAGACCCTCTGATGAAGGTTTAGGGTGTAATTTCATTAGTCTCACTAAACCATTTAAGTGCCCGGCGTGTGGCCCATGTGTGCAAATGGGGTTTATAGTCTTGCATTCCACCACAGCACCCCTGGGCCCGAATGCCATGATGAGACAATCACATTCCACCCCAGCTAAGAAAACTGCTGCGGGAAACTCCAGCAGCATACGGACCTCACCATAGCTTTCTCGTATTGCAGTTTCGGGGACTCCCAGAAGTTTCCTGATGTGAATTCCACGGGGGTCCCTTTATATGCCAGGAATACACAATGTTCACCAACCTCACAAGCTCTTAAATCATATTCAGCTGACATCATATTTGGTTTATTTTAAACCTAAGCTTTCCAGATTATGTTCCATTAAGCTACACCTGAAAACAATAGATTTATACTTAACATTAAGACATTATATGGGAGACATAAACAAGTATCCCTCTTCATGTGAACACGCAGGAATCAGCATGCAGCTGCTACAAACCATCCCCTGTTAGGTGACTTAATGCAGCAGAAAGTCATTATACAACAGCAGGACAGTGGCATATTGTATGATGCAGTGTAACAGACTGATGACTACACTCCCATATCCTGCCAAGTTCTGCATGTCCTCCATTTAAAACAACTTCTGACATTTACTGACTGAGCTGGCCATTTTGTCACATAAAAAATATGGAACATTTAGTCCTAAACTGCATTAATTATTATAATGCATAAAAATGTCAGGGGGATATTTCAGCTTAGATATTCTATTAAGATTTTATGCACTACTTTATGTCAGAAAACAAACATACAGTAAAAGTGACTGTTTACACCCTGCCCTGCTGACATTTCCCTCCTGCAGACTTCATCTTCCTCCTGGTGAAGACTGACCTACTACAGCTGGCAGCAGCGGCAAATTTGAGGCAAGAAGCGCAAAGAAAAAACATCTGGAAGTAATGAAAAGTCACAGGATGCCTGGGACCCACCCTCTCCCAAGAGTCTTGGCTTAATTGAGTTTCTCAGCTTTTAATGAAATTAAAAATGGGATGTTGCAACATATCATACATTTGGCGTGATGGAGGGCAAAGTTAACTAACAATGAATAAACAAAACAAAATATGTTTCTGTTTAGCTTTTAAAGGGATGTGGTAGAAAAAAATAAAATAAAGGAGTGTTGCATTGATGAAAGTAATAAATAGATAAAAGTTGGAGTTTTTAGGTGAAATCAACCCCACAAGCCCATTATGAATATGACTTTATACACAGTAGAAAATTTTACAACGGTGGACTATTAATGCATATCTTTGTTAAGACACATAAAACCCAAAGAAATGTTTTACCGTGAATTCTCGTTTTAATAAAACAGACATACTTTCAAATTATGTATAAAATATCGTTGTGCAGAATTATTTTATTAATAAAGAGGTTGTCCCTTTCAGTAGATTAGACTAGAGGCGC
This sequence comes from Pseudomugil tenellus, assembly GCA_037177515.1. NCBI lineage: Eukaryota > Metazoa > Chordata > Actinopteri > Atheriniformes > Pseudomugilidae > Pseudomugil > Pseudomugil tenellus. The sequence goes on along the minus strand of JBAMHX010000023.1, from coordinate 15,964,815 downwards.
TTCATGGCACCGTGATGATGCTCTAAACAAAAAGACGCGCACTGAAGGAGGAACCACGAGACTCTCCAGATTCCTTTAAAGGTTAACCTTAAAGCCCAATCACGAGAACCAGCTACTCTCAACATTTGGGAATAAATTATAAACGTGAAACTGCATCCGGGGTGGGTTTTTTGGGATATTGAGGGTCCGTTACTTCGGAGAAATAGGAAAGGTGGAACTGGCAAGACCGACGGCTCACAAAAGAAGTCTCACTAAGGCGCCTCGTCGAAAGCGCGGAGATTCAGTTTGACAAAGAGAGGAAAAAATTATTAAACCTGAGCAAATGTAACTTCTCAGCTGCTCTTACCTGCCTTGTAGAAATCCTTTCAGCCTTCTCGGCCCAGGAGCGCTCACTGACAGAGACAAAAACACCGCAGCCAAGATGCTCCGGGCCCCCTCCTGCTCCTCTTAAAGGGCCAGCAGCCACCAGGAAACGCACAGGGGCTCGTGCATTTTACCTTTACCACTGTCCATTACCTCCAAGGAAGCACACACACAAAAAACCGCGATGCAAGCACATGTATTACTTTTCTAATGAGGCTCCTGAAGGACCAACTAAATACTTATTTGTTGAGCAGCCACATAAGCAATGGGAACACCTCTGGGTCTTAGCAGAACTATTACATACACAACTTTTAAGCCAAAGACCAACATGAATTTGCACAAAAGTAGTTTTAAAGAGTTGATATGATACTGAACTTTCTTTTAAGACATACAAAAAAATAACACTACCTGGGGAATATTTGTTGTATGTGTAGACAAAATAGCATTTAGTGACATTAAGACCTGGTGTCAAAAGACTAATCAGCATAATTTGACATTAAACTTGATGACTAGATTTGGCTCTGTTTCAAATATAAAATAATTACAAAACATTTACAGAAACAAATCTTCACTATAACAAGTTGAACTATGATTAAAAATTATTTTAATTTCTACCCCAGTTGCTTACAGTGCAATAATGTAATACTATGCAGAAGGTACAGAAGTACCTCAGAGGAAAATGAAAATTATTTGCGTGCTTACAAGAAACAATTATAGCACTGACAAACATAATAGATGTTGAGCAACTCAATGTTACCAGATGTATAAATGAAAGTTCACAAAATGTGTAAGAAGAAATTTAATGAAAGGCAGAGTAAATAAATAAAATTTTAACTGGTAGAAAAGCAGTTCCTTGGATAGTTTAGTTGTTACAGTGTTAATATGCCACAGCCTGTTTACAATAGTGCAATTTAACAGATACAGTAGTACAAAATAGCTACATTAAAAGCAAACTTTCAGCAAGCATTGCTGAACCTATACAACACATACAGTGCTTTTTGACAGCAGTAAAGTTAAAAATAATAATAATATTAATTGCCTACCCAGGAAAACCATATTCAGTTATCACATAGTACTGCAGCTTGATGTCATAGTTTTAACAATAGTTTCATGCAGGTGAAAGACAGCATGGCCAGAGGCAGTGCTTCTGTGATAAAGATATATGACCGCAGTGCATTACAAGAGAAATTTCACAGTTTAAAAAAAAAAAAAAAAAAACACATTTAAAACACGTCGTCCTGACGTTCTCCTTGTGTACAAGCCCACAGGCCTGCGCTCACGCAGGATGAGCCCACAGATTTCTTTATAATGAATTCTTAAAACAAGATGTGCAGATCAATGTGACAACTTGAGAAGGAAGGAATGTAAGTTATTTGGTCTGTTGACAACAAAAGAAAAACTCCCTGGGATTATTTTATAGAAATGTCTGGCAGCTACTACCGCTGGGAATGGCTTAGAAAAATATCTCTTACAAATAAAAAAAGGAAAGATCGTGACACAAATCACCTGCAGTCTCTTAAAAAGCAAAAATGAACTGGCCAACTTCTCAGTGATCTGGATACAAAATGTTTGGTTGCTTTTGTACATGTAGAAAAAAAGGCGCTAAAGCCTGATCAAGCTTCAAGAGATTACTTTTGGTTGCCACTGAGTAGATTACTGTGGAAAGCCCCCCTCCCCCCTCTTTATAATGCTGCCATCTTAAGAATCTCCCTCTAAATAACAATGTTTAGAAAGCAGATAACCTCCCAGTATAAACAGCTGAGATTTCTTTCCTGGTTCAACAGGAAAACAAGTGACAACTAGCTGTGTGTGTTTGCGTGTGTGTGTGTGGTTTTAAGACATAACTAGGTGGCTGGGCAGGAGGAGGGGGTAAAATAATGAGGAAGAGGACGGTGTGTGTGTGTGCATGTGGCAGTTGGTGTGCAGGGTAGTTGGGGGGGGCAGACGGGATGAGATGGTGCTAATTTCTAAAGCTTGTTGCAATGTGTTCTTTTTGTAGTCCTCTGCGCATCAACAGTCGACTTTGTGGAGACTGGATCGGCTGTAGGAGTTTCTGGAAGAGCGAGAACAAGAGATGATGGTGTTAATGAATACGCTGATGCATAAAAGTCATGTTTACATTTTCTTAATCTGAGGTATGAAATCTGACCTGGATGGGATAAAAAAAAGAAAGGTCAAAACATGAAACAAAGTAAAAGAATATTAATAAAATACAAAGCGATTAAAGTCATTCAGGGATCGACTCATCTCTCAGTTAGTCATTTTCAGGATATTGTCACATCTTTCTGGCAGGTGTCACCGTTTCTGGTTCTGATTTATATAAGCAGTCCAGTGACCTGCATGTGCATCCACAGTGCTGCAGCCAAAAGAAGAAGCAAACTGAAAACACATGTTTCATTTCTTAAAGACGTGCACACATCTTTATCAGGAACTCTAAAATCTTGGCAAAGAAAAATAAATATTAAAGGCGTTTTTGTCTCCCTTTTCACTGGTGTATGAGTCTAACCATCAGTGTGATAAAGTTGGGTATTATGTTGCAGTTCAAGAAGCGGCATGAGCTCATTTTGCGTGTCCCCGTGTGTAGGCGTGTGTGCGTTTACTGTCTCAAGTTACCGTTGTGTTTGCAGAGTCTGAGCTGGCAGGGTTTTGTACAGCTGGGGGATCTTGCGGTTGATGAGAGGACCCAGAGCTTCTTTCAGTTTATTGTAGTTCCTCTCCAGCTCTTTGTGGTACTCCTTCTGGTCCGGTCCAATCAGGGCCTTATTCTTCCTCAGGGCATCCTCACACCTGCGTGAAAAGTAACAGAAAAGACACACGCAGTTGGGATTTGCTTTTATTGTTTGCACAGCAGTCTGTGTGCGAGTTGTGGAGCGTGTCATCACCTCTTAGTGAAGTCTTTAAAGCAAAGCCGCAGTTTGTTGTGATGGCGAAACAGCTTTGGGTCATGAGGAATGTCAGAGAGAAAGACTTGTGCGACCTCAAGGGGGCCCTGTGAGGGGGGAGAAACTTACATATTTGCTGAGGAATGTCTATCTTTACTTCAAACACTGACGCAGACAAGAAGCCAAATCTTAGTGGGATTAATTCTCCAGAGGATGACATATTTTATGATTCTTTATGAGCACCTGGTTGACAGTCGTTCCCACACAGCCCTGCAGCACCATTTGCAGCATCTTAGGATCTGCAGGATCCTGGTTTGTGGCAAATGCAAGCTCCTGAGTCTTCTTCTGCATATCTTCAATTGCCACCTCCATGGGAACAAGAATGATCTGCAGAACCATCGAGGACAATATGAAGACATGCACTGCATTTATTTCACATGCCATCCCGCTAACAACAACATCTACCTCCTCCTTGTGGGTAACGTTGATGCGCGTCTTTATGTAGGGGAAGGCGTGAGATGTTGTCAAGATAGTTTTGCGTTTATACTGCTCGTGTAGGTCGCCATGGGCACGGCCATCCAGAGTGAAGGGTGTACAGTACATGAAGGTGCGCAGGTTGTAGTTCTTGTCAAAGTAGGTGATTCTTTCTTTTAACTCGTATGTGTCAAAGTAAGGCTCAACGTAGGTGATCTGGAGGTAAGCCTATAACAACAAGCAGTACAGTTAGAAACTTAAAAACTTCAGGGTTACAGGTTTTGTAACAAATACACACATAACATCACCTTATTGGGATCCAGTTTGCTTTTGTCCACTGGGTTGGAGTCCTTAATAATTTCAACCACATCATCCCCAAACTTGTCCAAGTAGAACTCCTGCACAGTGAAGGGATTCATTTTTAGATAAAGGTTTTTCACACATTACCAACGGCACCTTCGTAATGAATCATCATGCCTCGAGTCGGTGGGAGATTTCAGCTAATTTGGTGATTGAAGGCTCCTTGTAGACAAACTCCTGCTCATCCAAGTCGCCAAACTGGCACCCATAGAAGCCCACACGGAAGTAGGTGCCAAACATTCTCTAAAGACTACAAATGGGATGAAAAAGGAAGCTGAATTAATTAATAAAAAGAAAAACAAACAAACAAGAAAATAATGTGATAAAGCCATATTGATATTCCTGGACCTATTAAACAGCTTTTGAAAATTGAAAGCTTTACTTAATGCTGAAAATGTTTTTAAAAATTTTGTTCTGTTAGATATATATGAACAACATGATTAGTAACAGAAGAACTGTAGTAGAAAAGAAAGGAAAATGCAAAATGAAAGGTTGCTTTGCTCCTTCGGACATAGTTATGGTGACACGTTGGGTTTTACTCACCAGTCATTCACACAGGAATGGAGAGAATCAAATACCCCAAAGAGGAAAGAAAATATTGTTAACACAAAGCAGAAATTACCACATCATTTCTTTCACCTTATACTGAGTAGTTTTAAAGTCAGATGAGCATGTTACCTCCCATCCTGAACTCTGAAAATGCAAAGAAACAAGAAGACATTTATAAGAAGGAAAATGGAAAAAAAACCCTTGTTATTAACTCGTCATTATACTATGAACTAACTTGGTTGTAGACTTTGTTGAAGGCATCCTGCAGCTTCCCATGAACTGTGGCCAGCTTTTTGAAATCCCTGTTAGCTTCATGGATGGGCAGCAGTATCTTGTACACTTCGTTAATGGCCTCATACATGGCAGCCTACGATCGCAAGAAAATGGAACATTTTCTACAATCAATACTGGATCACGTAACCATCTTCAACCATTTTAATGCTCTAACTTTGTGTTTTGCTACTTTTAAGTCTGTCATGTAGTAAATGAAGGTGAATGTTACCATGTTAAAAGAGGCAGCTGCCTGCTCCAGAAGGCCCACCAGGCCAGACTCACTGAAATACTTTCCAGCACAAATGCCTTCCTCCTCAGGAGACAGGACGTCATCAGATACTGCTGACTCCTCCAGTATGTTGGATGAAATATGCTGTGGGAAAAATGAAGTCAGAATGAAAGCTTTTATTTAACATGATATGTTTTGTCAGTAGAATGGACATCTAAATAAAACTGCAAGGACTAACCTGAAATGTTACACAGCCAATGGGCAGGTAGCGACAGTCCTCCAGCATGTTTAGGTATTCTGCCACCAGTGCAGCACTGTGGACCAGACAATGGGCTGCTTCAGCGTGATTTCCTCTCTCAGAGTGTTTCCCTGCCATGTTTTGAAGCCACGTCAGGCGCAGGTCAGGAGAGTTCTGGTAACCCTTTGCAATCCTGAGGCAGAAAATCAGATGATAATTACAAGTTCCATCTGAAACACTGTTTACTAGCTTCAAACTGGAAGCGGGCGTACCTGTACATGAGGTCGATTAGCATTTCAGGATCCTGCTGATGCTCTTTCATCTTCACAGTGTCGGTTAGAATCATGTGCAAGTTGAACACCAGATCCTGGACCTGCAGGTTTAATAGCACACACTTTTTATTTATATTTCTCTATTTGAGCTGCTTGAGAACTGGATGTTATGAAAACAGCTACTCATACCTGCTCTGGGAAAGGTGTGTCACGTAGCTCAACATCCACTTCAGCGTATGTCAAGATTGTCTTTAATGATCGACGGAGATGCTCTTCATTGAAACTTTGTGACGTTCCCACCAAGGAGGACAGAGACATTGTGACTTGCATCTTAACTCGTGCAAAGTTCTTATAAAAGACCAGAAAAAATTCAAATTAATATGTAATAAAAACATGCACACCATGTTACAATACATTTCTATTCCATCTTTTTTATAGTAACAATGAAAACCAGTGAAATACAAAACATAGTCTTAGCCTACATTTCCAATCTCAAAGTTTTGCCTCATCAGCAGGTAAAGGGACGCAGAGGCGTGACTTCTGACAGAACCAACACTACTGCTGCAGTGGCGCAGCAGACGCAAGCAAAGGTCTGCACAAAGTTCTGTGTCCTCTTCAAACAGCATCTCAGGAAACTGCAAATAAAAAAAAAACATCCTTTTTATTAATACACTTTAGTCTTTACTTTGATATACTGAACAGCATTAGCAGCGTTTTACTTTGATCTTGTTCTTATATCTTTGCATAATATTTAAAAAACAGTCAAAAATAAGAAACCCAAATTATTTTGCTTGTTTCTACTTGAAATAGCTATAAGGCATGTAAACTGAGGAATCTGTATTTTTTTATTTTTTGTTCAACAACAAAAAGCAGACCTGAAGAATCCTGAAGACAACGAGACTGCTACTACCTTGAAAACTAGAGCTCTCTGTGTAGTGAAGCAGTGCTGCAGAAAGAGGGCGCTCTGGTTGCCTGCCATGCTGTGGAGAAGCACGCGCAGCACCCCACCGAGAACACTCTCTTTCAATTCAGATGCAACCACCGTCTAAAAGAGGAGAAGGGGCACAATAAACTACAGCACGGAAATGATATATGCAGGAAGTGCACTACGTGTAAACAAGTAAGAAAAATGTAGTACATTTAATTAGATGTTATTTTACCTTTACTATAATTTCTAATATGTCCAGTACGATTAAAGATGCTTCAGTGGCCAAGTTTCCATCCACTACAGACTCCTGTTCCACCTCAGCTTTAGTTCTGTAAGTATTATTTCACTTTTAGTTGTTAAATCTGTTTGTAATATTTGTGTATAATATACACACATGAAGTATTCAGTTTAAAACCTCTGCAGTTAACATTGATGTCATTACTATCAAGGTCATACTTGTCAACTCTGTCTGCATTTGGTCTCCAATGAGTGACGTTTTTTCTCCACCTGACATTCTCCTGGCTGCCATAAGGACTTCTTTCTGTAAGAGGAAATTAATTTTTGTAAACAAATGGTTTTTATATTGAGTTTATTGTATTCTTATGTAAAGCACTTTCTAACGTTGTTTTGAAAAGTGCTCTATAAATAAAATTATTATTATAATTATTATAAGTCACAACTGTAAATATGTAGAAAAACACAAATGATGGTGTACTAATGCCACTTACCTCTGCAGCGGCGAACCATCTCTTGACGGGCGCCAATAGTTCCCAGTATGGCTTCTTCCAGACGGGCCTTCATGTCCTGAGACTTTTTAAATGTCAAGCTGTTGATCCTCTCAAGAGTCTTTTTCCCCTATAAATCCCAGCAACCATCACAACACATAAGAAGTGGATGTCAATTCAGTAAAAGTGACAGTAAGACAATGTGTGTGTGAGAGAGAGAGTAAAGGGAGTGACCTGTCCTCACTAATGAGACTATGTGATGGATTATATCAACAGATCATTTTTCATTCAATTGTATTTTCACTGATTATGTAGCAATTAATTATATCAGTACCTTGTACTCAAAGC
>JBAMHX010000023.1:15881648-15925993 GCA_037177515.1 Pseudomugil tenellus | reverse complement strand
ATATAAATCGTAGGCCTATCATGGCGTTTTTATTTTGAGCTGGCTACTGTAAGCATCATTGTTCCCGAAGAGTCCTGCAGCCACGACACAAAGCGCCACTGTTTACATTAATATTCATAGTCCTGCCATAGCCTCTGCAAGAGAGAAGAGGAGGAACGGGTGGCTCTTTTGTTTGCTCGATTCAATACGTTTATTCAGCAAATGGGCGCCTCGCTTCATGAATGCCTGCAGAGCTCACAAGTCCTGCCTTTTAAAAGAAGCTAAAAAAGACAAGCCGAGAAATCAATGGATTCTTTTAATGATTCTCCACGTGTAAACGTGTTTTTACACAGCAACTTGGATTAAAACGTGTAGATATTTGACACAATTTGAACAAAGTCGGTGGTCTTCGGTTGCTTCGTGGCCATCTGTGGCTGCAAATCAGACCCTCGGATGGCCACTCCCTTTTCAGCACGGTGGATAGCGCCCCGCATGCTCCAAGGTCTCCTAAGACACATTCGTCCCTTCGAGCCTTAGATGTCGTCTGCTATCATCTTATCAAAGCAGCGCATACCCAGAGAGCTGCAATCGTTCAGATATCTTTTATTTGTGGTCTGTTGAGCGGAGAATAGGATGGAGTCCCAGCGCATGGCTGACAAGAGCTGTGACTCCTGCCGTCCTGTTGTGTTACAGCTGCCACCATGATCCTTTAAGCTGCAGAGAGTGTGGCTAATGCCCTTTGTTTGGGATAATCCTGTAATCTGTGTTATTTAGAAGGCTCATTTACACTTTAGCTTAACATTTGCTTTTGATTCATGCTTTCCAGAATTTTTTTTCAAATATATATAATATGCACTGCAGGCAGTTACATCTAAAGAGAAGGAAGTAATTGTTAGTTTTAACATGACAAATTATCAGCAACTTCTTACTTTATAGTTTGAGTACACTAAAATATCTAAAATATATTTAACAGTGAAACAAGAAATTAATTTACTTAACAAATAAAAATCACAATTTTCCTTGCAAAGCAAAATGATTCATGTGAGTATAGAATTTCATAACTTACACACTTCCAAGTTGTAACATTTATGGTAGCGAACAAAACAAAAGCAGACTAAATAGAAGATATATATCATTCTGTACCCACAGTCTCCAGTTCAGTCCTCCACCTGAAGTCAAAATGAATTGGGAGAGCTGTTTATATGCATCTGAACACAGAAAACCGCAGACTGCATTTACATGTAGTCTTGTATTGCTTCAGTGTTTTGTAATTTAATAGTGTACAGTGTAGGTGGTATGTGTGTTTGGCAGTGGAGGCAGGGCTCTTGTTTGCGTGCAAGTCTGGGTTCATGTGCTTGGCAGTGGAGGCAGAACTCTTGTGTGTGCGTGCAAGTCTGGGACCATGTGTAGGCGATGATGATGCAGTGCATTAAATATTAAATCTTGCAGAACCCCAAAATAGAAAAAAAAAACAGTGGAGGACTTTTGGTGCTATGATAATAACTTTGATCTGTAAGGAAAATGATTACTTTTCTTTTACATTTACATTTATGTTTTACTTTTTTCTAAACATGTTTGGTGAAAAAAAGGCCCGAGATGCAACAAAGCACTTTAAGTGAAATGATACCAGATATATCACGATGACAGTTCCTATTTATTGTCTCCAGTAGTTGAAAATCTCTGGAGCTAATGAGTGCAAACAAAAAATATTGCAATTATTCACACTGTCAGAGACATTCCGATGCATTTGCATGCTTATCAGGTTACAGCAGGAAAAAAAATCTGGACTATTTAATTGTAGTTTGGAGTGTGTAATAAGAAATATGATGGGCTAAAAGCGAAGCTCATATCTATTCCATTTGTTTCAAATAACTTCAAAGCATGTTGCTGCTCCCCATTTTCATATGAAAATCTTAAACTTTGTTGCTTCTCGTGTCAGCTAATTTGTGCTCCAGCCCATCTTCAGCTATAAATTCTACAACTTCATACTCAGAGCGAGTGCTCTTAAAGCTGGGGGTTATTTCAGTGGATGACTCACATTTGCCCTTAAAATATGTCTGTGTGTGTCTTTTTCTCTCTATCTTCAAAAAGACTTTTATCTTTGAAAACCATTCAGCTTTTCACATTCAGTTATTCAGGTGCATCACACAACACTATGCTGCATTAGTATTAGAGTTAATATAACACAGCTGCTTAACTGCACCTTTTGTCGTCAAACTGTTTAATTTGTCTTGATTTTTAATTAAAAAGATAAAATTTCAGCTCCATTTGAGCTCTGGATCAAAACCTTTACGTGACAGGTTGTTATTTCACATTGCATTGTTCACCCTTTGTACATTTGTACAAATGTGCATTTGAAGTATCTTTATTTTTAGACTTTCTGTGCTGCCACTGTGCTGCTTCTCTCTTGTCGTTTTAAATCTGACTTACTGAAATTCTCTAAATCTTCAATGCTTTGCATATCAATATTAATATATGGAGGACAGATTTCTAACCCGTATAGCACAAAATAAGCACCAACAAATAAGCAGTCAGCTTAGAATAAGAAAGCCTTACAGCCATTAGAAACAATGTCGTCTTTAAGTGGCTGTTACCTGGGCAACTTGAGTCAAGGTGAGGCTCAAAGCAAAGCAGTCAGATGACAATGAAGGCAATGCAGACAGCAGATTTAATTTTAAATACCTGTTCAGATATCCTAGAAAAAGCAAGAGCACATGAAATGAGGAAGCATGCACTTTAAAATGTGTCTTCTATTAATGTTACATGCAGAATGAGACATTTACAAAATATTGCTGCTTTTAAAGGGATATCAAAACAAATTCTTAGATCATCTGTGAAAAGCATGACACCTGCACTTTCCCTCAATAATTTAAATCCAACATTTTGCATCAAAAGGTAACCAAAGTTTTGGAGGCTACTTGTCAGTGAGAAGGTTTTGTTAATACGGAGTTTTAGAAAAGAATATTCAGCCTTTTTTAACTGGCAAAACACTCAGATAACTGTTTTTATTCTGGACCCAACATCATAAGAGCCTTACTGATTGTTCAGACAGCTTACAGAGTTGTAAATGAACTGTTTCTCCAGCAAACAGAAAAATGTATGATGATGTTAAAGAGGCTATGATCACAATGGCAATATGTATCTTCCAAATTCTGGATATATGCACATGTCTTTTGACAAGTCAAGTTAATATTTAATGTGTTGATGTCAAATAACAGATAAAATCACATATAAGCACACTCAATATGAATGCATGCATATTTGTACAATTACTAAAAGGAAAAAATGAGAAAAAATACTTTAATTTCAGGGAATTTGGCAAATTCCCCTATTTAACAGTTTGAGCCACTTTACATGATCATTTCAGCTACAACACTCCATCTGCGGGGCTATATCCTCTTCTAAGAGTTATATAAGAAATATTGATCCAGACACAAAGCACTTAGTGTTGAGGGGAGTATAGAACCAGGAAGTTTTACTTTAAAATCCTCTTTGACATCCCATGTGGTTCAAACTAAGCAACATAGTGCACATGAAAGGAAACAAAAGGTACACAACAACACTACGTACCAAGTCCTAGGTCCACTTACAAAAAAAGTCATCCAACAACAAAGACATAATAACAAAATCCAAAAGACAAATCTGTTATTTTCTAACTTAATCATATGTTTAATTTGTTGAAGCACTGAATACATTTAACAGCCACCCCCAGTCTCTTGCTAGCCTCTCATCTACCATCACTATTATCCATCCCTGTGTAATGATGTAATGGTTTTTGACCCAGGAAGAGAGAAGGGGGATGGGAGGAGTAAGAAAAAGGGACTGTGACATCTGCAGGACCAGAGGCAGGGTGCAGTAGTGGAGGAAAGATGGGGCAAAGTAGGGGGAGGGGAGATAATAAATCAGACCATGTGTCCATATCCATTTTAAAAATTCTGAATCTTGAATTGCTCCTTTGAAAGTGATGAAGTGGGCAGTCGGTGTGTGGGCAATGCGAATAGCCTATCTTTGCATATGTATTAGAAAATGCTAGATTATAAAAATTATACATGTGTACACATTTTCACCATGCCACACACACACACATATATATTTATATATAAATTGACGTCCTGACTCCACCCTCTTCCCCAGCAGATAATCAGCACCATGGAAACCCAGGTGTCCAACGGTCCAAGCGGAACTAGTATGCCTAACGGCCCAGTCATTAGCACAAATGGCTCTACAGATGACAGCAAAACCAACTTGATCGTCAACTATCTGCCTCAAAATATGACCCAGGAGGAATTCAAAAGTTTGTTTGGTAGCATTGGAGAGATTGAGTCCTGCAAGCTAGTCAGAGACAAGATCACAGGTACAACAATTTGCCTGAGAGAATCTACAGAGAAACAGAGAGAGAGAGAATCTGCTTTGATAATTCCCTTCTTTTCACGCAGGTCAGAGTTTGGGATATGGCTTTGTAAACTATGTTGATCCAAATGATGCAGACAAAGCCATCAACACACTCAACGGACTCAAATTGCAGACTAAAACAATCAAGGTGAGCAAGTCTCTTTCACTACAATAAAAATCACTTTAAATTCCCTTTTGACAGCATGCTAGACAAAGAGAAAGGAAGTGGAGATTTTGTCAAGGGGCTTGTTGAAAAGAGGTGGCTACAGACGTGGCAGAGGGAGGGGAGGAAAATGGGGAGGCGGAGGCAGAAGGGTGCGGTGGCTAGAACAAAGGAAGGGAAAAAAAGGGTGAAAAGAGAAAGTGAGAGTGGAGGTCAGAAAGCAAGGGGTGGACAGCATGCAGAGGTTATTGTGATGGAAATGCAATTAGGTAGCCTGACTGTGGTGCACACGGGTCAGAGCAGGTTAGCCCATCTGCCTCCAATCTAGGCTAATTAGGGGTCTCCTTTGTCCAGAAATCAGATGATGTAGAAAGGGGGCATATTATTAAACTGTAATTCATTCAGTCTCACAATCTAATCAAAGTAGATCAAAGATTTAGAAAAAAATGCTGGTTGAAAAATCAAATCTCAGAGTGGAGCAGGTGATTTCCAGGCAGATGTCCAGAGAAAAGGACGTTAACTCTGACATCACTGATCCCACAACAAGTTTGAAGTTAAGTGATGGATTTGGCTCTTTTTTTTCTTTGTTTTCTTTATTTTTGGTAGAGATGATGAAAAACAATATTTAAAAAGCATAAAAATAACACATTGTTCACAATATGCTTAAGCTTTGACTTCCAAAATGAAAGGTGTAACCTCAGAAATGATCATTGCCATGACAACAGTTGCACTTTATGGGTGATTTCTATTCAATTTTCTTTATTATCTATTCTAAAACAAAACCTAAAACAAGTCATTTGGTCAGCACAATAGTTTTAGCCTCTAGATGCTTCAATGAAAGGGGTGAGGTGTGAGTGAAGGGGCAGCAGTGGAAGGGTAGGGGGTAGTTCAGAGAGCAGAATGCCAATGACAGGATTAGAGGCCATATGGGCTTCAGGCACCATCTGTACTGTGGGTGCGACAGGGAGAGGGTTAATTATAGGGCAGCCTCTCCTCCCCAAACACAGCAACTCCCCCCTGACTTGTCCAGAAGACCCTAATCAGCGCACCACACAACCCTCCTGCTTATTCAGTCGTCCTGTAGGCACAATAGACTCTAGTGGCTCATACAGATGGCTGAAATCAGAACACCTGTATTCATCTGAAAGATAATACACACAATACAAATACTTTTTATCTGAGCTTGTTTTGTGTCACTAAAATTGGCTAAAATATTTTAGATGGTGTCAATACTTATAAAAAAGGTAAATCAAGCTCCCAGAACAATTGTATTTATAACAATTGTACAATTGTATGCATAAGTAATTTTTTGTAAATAGTAAGTTTGTAAGTTGTTAAAAATGCTGTAAGTCTTGTGATGCTCTTACATTGTTTGCTGTTTGCCCGTGGAGCCGTTCTCCCCCAGAGAATAGAGACAAAGGAAGGAGGCAAGTCAGCGAGAGCTGCAAAGCCGATCTCAGACAACACTCACTCTGTCTTTCCATCACACATAAACCTCTCAACAAACTGGGCTATCTGTGACAGACGTCTTCATAAGTTCCCATAAAAATGAAAGCAGTGAAAGGTGTATCGCTTTTACTATCATTCAGGCACAGCTTTTCCATACTGAACAAAAATGAGCTGAAAGTAGACCATGAGCAAAATCATTAGGGATGTAAAACCCAGACATGTAGAAAATTATGCCGAACTAATTAAGTCACAGGAGAATTTAGAAAAATATGCTAACTAAGGATGATCTTTGTCAGCACAAGCCAAGCTAAGCCATGAGCATGCTAGCCAATGAGTAGAAAATACAACAATTGCTACAGTATGTGCATGATGTCATCATACTATATTTATTTTACGTGGTTTAGGTATCATATGCTCGACCAAGCTCAGCTTCTATTCGTGATGCCAATCTTTACGTCAGTGGACTCCCCAAAACCATGAGCCAGAAAGACATGGAACAGCTGTTTTCCCAATATGGTCGCATCATCACATCCCGTATCCTTGTGGACCAGGTTACAGGTAAAGCCTCACAGCATATCACACCTTGTCACTCAATATAACTGGATATTTTTGTCTATCTAACTCTAGTCGAGCCACACAGACTTGTTAGAAGCAGTGGCCTCTGATGCCAAGGTAGTCACATTGGTGTGTTTTTTTTTTATTATCCGGAGCAGGCATATCACGAGGGGTGGGCTTTATCCGGTTTGACAAACGAAATGAAGCAGAGGAGGCCATCAAAGGACTGAATGGACAGAAGCCTTTGGGTGCTGCTGAGCCCATAACTGTCAAGTTCGCCAACAACCCCAGCCAGAAGACAGGACAGGCTTTACTGACTCAGCTGTACCAGACTGCTGCGCGCCGCTACACAGGACCCCTGCACCACCAGACTCAGCGCTTCAGGTACTGAACCATTACCAGACTCACACCCCTCCCATCTCAGTCTTCCTCCTGTTTATCCCTTACTAACCAGTATTCAATGAGTAGAAAAAAACAATGATTTCGAGAGTAAGTTACAGGTAATCGTGCTCTGTTGCTGAGCTTATGCAAATTCAGTGTGACTTTGTATAACAAGTGTGTCATCATGTGGTTAGTTATCTTTACTGTGTCAAGAGTGAAAGCCAGTCTGTAAATGATCTTTGCCGATTACGGTACTAGAGAACAGCTACTGAAGATTTTTCTGTTGCTTTGTACAATTCACTATATGATGTTGCACTTCCCCAAAACAGAAATTGTGATTTGCACACAGAATAAAAAAAAGGTCTAAAACATTTCAAAACAAACAAAAATCATTTCTGTTTCATTGATCCCTTTTGCAACTGTTTATCTGAATAGTCATTACTATGTGGTAAAGAAGGAAATGGCAATATGGTATTGTCTCTCCTTCTCACTCTTTTTCTCTGACTTTCTTTTAAACTGCAGTGTGATCCCTTCACTTGGAAAGGGACCAGATCCAAATAACAGCTCAAACACAATGTAAGAAACTAGCATTTTTCCCGAGTACTACATTAAAGTGAAGTTAAATAATTTGGGGGTTGAGTACTGCCATATGAGTTAGAGACATTAAAAAGACTGAAGCTGCCAAATGCTAACCATCTTTACAAGAATGATTATGAAAAACAAATGTGAAGATTTGAAACTCAAAGTCCTCCAGTGTTTAATATTCTTAACATACTCACAAACAATGGTGGTTTATTCATTCATTTCTAATGGATACCTATATTTTTAATCAGAAGAAGTAAAATTATCTATGCATATAATTCATTTAAACTTATTAAATGGACATCTACACTCAAGTTAAAGTGCACTAACAATAAACGCTAAATATCGGCAGGACTATTAAAAAAGATCTTCAGTTTGTGGCTGGATGGTTTGGAGCAGGATTGAAGTGAAGGATGCCCTCTGGAGGCCAGCTGGTGAAGGAGCAGCATATTAACATGAAAGCCCCCCTCCTTGTAGATCTCATAACTAACCTCTGCATCCCCTTCATTCTCCCTCTTGCGTTGCAGACTCGACAATTTACTAAACGCCAGCTACGGAGTCAAGAGGTAAATGCCAAAGGAGTACTTTCAAAAGCATTCATGCCAAAGTAAAACCTCAAACAAAGTGCCCGGAATACCACATGCTGACTTCATGTCCAGATCAGATTCAATGGCCATAATTCTACATGTCCACAGCCCATTTAATCATGTTACTGAAGCAGCTCAGACAACAAAGTACTCTGTATTTGCTTTCTAACAGCAGGGTATTCTGGCATGGCTTTGTTTAACTTTCAGTTTTTCTTTTTTTTTCGTTTTAATTAATAGAAATAATTTATATGTATTTCTTTATGAACTAACATTATTGGTTTCAGTTGCTTTAATGTCCCCTTTTTTCACCAGCATGGACATACCAGATTGCGTTTTCGTCTCCTCTGTTTGCTCCAGTTTTTGTATGATTTGATTCCAATTTGCTTTTCATCCCTCCAGGTTTCTGTGTTTTGTTCAATACTGTGATTTCTGTTGAACATTGTGATTCATGTGTTTAATTCTTCCAGAGGTTCTGGTCAACAGAGAAAATGAGTAAATATGCAGATTGTGTGGGTGTCTTGTCTCAGGGCACACAGTGTCGTTTTCTATGAGAGCAGGTAGTTTGGAGCCACTGTGGTGCCCACACATACTTGCCTACATATTGTACAGCAGATGGGATGGAGATGGGTTCCCCAGACTCCACATCCAACTACAAACTTTATCATTTCATAACAACAGCGTAGAGCACTGAATGTTGTATGGAACTTCAGAATGACACCCATGGTAGTTCTCCTACTCTCTTCCCCAGATTCTCACCTATCACCATTGACAGCATGACCAGCCTGGCTGGGGTCAACCTCACTGGTCCAACTGGAGCCGGCTGGTGCATCTTTGTGTACAACCTGTCCCCTGAAGCAGATGAGAGCGTCCTGTGGCAGCTTTTCGGACCTTTTGGTGCCGTTACCAATGTCAAAGTCATCCGTGACTTCACCACCAACAAATGTAAGGGCTTTGGCTTTGTCACCATGACCAACTACGATGAAGCTGCCATGGCTATCGCTAGCCTTAATGGCTACCGCCTCGGTGACCGTGTGCTGCAGGTTTCCTTCAAGACCAGCAAGCAGCACAAAGCCTGAAAGAGAGGCTGCAGGAACCAGCTCCTTCGACCTGCAGGGAGAAATACCTGAGCTCCCTCTGTTATCTCTCTACATGGGCCTGGACTGAGTCTCTCTCTGACATATTCATACACAAATTCATGAAATGGAACCACAAACGCAGACATGCAGATGCACATAAACATGCACCCAGTTTGCATAAACATACTCAAGCATACACATGTCAGAGTTTCAAACAAACACACTAGTGGAGTTTTTCTTTTCTCTTTACACAACATGCTAGTCCTTCCCTGTATTTGCCTGGATTGAATTAGAAGGTGTATGTAGCTGGTTTGTGGGGTAGGGGGCAAGAGCTATCTATTTAGGAGACAGTCTAACGAATGTGACAGAGAATGTGTACTGAGTGCTTTGATTGAATTCAGGCAAATAATGACAACTGATGAGCAAAATTATCAAAAAAAAAAGAAATATGTGCAATTTACCCAAACTCTTACCCCGCCATCTCTCCCATTATCTTGCCGGAGAGGATGTAGTCACTTTTTTTTACACTTGGGCATTTTGAATCAGCGATTTTTTTAAATCAAAGAAAATGAAACTAAAAACAGTGTTCTCTTATATACGTCTATTAAAATATAACTATATATTCAATATTTAGGGTGGTTATAATAGCCGAGTATGTAAGCATTTTCTAGAAACTTTGACTACTGTTTCCTGACCTGCATTAGGTGGTGCCTAGCTTAAAGGCAGTTTCTTTATCACATCTGAGCTTGTTAGCTCAGACCCAATATAATTTAGTGGAACTAATGAATGAATATTGGTCACAGAAAAGAGTAGTTTGAAGGCCATCATAATCACTCTTTCCGTCACAGTCACACCAAACATCACAACAAAACACTTTCGTATCACAGAAACACAGCTCAGTAACTAGAAAGATTTACACATATTTAGTCCTCTAAAGCTGTATCTTTTTTTTCTAATCTTATCCACATGATGGATTTAATACAGGCACACTGTCTGTGAACTTAGAACAGAGCAGCAGCGCTCCCATGGCGACAATGTTCATCAGTAATTCTCTGCAGGGCAAAAGAGTAAGGAGTGTGAGGGGAAAACCTTCTCATCATAACGTAGCCACAACAAAAGAAACTACCGGTGTTTTTCTTTTTTTGCAGACTATTCTGATCGCACCTGTATTATTCGTGCTCTATGGACTGTTTAAGTTTGCAAGGCTTTGTTGGATCAAAATCTGATGCAAGATGACAATTACAAGCCAGTTACAATGCCTGTGCTTAATATTTTCATTTTGAATGTTAGTCTCCTCATGAGAAACAGCTGGAAGAAAAAACTCTTTTAGAGAAAATAAAGCCTTGAAAATGTTTAAAGCTCCACAGCCAATGGCAGCAATAATGCAAGCAGGCCTGCAGAAGGATGTAAAAGCACCGGTATCATTCTTCAGTTTAGTGCCGAAGCAGAGAGAGGCTCCCTGAAGGTCACATTTTACATCTCAGTAGAATACGTGGGCTCTTTGGTAGCAACTTGAAATGAGCAGAAGAGGACGACAGAGTGAACATTTAAACCTGATAAAGAGCAAGTGTGTTAGAGATTTTATCTGGCAATGCAAAATAATCCACACATGCTCCGAAATTGACTTTAAAACCGATCTATTCTTTCAAAAAGCTTTGAACTCCTGCCCTCTAAAAGATGACTTTACAACATCAAGCTTGCAAAATAAAAAAAAAGTGACATAATAACACTTTAGTTGAAAAAAAATTATTGCTTCAGATCTGTTTGGCACAACCACGAAAATAGCCACCTTTAAAAATATCCCCAACCCCAGCGCATGAGGATTATTTATAGCACTCTTGATGAAACAATAACACCGGTCTGTCTAGATGAGGTGTGTGTTAAAGCCCAGACCTTTTATTTGCCATGGGAGGGGCTAGTATCTTTCAATATCAAGGCATCTGCACATGATAATAGAATAAACAAGGTCAACTATACTCAAGACATTTTTGCTTTTGCTTTTCTAAGTTACGCTGTGTTAGCCAAAGAGGACGATCTCTTTGAAAGGATTACATTAGAGATAAATCTATTTTTATACATACGAAGGAACAAAACCTTGTGCTGAATTTTTACAGATTCTTAAGCTTGGAAAAAAATTGGGACATCGCATGGCTTTATTTGAAACCCTCTGATCTCTGCAGAACAAGAGGGGATAAGGCATGCGGTGTATGGGTGGGGACTAAGGGAGGGGGCGAAGGAACAATGTATCTCACACAAACCTAACTGTCTAATGACATCAAAAGAAAACAAATTGATCAGACATAAATCTGAGGTAAAAAAAAACTGTTACAACTGAACATTTGGGGTACAACATGACAGACGCGCCTGTAGTTTTGAGCGCTGAAACACATCCACATCTCTTGTCCTGAAGTTGTGTGCTGTGTTACTTCAATGACGGTGCAGTTAAGTGAAGTTCTTTGACTTGAGAATCCCAGACAAAGCTGCAGCGAGACCGGCTCAATGCCCATCTGAAAAACTGAATAGCTGCTTGCTACTAAAAAAGGTAAAAATGCAGATTCAAACAGTGATGCAGATTAATAACGAACACTGAGCATGAGTCTTTTATGATTAGATAGATTTGATTTTTGCCAAAGAATTGCTTCGCAAGTCAGTACCAAGAATGATGAACTAAGACTAACTATTATTCCCTAATTAATTGCTGTACAATTCTATGTTATTTATTGAATAAGGACCCTCTGCAATTTGATTTATAATTCCTTTTGAACATTTACGTTGTGCATATCATTTTCCATTTCTAAATCTTAAAAATGATGTACCAAATGCTAAAAATAAAAGAAAATGCAAGCAGTCACATTCGCACACAATTCATGCAGTAATTAAAGGCATATCAAAATCTTGAATTGATTCACCTCTTGACCAAGGAAATATGCATCCATATAAGGTATCCCCCCTCCCCAACATTTAAATTATCTCCATAGTCTGTATCTGTTTCAACAGTTAACATTGCAGTCAAATGCTTTCACTGACATTTTTGGATATAAAGGCTATAGTTTCATGCCCTGAAATACTGATTGTGGCAGTTGTGTCCACAGCTGAACATATCACAGCCTAATAGAGTTATTTTGGGTTAAGCAATTTGCAAGATAGCGCAGTAAGTGTGAGCACTTGGCGAGCAAATTGACAAAAACAGGCCACGATGAACTGCAGCTGGAATTGTTACCCGGCCACGTCCAGTGTCATATAGTCGACTCACAAAACAAAAACCCACAGTCTGAAATGACCCTTCATACGCAAAGACCTACACCTGATGAACAGCAGAGAGCCAAGGACTATGGCAGGAAACAGTACTACACTGCTTGAGCAACAACAATAATCATTTTAAAAAGACAAAAAAACTTTCCTATGGAACAGTAAGTGCAATGTGCTTTGTTTTTATATTGACTGAGAACAAATGATATATATTTTTTAAAAAGAAATTAAATGTCACACTGAAAAGGTTTGCGGAATAATGAAAGGAACAAATGTTCAGACAAAAATATGAACAGACTCATAAATAAATCAAACGAGCAATGAGATCTTTAAATTTCCACAATCACTTCCTCAGTCCCTAATTTGTGCTCCGACCATGCAAGCTCGAACAAACTGCATATTCGGCTGACTTAATAGAGCAATTCTCAATGACTCTGAAAGGAATACTGTCTAATATTTCATCAGTTTTTAGCCCATGTCCGTTTCAAATATCATTTTTCCTGTAATTTATTGATTTCATTTACATATCAAGACTCACTTGTTAAATTAGCGTATTTGTGTTGTTGATGTTGCCATAGAAAACACACATGGGTCAAAGATTTTGTTTGGCTGCATTGATTGGGTACAGTTTATTTTTCTTCCATTATTTAATTAGTTGCAGTTTTACAGTGTATGCAGATTTTAGACTTAGTTAGATTTTTTTATTTCAATCAAACTGTGTTCAATTGTGTTTGTAAAGTCTGTGGTAGCTTTTGTTGCAACATAAAATAATTTAAACAAAAAATTCAAAATAGCGCCAACAAACTTGTATTATTTGGGCGACTTTAAGCTTGTAGTTTTAACTTATTGTTAACTTAAAAACTATTTATTATGATTATTATTATTGCCTCGTATAAAGTATGTTTTGTGTATATTTATGGTTTATTTCATTATATTTGCAAGTTTAAAAGATTTTAAGTTTGCCAAATTGTGGTTACACCATTTTCTTTCTTAAAAAGGGGGACAAATAGAAAAACAGCTTTAGAAGTACGATTTGGAAACGTTCTCCATAGTCAAAGAATGCACTGCTATATTTAACTAATTGAAGTGTATAAACATACATGCTGTGTGCTAGATGTTATGCCTTTACTGCCTGTGTTCTGTTTGTCTTGTTATATGAAAATCTTTTAATTATTTAATCTAATCACAGTCTTGTTTTTCCAACCACTAAACCCCTGAGACATGGTGCAGACCTTCGAGTGAGGCTTTGGCCCATATGAGGGTCCTGCAACTGAGCAAGGACAGCAGAGCAGTCACTTGTTTGATTTGCTTACAAGATGCTTTCCTTTTAAGCTGATTTACAAAAAAATACGATTTTGTAAAGGTAATGCATTACCAAGATCATTTGTATCAATTCAAAATCAATTTGTACTGAAGCAAAGGTGTTCTCTAGTTCTTCCACACCTTTGGAAACCCAGTCAAGAGCTTTGACAAAATATTTCAGAGCTCTGAAAAAGCTGTAGGAAAGCCTTCTTGGGATTCTCTAGAGTAGTAAAGGGGTGAGTGGTCCTTCTGTTTCTCAACTGTATTTTGTGTCTATTTATTTAGAAGAGGGGACGCAGTAACTTAGTGATGTTTTTCTTACATTTTCCTGGAATGGTAGAACAAATCAAAAGGGTGAAAATGATCAAACTGACACCAATGTCAGCAGAAAATCTACAAAATCTCATACTTCCAAACATGACCAAACGAACAATGTCAAAATTTAACAAAGAAAAAAAAAACCTTTCAGTTTAGACTAGGATATTTACTACTGGGATTTCAGCTGAAGACGCTTGAAGACTTTTACATGGAATTGTTTAATTATTTGTATTTTACATGCCAGAAAAAAATAAAAGTTACAAATACGACTTGCCTAGTTTTCATTGACTGCGAAAGCTTGAACATGATACGATGATTTCAAACTAACCAGTGCTCAATCACTGACACCAACAAAATCAACATGCAGTGCATTCCTATTACACCAGCATATTTCATACAGCCCCCCACTTACAAAGCCAGTATAACAGATACCTATTATATTAAAAATGTCCAAACCTTCAATTTAGTAATGCTTCTTGAAAGCAGGTATAATTTGTATCCATTTACTAAATGAAAGCACATTACAAAAGTACTTTCTCTCCCAGCAGAATCACTACATGTGTTATTTTGGATCAGAATGTATTTTTATGGAAATAAGGACACATTGTCACACAGGCTTTAATCTGTTAAAATGAACTTTATTGGAAAACAATGGAATGATACTACATCCGACATAAAACACCTAAATCAACACAACAGGTACCAGTGGGAAATGGATATATGTTGATGATACTATAACTACTTATTGGAATTTCCAGACATTTTTTTTCCATCACGGTGATCCTGTAAACACCACGAGCAAGTCATGATGCTACATTTGCTCTGGTCCCATAAAAATAATCTGCAAAAGAAAGCACACACACACATTTGTTTCAATCTTTTGTTTGATGACCTACAAATGTTCTTGGAAATAAATAGGAATAGGCAGTTTGATCCAACGATATGTCGAAGAAATTTTCATATTTCTGATATAACATGTAATTTTGATGCTGTGTTGATTGATGGCACATTGTTAAAGCTTCAATGCTTGTCAAACAAACCCTTATTTACCTGGATTTGACATTTTTTTCTCTCTCAACTGTTTAATAAATGTAATGGCACTCAATTTGTACCATTTATATATTATAAAATCACATATGTTTAGCTTAAGGTCAATGAACATAATTTTGCCATACAGCACGTTACATTACAAAACATAATATATATTAACAGTAAAATATGTATATAATCTGTATTATGCTCTGCATATTATTTTCTGCACCTATGCTTTTATAAAATCGTAAAATACAAAAGCATGACATGCTCAAACTGAAAGATAAGTTTTATGTAACAGGGAAAGTATTCACAGTATTTCTGAGGGTTTACCCATAAAAGCCACCTTTAAATTATTACCACTAGCTCATTTGTTTAGCTTTAAAAATCACTAAAATGACCTCAAATTAAATTGCCGTTACTTTTTAGTTCCTGTTCTTCTAAAATAGTTTTAACACAGATTTTCTTCCAAGCAACATATTGACATATGCAAAGCTTTGACACTTGCGCAGATTTTAAATACGTTTTAGTAGGAATGTAACGATGCTTCGTGAAAAAAATAAAATGTCACAGAGATTGATTCAACGGTACGACCAATATGCAACCCAGCGAGCTAGCCTCGCCACTCGCATCACAGCGGGAGCGAAGAAAAGCAAAGGGACAAACTACATGATCGAACTTGGTCCATCGCTGTTTATATAGCAAAAGACATGGAGGAAGTTTTCAACTGTGGAGAATGAAGGCTTTCAAGAAATGATTAGAACTTTAGAGCTGAAGTACTTTATCCTGTGATGAATAAAATTGGGAGAAAAAACGTAAAATCGAAATTGTGACTTTAGAATCATGAATCGTATCGTGACTCGAGTGCATTGTTACATCCCTACGCTTTAGTATGTACCTTTAATGGGGCCATATTATGCAAAATGGACTTTTAGGAGCTTTTAACTTTCCATAAGTGTTAATTGTACTTTAAAATGATCCCTGAAGTAGTTTTATTTTTCATCCATGAATTTTTGCAGTTTTATGGCTTTAAAAAGAAGAGTGAAGCTTGGGCAGAACAAACTGCTGACTCCACCGCGGCACAGTGGAGATTCCCCTGCCTGTAAACTTTAGTGCCATCTCCTCCAGAAAGTGTGCATGTGGCTGCTTCTGCACTCTCGTCAACAGACACAAGTGTAACTACACACGGTGCCTCTCTGGCTGCTCAGTGTGGGCGGGGCCGATATCCTAGCAGAGAGCAGGCAGGAGAGATGCAGTGCAAGGCGTTCACAGCAACAAATGAATGGTATGGCAAAACTATAGTATGGTGCATGTTGCAAAATGCATAATATCATAGATGTGCACAGGATAGACTGCGAAATGGCAAATATAGCACAATACGGCCCCTTTAAGAAGCATCAACAAACTGATCGCATATTCCATATATTGATTCTCAAAACAATGTGAATATCTCTGGCTGGAACATTTTAGATCCTAAAGGAACCACCACACAACATGGAAAGATATGCATTAAATGAGAAAATGGTGGGCAAAACACTGAAAAACTGTTATTACTCACAAATCAGGATTATCTAGAGTTCTTCATGTCGCATTTGGGGCTTCTGGCAGACAGCAGGGGTGATGAACTCCATGAGATACTCACAGCGACTGGGCTCTGAGGTAGATGTCACAACAGTTTCGTTTCCACATGTTAACTTAACCTAAAATATAAAAGCACACACACACAAACATACATATTATTTTTAGTACTTTGTCCAGTAAGAGACAATTATCTGTTGAATTAGTGACTCACAGTGGTGGATCTGTTCGGGCCTTGCCAGCACCCTGTTCCGTGTTCATACTTCATCACAGAGTAGATGTCACCCTCAGGCCCTGCCCAACTTCCCCATGTTCTACCGTACAAAAAATGTGAAAAAAAATAAGTAGGAGGACACTGTGTAGCAAAACTGAGCTAAATAGGCAAACTGCAGATATCTTCTTACCCTAAATTGGTTTCTGATCCACCGTATTTTGGTTTCTGGGATACTTTGTTAAATGGGCAAAGCCTGTAGATGTACCTGCAAGAACAAATTCATCTTAGTTCTTCAGTTGTGAGAACTAACAATTACTTTAAAAAATGATGCATGTATAAGTTTGAACATACTCGCTAGTGGTAAGCTCGTAACACTGGTTGTAGAGGTAGGAAAACTCTGCGCTGGGTCCAAAGTCAAAAGAGATTTCCTTCTCAAGGTTCCTGCAAATAAACACCTGGTTTAAATGTCTTTCTATTGATCTTTTAGTCATTACACACCAACTATTCTGCTACTGAAAGTCAGACTCTAGTTTTGGTGACTGTGCAACCACACTAATGTATAAAAACATACCTGATCTGATCTTCCACCTCTCGTAGAGCTCTCTCTGCTTCATCAAACTCATCCCTGGCTTTCTGAGCAACTGGTTATCAGACACATAGTTAAAATATACATTACCACACAGTTAAATTAGTCAAACAAGCAGATGGTGAGTAACTGTCCAGTCAGCACATCTGGAGAAGAAGTGAATGAATGTGTGCACAGTGAGGTACATCACCATGTATGCAAGTGTGAGCACACTGAACTGCTTTTTTCTTTTGCCACAGAAAAATGGGTGCACAAAAAACAAGGCAACAGTGACAAGAGGGCAGACTGTTAAAGAAACTTCTCATTTGTTCTTTTCACAATGCGGTAATGTCAAATGAAGAACATAAAGACTGACTGGCTATGATTATTCAACTGGGACATGTTCCATATTACACTACATTAAAAACAAAAACAGTCACCCATGCATCTATCTTTGTCCCCTATCGCAGGCAAAGACTGTACATCATGTGCAACAGCTGGAAGTTTTTTTTGTATTGAATTGTTATTTTTCTTGCACAGACATAAAAACAAAGCAGGCTGTCTGTCAATATCACTGTTTTTTTTACGTTAGCTTGGTGTATAAAAGCCTTAACATATAACAGTGTACATACCATCAATGAGGTTCTGAGTTTCTTGATCATAGGGTGGCATTGTCCCCTCATCGTCATCCTTCTTATCTTGGGACTGAGTTGCTGGAGGGGGCTGAAATACAAGCACAGGTCAGCATGACTCACTAAATAAACTTGATTCAAAAAAAAATTTCATGCTGAAAACTTACTTTATAGTCTCCCTCATCTCCATCATCATCTCCATATTCATCGTCCTCGTCATCATCTTCGTCTGGGTTGTCATCGTCGGGGTATGGCTCAGAGTCATTGTCAGAGGCTGTATCCCTTGTTTCCTCTTGAGTTTCCACCGGTGCTGGAATATCTGTATTAGATTGCTGCCAAAAAAAGACAAATTTAGGGAAACTGGATATTTTAAACTTATTTTCTCTCAGAAATTAAAAAGGGTCTTTACCTCAGAAACATATTTTTCTTTTATATTATTCCAAACAGACTCAAAGGCTATGGTATCCACCTTCTCCACTCCCCCCAACAGTGCCTATAGAAATCAAAGATTATAATCACATTTTGTTCACCTCCTCACTGCTGAAAATCATTTCAGCAGCAATGTTTTAGAAGAAAAAGCAGATTCAAGTTTTACCTGAGCCTCTGCTTCTGCGAATAAACCATCTGAATCAGAGTCCAGCTCTGAATGGGACAAAAGCTCTGCAACTGAAACACTGAAACATAATAAATTACCCTCAACTTACAGGAAAAAAAACAACTACCAGCCAGTCAATTATGCCAAAAAGAGAAAAAAATACTCAATAGTCACAGCAGTTATCAGTAAAAATCGATATAAAAAATAATGTTCTTTGTGGGTAAATTCATAAGGTCGACACTCACAAGCCATCTGCATCATCATCCAGTTCCAGAAACACCTCGGCCATTTTGGCTTTGTCTTTCTCCATGCGAATGACAGCTTTTTGGTCTGGAAGGAAAGAAAAACAAAGCAAAATAGGTAAAAATCACTTTGTGTTGAGCCCGAAATGTGCACATTTAAGCACTGGATGAACAACTGTCCATGGATCAACCATAATCTAGTGCAAATAAAAGTGGTGATAATGTGTTGCAATGCCTTTTATAGCCATCAGATGGTGATACATTTTAACATGTTTCTTTACCTTCCCAGGCCTTCAGATGACGCTCTTTGGCCTCCTTCTCTGGCTGCTCAGCAGTCTCCTTAACTGTTCGCAAAGCCTCCGCCTTTGCTTCTAGATCCTTCTTACTGGTCTGGATATCTGCGAGTTTGGACTGTTGAATCAAAGTAAATTAAAATATTGACCAAAACACAATTCTGTGCAATATCAGCTTCATGGTATTTTACATGTAGTCCAAATAAACAATCAAATGCATGTTAGAAAACTGTGTGGTACCAATGGGCTTGACTGCAATATAAATCTTTTGGACTCTAAAATGTGAATTTCACACATTTTTATGTGGTCCAAGCAATATCTGATTTTCTCAAAGAGCTTTATACTCTGCACACATAAAACCCAAAAGGTTAATTATTCATACCTTCTTTTCCTCTAGACCTCGTTTGGCCTCATGGATAAGTTGTTCTTTAAGCAAAAAGCCCTCTTTTGCAATTTCTGCTATTTTCTGCAGAACCTCTTTCTCTTTGCGGCCCAACTCTCTGTAAAACACACATTGCATTTTTTTTTTCTTACTCAATGTTCTTATTCAAAAAGCTGAGGAAGTTTATGAAATGTATAGCCCAAACAAATCCTTACTTGCAGGTGTTCTGACAGGAAGCACCACTGTTGTACTCATCTGTAGTATCACAGCAATCTACAAGACAATTCACACATATCAAAATACTTCCAATATATTTAATAAAAAGAAATACTACGTATCAGTTAAAACTCATACCACAGATCCCATCATTAATGCGGGAGGAAGGAATGAAAGTTGGCCGAAAACCTGCATTTGTGCAGTGGAAGCTGCCATTGGGACAAGCCGCAGTGCCTGAAAATGACAATGTGTTTTGATATATAATAAAAATCAAACTAAACATTGTTGACTCAAAATGAGAAGACATATGAGATGGTTCAGTATGCAATGATGGGAAAAATATTCAGGATTTTCAACTTGCAAGTTACACAGACCTGGCTCATCCGATCCATCTTGGCAGTCACAGTAGTCATCATTTACTCTGTCAAACGGAATAGTGCGGGATCCATCGAGGCAAGTAAATGGTTTGCCCTCTTCATAAAACTGCCTTTCTGTTTAGATACAACATAAGTATCATGCATAGTTCCAAAACTACACTGGGAATGGAATCAATTTTTTTTATTATTATTAAACGCGTTACTAAATACTTACTTGATAAAGGGACACCGCGAGGACGCTGCACCTCCACGGCCGACGCTCCCACACACAGCAGCAGCAAACACAGACAGTACGTAACCATGGTCCAACCTTTGTAAATGCAAGGCACGATACAGGAGCACCTTTCAAGAACAAGAATTAATAACATATAACGACAGCCATTCAGCTTAATTAATTAACTAAATTAAAAAAACAATAATAGCACAGGGTGACATAAGATGGTTAGCTCGACGAGCTCAATGAAGGCTAACTAGCAACAGTAGCAAACGCTTGAGCAAAAGAAAACCATGACTTAACCATACAAATAAAGACTGTGTACACATTATGGAAACAATTAAACAATACCTCTACGGTGAAAGTCTGATAAAGTTGCAAAGTCAATAAACAATCGCAATTTATTTGTACTTTTAGCAGACTAATGGCTAATCATTGCCAATAGCATTACCTTGTTCCGTGTGAAGCAAGGCGCTTGCGCAGTGACGAAATCCCCCGCCTCCTTTGTCTTGTTTCACTCTGATTGGACAAGGCTTTCTCTAGTAAGAAAGCAAGAAGGGCCTTTTGCCTGAAGTAGAGGATTATGGGTATGTTGCAGAAGATTCAGCCATTACATGCCAGTAAGAGGGAGGCAAAGATATCCTTTCTACTTACCCGTAAACAAATAATGAATAAATAATGTCAAAGTTAAGAAATTTTGGTTGTATCATCCATGATTCCTTGAAAATACCTCAAAGCGTATTCTAAACAATATGCAAACCTATCTTATTAACATATATAGTAACACAGTCAGAATCTAGATTTAAATTAGTAGGTAGTGTAAAAAAAACCAGAAAATGTGTATGTGAGCAAACAACAGCATAGATTGGAGAAAACTGAACCCAAAGGAGGGTAGCATAGAAATGCATTAATACTTCAAGTCATTTGTGTTTTTGAGAGCTTCAAACCACTAAATGATGTTACCAACAATATCTAGTCAGCACTATTTTGCCATCAGCCTTGAACCTGTCTTAACTACATGAGGAGCATTGATGCAAACAATACACTAAAAGCAAATGTGAAACCAGTGTTGCTTTTAATATAAAAAAAATCTTGCTTTATTTGTATTTTCAACACACTTTACAGTACTGAACAGTGAAATAAAAGAAAATATACTCATATACTATAGTATTGTTTTATATATAGATGTTTGCTTATTAAATGCATTTATTCACAAAATGACACCTCAGTTCTGTCAAGAGAAAAAAACTTCATAAAAATAATATAATAAAAAATAACTTGGACACATTTTACACATTACAGCAAGATAATTTACAAATATTACAATCATTTCATTTTTTCCCTTGAATAATCTTTCCTACTGGTGAAGAAACACACAAATTAAAGCCCAGAGAATCATTCTCAAAGGATTCAGTCTGCAATAGCGTTACTAGACAGCAACACCAAAGGGAACCATTTAAGTAGGCCACCATGGGATGGATATTTAGTCTATCAGGCTAAATAGTGATTAAAGTTACTAAGAAACTGGTGGTGTTAGTGCTGGAAATGGCAAAGTTATATAAGGACACATTTATCTTGTCTGAATGTATAAGAAACTATATGATTTCATCAGCTTTCATCTGACTTTTTAAGTGAAACAAGTTTAATTTCACATGGATATTTCATAGAGAATGTTTCGTTTGCTTGGTTATACCTAAAGAAAAGGGTAGTTGTTAACCGCTGCATAACGAGGGTTTGTTATTTGGCCCAGTGGAACCTAATCAGCAATGCCAGTGACCAAACCAGTACAGACTGTACACTACCATACACACTGTCTGCCTCAAAACCTGATGAAATAAAGTGCTGGTACAAATCTATTTGATTTCAACAATAAGTGTGCACAATTAAAAATTACAACAGAGTGAGGAAATCTATATTTAGAGAATGAAAAAGTGAAGATGTGGCTTACAGTGCCTCAGTGGTTCACTGAACAAGTGGTTATTTTTCAATCATCATGGCAAAATTCTAATTTACAATCCATTATTACATTATTTACAAGAGTGGTAATGATTATAGCTATATCATCAACACATGATTCATTTCCCAGACCATCCACTAGAATGATATAAAAATAAACTGTACACAAACTGTTGAAAGAAAACACTCCCCATGGTTTTCTTTTCATTATTTAAAAAGAATGGCAGCAATCAATCATTTGAATAATTTCCTTAATAAGAAACAATTGCTACAGTATTGTGTTTGTATGGCAATTAAATATTAATGTTTTTATAGCTTTTGACAGAACAAGAAGCCACAAAAACAAAGCAACATGTTTAAAGTAAAAGGCCAGTGCATATGGGAATCTTTTTATTTAAGTAACTTTGATAGTAATCCTGGATTCCCACTACCCCAGGTGAATAGCCTGTGTGGTGGCCTTGCAGCTCTGCTCCACTCAGCCATGGAGCAGGTCAAACACACAAGCATCTGTTGCACCTATAGCTGTGGTGTCCTCAGATAAGCTCAGTTACTGACCTGCAGAAACTTGTTCTTACCTTTAAAAGAACCACACTTGTATTCATGTTTTTTTTTTACCCTGTGAAAAACAAACACCTAAACAAATACTGACCCATACAAGCTGTGCTGATCAAATCCTGAAGAACGTTCAGTAAGATGAGGTGATGCCTGTGAGTGAATGGTAACACATGAAAACATCTCTACATCCTGCTGTTTCTCACTGTGACTCACCTACTCTTGACTGATTTCAAGTCCTGCACAAATTCAACCCAGATTTCTTATTTCTTTAAATGTATCCAGGTAACCATCAAGTCACAAGATGCAATCTTAGTTTAAAATAAAAAAAAAAAACAACACATTCTTTATGTTGGTCTAAGCACAGCAGTAACATAACAAGTAACTCTTTCCCCTTCCCATCCAGATGCAAAGCTGAAGACATTGTGTGTAGACACACGGATACTCACAGAAATAAGCATACAGACATGATATAAATATACTAGGATATCTATCATATATCTTATAAATCTACATATTGGCAGGTATGTGTCCTGCGTCAGACATTAAGGCAAAAAACCATCAAACATAGCAAGGATGATTAGGGACTACCAGCCCTCCATTTGGCCAAGTCACACTTCTTTCCCTGACATTCTGCCTCCCTGATTTCCTTATTCATCCATATTCCTCAAAATCACTTCATGCACTGAAGTTTCTCAGCCTTTGACTTTGGTGAGAGTTGTTGTGTATGAGGAGACAAAAAACACGCAGTGCAAGTGGGTGTGAGACAACAAATGAAAATTTCTTTAGCTTATGAAATAATTCTGTATCCTTTAACGTATTCAGCAACTTTTAAATATATAAAATAGGCTAAACTGATGCTTCAAAGCATCGCATGGCTTAATTCTCAGAAAGATAAGAAAAAAGTAATTCTAATAGAAACAAAACAAAACAAAATAGAAGCTGGAATTAGTCCCGTGGTGGTTGTGGCGGTGTTTGTGATTGCTCTGCATCTAAGAGTTCTGAGTTCTAATATTACCAGAAGAGCAACAAAGGAAGACTTACAGCCAAAAACATATCACCACAGAAACTGTACGTGTGAATCACACACCACACTACTATGAACAGTAAAGAGAGATCTTTTAACAGGAGACAATCAAAAATGTTAACAAAATCTGACTCTCCTGTCCCACAATGCATTGCTTCACGGCAGCTCCATTCAGGAAGCTGGTGTTTCAGAAAGGCACAGAGCCATTTTGCACCAGTAGCACTCTCTTTGTAAAGGGAAAAGGGATTTGGGACCTGGTTGTCCCTTCATCGCAGCATCTTCCTTTTCTTTCCATCACATCCCTTCCTTCTCCTCCAACTGTGTGGATCTTCTTATTTTTCTTTCCGACAGAAATGGAAAAAAAAATCACTTGGACATTGAGCCTCTCTGAGGAGAATAGTTTCTATTGAGATCCTAACAGACATGAATTACTAATACTGACTGAACACTAGTTAATACATCAATAAGGGATGGCTTTTTCCAAAGAGATTAATTACTGATCAATGTCCCTGGTGTAAATGCACACATACAAACCTACAGTCAAGTGTGTTTATGTGTGTGTATATCTACGCATTTTAAAATGACAAAAACATTGCATGACCGCTTTATGCATGTACACACATTGCATTTTAGTATTCTACATGACTTGCTCCTGCTTTTATTTTTATGTTTATTATGTGTCACTTCATGTGTGTTTATTTATGTGCATTCCCGTCACCCGAGTGCTACGCTTTTTTTTCAGTTTCCCGTCATAACTCTCTCCTTAATTCCTCCATTTTAAGTTCACTGTGAAATCAAAGGACTTGCCACCTCTCCAAATCTACAGTTGCTGTGTATTTAGCTTCTCCTTAAACGATTTTAATTTATTCCCTTTTTGAAAAATATATTTAAAGGTCTGTATTGTCATTGCAGTCTTATTTGTTCTTGGTTTGGCCATTGAAAGAATCAACAAGATAATGTGTGCAAGTGAGAAGCAAGATACAAGATTAGAACTCATGTATCTTCAGCTTGTGAAGAAGAATCTTCCTCTTCCTCTACAGGACTTGTGTCGGAAAGTCTTTCCTTTTCAGACCCCTCACCCAACCGAGTTTTCATCTCTTCCTCCACTTCTTCCTCCTCCATAGCAACCTCATCCTCTTCTTCTATTATGTCCTCGTTTTCCTCATCTGCCATTATGGTTTCCTCGTCCTCCTTTTTACCCTCCTTGTCCAAGTGACTGCAGTCCTTTGCCGCATGATTTGGCCTAGGTTTGTCACTCACGTCCCCCTGTTCACTCTGAGAACTCTCTTCCAGGGTGAGCTCAAACTGAAACTTGTCAATGCATGCATTTAGATCCTTGTCCTGGCACACAGGTGGTGGCGAAGGGCTTTGTGGAATAGTGCTCTGGTACCAGTCCCTGTTGTCTTCTAGAGTGTCTAGGATTTCCTGGGCATCAGGATGCACGAGGTCTCCCCATGTCTCCCATAGTGGGTGGACAATGTAGTCAATGAAGCCCACCTGCATCCAGAAAAAGAGAGGAAGTTATGTGTGACTTATGCAAG
The DNA here is from genome assembly GCA_037177515.1 of Pseudomugil tenellus. Taxonomy (NCBI): domain Eukaryota; kingdom Metazoa; phylum Chordata; class Actinopteri; order Atheriniformes; family Pseudomugilidae; genus Pseudomugil; species Pseudomugil tenellus. Next base: position 15,900,544 of record JBAMHX010000023.1, on the reverse strand, counting down.
CACAGCAGTGTTACTTCATTGCCTGTAAATCAGCATTAAAAATGTAGGAGGATGATTGCTGTGTTCAGAGCTAAAGGATCACCCACTGCACTGTAGTTGTTACACCCCACACAGTTTTACCAGTTATCATACTGTGTTCAGAGTAATATCAGTGTTTGAGTGTGTTTTTGTTGCTGATCATTTACCTGACTTTTTTCCACAGATGCAGTGTGTTTATCGCACATGGGACTGATCTCCATTCCTCGCTCCCTCTCCTTGTCTCCTTGCCTGAAGAACTCCTCCATGATTCTCTCCGTCCATTGTCGATACACAGCCAGCGGCTTCGTGGGATTACTCAGGTCAGCACAGTGCACCATGTTTCTCAACACCTGTTCAGAGCCACATTTTTTGCTTTTCAAAATATGTATACAAAGTTTAAACTGTTCATCCTGAATTCACTACGCTTTGAAATCTATTGCTTATAATAATCTGACCCAACATATAATACCATCATATAAAATAATATGATTATATACATTAATAATAGGCGGCACGGTGGAGAGGTGGTTAGCACTGTAGCCTCACAGCAAGCAGGTTGCTAGTTCGATCCCCAGCTCGGACGGTGGCCTATCTGTGTAAAGTTTGCATGTTCTCCCCGTGTTAGCGTGGGTTCTTTCCGGGCACTCCGGCTTCTTCCCACAGTCCAATAACATGCACCTTGGGGATAGGCTGATTGGGGACTCTAAATTGCCCATAGGTGTAAGTGTGTGTGTGTGGATGTTTGTCTATATGTGTGGCCCTGTGATGGGCTGGCGACCTGTCCAAGGTGTACTTCGCCTCTCGCCCATTGTCTGCTGGGACGCACACTCACACCTAAGGGCAATATGACCGTATTTTTTAATATCGGGTCCTATTTTTTTCTCAAACCTTTTTCATTAAAATCCCAAAGCTGAGAATCTGAGAAACCTTCCTGATTTTTACACAAAACATTACTTTTGCTGCTCTACTTGTATGTTTTTACGGATGTTTACCATGAAAAAGTATTGATTTTCTAAAATAAATTAAAAGGCAACGTGCACTTTCAATTCCTCTAATGATAGTCATCAGTTTTGTGTTTTTGTTTGTTTTGCATTACCCTGCTGTGAGCCTTTGACTCACTCGTACCATTATGGTTTACACTTATGATTTTGAAGTATTTGGAGCTTTTTTAGTAAAACATTAATTTCAGGTCGACATTCTGGCATTTATAGATGGAAGGTTTTTACCCTCATGTCCGCTCTAATGACACATCCTTAATTGGTGGATTGAATTTTCCACTCAAACCTAGAGGAGAAACAGGCTAGTTTGCAATGTAATTACAATGTATCCCTAATATAACCAGTCTAAGGAGACTCATTTAATCTACAAAGACATACCCTTCATTCCTCAGTTGCTACTAACTATTGTATGTTTTCTTTCAGTTCTTAAAAAATTATATGGAATTGTTATAAAACAACCTGTTAGTATTTCCCTTGTTTAAAACTGACCTTTAGAAGTAAACTCTGCATTCCTATTTTGCTTAACTGTGTGATTGATTGACATAAATGTCCTCTCGGCCTTCTGCACAAAAAGAGACATGTTCTTCTTTCTGAACTTACACAACCATCAATATTACCCTTGTTTTTTATGGTGGGACCAGGAGTGAGTCTTTACTGTTAATTACATATCTGTGTACTCTTCAGTACTAATCTGATCACTTTCCAAAGTTCCTGTTGCTTAATCTATGCAACTTCTCACTATTTCAGCTCATTTTTTATTTAACTTCTATCAATACAGGAAGTCCAAGAAAGTGACAAGTTGAGTAGTGCTATTCAATCTTCTACAGTCAAATAAGATCTCATGATATTCATAGACACAAAAGAAGTAATACATATCTTCCATGCTGGATAATATGCTAAATAACTAATAATAGTAATAATATGAGGTTTGCTGCAAGGCTGTCATACCTGATCCTGTCTGTTGTGTATTTGTAATCTGGGATTGGGTTTGTATTGAAACCAGTTTAGTTGTGCCAGGACGCTGGCTCAATGACAGTAAAGTTTATTCAAAATAATTACTTAAAATTTCGTAAAAAAAAAAAAAAAAAGAAAAAAAAAAAAAGAAAAGAAAAAAAATCACAAGAAAATTATAAAAAATGGTGTGTAGTCCAATAGGGCCTCATGAGACACAATTGCCAGCTTCTTAAAATAACAACTGTGTCATATTCATCATTACTTCAACTATGACAGATGAAACTTCAGCTGCAACCTTTCTGTGCAGCTGAATTTGTCTTCTCAGTAATTCATTTTCAAACTTTGGGCAAAAACATTTGTTGAGTAGTCATTATTAATAATGTTCACGTGTAAATAACAAGAAAATCTCACCTGTATTCGATCTGTGTAGTGGTCCAGCAACAGCACTCCTGAACTTGTCACTTTCTTAGTTTCCACCATAGTCTTGAGGTCCGCCAACAAACTCATGTGTTTGGACATATCTGTGGCCAAAACCTGGGAATCAGGACAGAAGACAAATTAAAACTAGCAATGAAGCCTATCTCAGGAAGCAGTGTGTTGTCAGTCGCTCACCATATCAATGACAAGCTTCCTCAGGCTCTGCCTCTGCCTTTTGCTGAGGTTCTGGAAGATGTCACAGTTGTCCTCATGAAGCAGCTTGAAGCCAACAGCCAGGTGATGGTTCTCCAGCACAGATTCATCATTATACATTAGGGCTAATTCTGAGTCTAAAGGGAAGCAGCATACAATAAAGATCAGCAAAATCACAAGCTTTGAAAGCAGCATTGCTGCATTTAAACTGTTATCTTATTATACAGATATGAAAATTGCAAACTTTACATGCTAATTGCTTAATTAACTTATCAGCACAGCAACGGATAACCAAAACATTGTTTGTCTGGATTGGCCTCTAAAAAGATCTTAAGACATATAAAAACCTGCCTGTATTTTGGGCTGTATTAAATACACATTTTGTCATTTATATAAACACAGTTCGATACATTTTTTTTCAGTTCTTCATATTTTTCTTTCTAATAAATTCCAGAAAGTTTTATTGCTCAATGAATTATTACCATCAATTACAGCAAAATTCAAATGACCAATGCAGAAAACAGTTATAGTGATTAGAATTGTTTTTATATATATGGATAAATTTCAACTCACATTCAATAATTGTTTGTCCTTTGTTTGACATTTTACGCAGTTTATAGCAGTTTATGTGTCTTATTCATTAGGACTCACTGGTGTTTATGAGGAATTGGTTGGACACTCCTGGATGGTCTACATCATGGATGGCAGCAGCAAACAATGCAGCTAGAATCTCCAGATCAGTGAACACAGCCTATCAGAGTGAAATAAAAGAGGAAAACAGTTCACGTTGTTGTACAGAGTTTTGGTTTTTTGGCATTGATAAGACGAATGGATTAATGAAGATGCATACATCTAGAGCTGGTGTGGACAGCAGTACATGGGTGGACTGGGTGACATCAGCAGCGTGGAGGCTGTTGTGATAGGCCACATTGGCATGATAGTGGTCTTCCAGGGTCATCACGTAGGTGACAAATGTATCCACAGGGATCCGAAAAGTCTTCAGTAGATCTCTTTCCTGCAGAATTGAGTTGAAAAGTGTTATATTTGTACTCCAGCCTACCTTAAGGTTATTCATGACAAAGATTTCAAACGAAAATAATCTATTATTCGATAAAATAAAACACAAAGAAAACACTATTGAGAACCTGTGATTTTGAGCAATTGGACACACACAAAAAGACAAACTCTTATAGAAAACATGAATCGACAGATAATGTTTCATAATAATGTCATTCAACGCTTTGAGCCAGTGCTGAATGCTGGGGTACAGCGTAGCTCATTGTTTCAAGCCAGTCTCTCTTTGTCTCACCTGAAAGATGGCAAACATGATGCAGCTGAGAGGTCGATTATTAGAGAACTCTGCCACATGAAAGATATTAAGGCCCCACTTGTTTAAATCGTTCAGCTCCTGAAAATACAAGAAGCATTAAAAAACATGAGTATAATAGTTTTGCCCTCCCCACTTAATGGCAACCATAACAGTGCATGGTCCAATAATATTCCATCAATAATAGAATGTATTGTAATTAAACTCTTAACATGTATTAAGACTTCGTGACAAGTTAGCTAGAGACTAGTTCCATGCTAGTGTAGAAACATTTTTCTGTCGGATAAAACACTGTATAATAAAAAAAAAAAAATACAACTTTTTTCTCTTACTCTGATGTATCAGTATAGAAAGATTTAATTTGTCTAATGTGTGACATCATTTGAGAGCATTGGAAACCATGTTTTTCCTTTATCACTGTTATCTGTTCTGTGGGTTTAAATGCAATTAATTAGATCTTTTGTTTTTTCATTTGTTTATTCACCCTGGCTAATGCATCCTCGTGTTCAGTCTTCACTCCGAAACGAGGCAAGGTGGAGTTGGATAGGCTGGAACTGTGCGTGAGCTTCTTCACACCGCTGATGTGACACATGGGCTTCTCCCTCTCCCTCAAAGTCGGGGATGGGATCTCCACTTCGTTCTGCTTATCTGAAAGGATCAAAAGTCAGGGGTCAGCTACTTCACCTGAGGACTATATAGCTTCAGATTTGCCTTACCCAGAAAGGTAGTGGAGATATATTCTGACACTTGGTTCCCTGAGCGACTCATCTCTGACAAATGGGACAGCTCCCTGTTTAACATCCTTTTGAACTAAGGAAAGGACAGACATATGCAAAAGTGAGTCATTTCAACAGTAGTAGCAAAGTAGAAAACATAAGGGGTTACTAATGAATCCAGCCATATAGCCATGAAAACTTGTAACCCTCCACAATTACTGCCATTATATTTCAGAGTCCATATGCAGCGATTCACACCAGGAGAATTTCCTATGAGTCAAATTTGAGAAGATAAATTATCACTCATGTCTACTAAAGGGTAATAAAATCAGTTATGAATCATCCCTCCTTTTCTTAGATGAGAACAGACTGTTCAATAATCCAGCTCGGTTTGCTTCCAGTGATGTGTCGCAGTAATCTCCCATCGTATGATTTGTTTCATATGCATGTGCAGTGTAAGCCATGAACTATATTAGTCTGCAGGTCTCAGACATAAACGTAATTAAACGAACACTTTATCCTCGTGGACAAAAAAAATAGTCTCGAATTTTCTCTCAGCATTTATGTTATTTATTCGTTCACTTGTCTGTTTCAACAAACATGTCGGGAGCTTTAACGCTTCCCCCGTCAGACAAGTCATAAAAAGGCACAATGTGATTCGGACAGACCCCTCAGTCTGTGTCCTACTGACTGATCTTTCACACATAACAGTCTCCATGGCAACCAGAGCAGTTTCCGTAGCAACTGCCTCCTCACAGTCAGTCCTTCAGCTTGATGTGAGAGTGGTGGCTGTTTTGGTGACAATCTGAGGGAGTCGGCAGGTGTCTCTGACCTTTATCAAGGTCAGCCCTCCCTTTCGCTTCCTCTCCTCTACACTACATCTCTCTGTAGCCTATATGTGTTCCTTTCTCCCTCATGAGACAAACAAAATGCTTCATTACTGCCATTCAGCCCCCTCTCACCTCACCTAACAATTTTTATTCTGTCTCAAGCTTCCAGGTGTTTTACATGCACCATGTCTCCCATCTATACAACCTTGAACTTGTCACAAACAAATAGGTGCTTCAACAGCAAATCATTTAACCAGTATGGGAGAATCACAGTCAGTTCCACTGGAAAGGCATAGTCCAATGGCACACTTAGGCAGCAGGCTCAGCCCAGCAACCCCCCCACCCCAACATAACCACCACCACCACCTACTTTCATTCTTTCCTCCCCTAAAGCTGTAATGCTGAGTCATAGCTGCCAACCAACACTTCTTCAGTGCCAGTCCGAGCCCCAGGACAAACAACACTCTTGCTCTGACACTGACTAATGAAGCAAATATGCAAACACAGTAAAGACATGACTATGGGCACACATGCTTACACACCTGCATATGTGACTGACCCAGGAGGGGTGGAATCTCTTTGAGCTCATTGGTCAACAAAAAGCATACAGGTGTACATGCATACTAAATGTCTACAGGTTCTTAATTTATTAAATCTGTAAAAATGTAAAGCAAGTATTTGTTCCGTCACCGCAGAGGAAGGACGCCACATATATGCATAACATATACTTTTAGCATTTCGAATGCACTCTTATGGATGCGGTTGGCACAAATAAAAGGAGATACGAGACAACAGTCCTGAGGCCATAAACAAATCAGTTACTGACAAAACACCTGACTTAATGTTGTGTTAAAACCAGCCTTAGGGGATCTGGGGGGAGGAGGAAGGAGACGAGGGATGTGGGACACAGGTGTGGATGCTAGAAATTGACTTTATGTGACACTTCTACATGCCTACCATAATACTCCACTATTTCACTAAGTCCCAAATTCCCTTATATTATAAACATTTGAAACAGTTTAGTGTTTTGTAGTAAGACAGAGACTAGATCAGGTAAAGTAGGTGTGTGTTTGTGTGTGTGTGTGTGTGTGTGTGTGTGTGGAGGGGGTTGTAATTCTCACATAACCATTGTTAAGTCTACAAAATAAGTTAAGTCTTTGCATTTGAAGAGTCCCACGTAGTACTTTTTAGACACCCTTAATATGATACAATATGCACAGACTGATATAACCACTGTCAACTCAACACACAACAATTCTTAGTTGTTATTGGATGCATGACAGAAACACATCAAGCATAGCCACTACCAGGATTTTTCTTCCCTAGAAGCCCAAGCCCTACCTGGTCCCACCAACCGATGAGCCAGGGCCTGGAGCAGGTCTCACAAAACAGGTCCACTAGGGGAGTCCTGCGTTCTGCTGTTGTCCCACCCCCCTCCATAACTTCTCCAGCAGCCGCACCAAGGTCCAGCTCTGCCCCTGGCCTCCCCTGCAGAGGGCTGTAGCTGGAGGAGCGGGTCAGCCGGTAGCCCCCTGGTACAGGTGAGGGACAAGGGGATGGTGCTGGGTCAATGGCCTCCACCACACCCATGTTTAAGGTAACCGGAGGTTTTGGCCTTTGGCACAGGCAAGAGGTGCGGTAGTGGAGCGGGGAGGGGGCACTGCTGGAGCCCCAGTGGCATGAGGGCGTCGTCAGGGTGTGCGGGGAGAGGCCACAGCCTGTCAAGCCAGGACACTCCAGAGTGACGGCTGTCCCACGATGGAGCAAAGGACCAGGGGAAGGGAGTGAGGGTGGGGGCTGCTGGTGTAGATTGTCCTTCCCTACATGCAGTAGTCCAAAGCAGGCCACCCCGTCAGTCCTGAGTTAGGCTCCAGCCTCAGTTTAATCAGAAGATGAGGGTCCCCCTGATGAGCAGACCAGGAGCCCCCCTGGATCTGGCTGCAGTGGAGACTACATCTCATCCCATTTGCCGAGCAGCCTGACCCAAATCTACGGTCACCGCAGGGTAAAGGTAGATGGGTGATGAAGGAGAGAAGATGAAGGTAAATCAAGAGGGAGCAAGAGACTGTCCGAAGGGCACAGAAAGCAACTGATGGAAGAAGTAAATCGCAATTTGAGAGGAGTGAAAATTAAAAAAAAGGTTGTAACAGGAGATGAGTTGTTTGAAAATGTTAAAAGCTTTAGATGATAGAGGTGAAAAGAATGCAGACACGGCACGACAGAAAGATGACAGTAGTATTGAATGACAGAGGTAAAAGAATCTTGGATGACATAAGGAACATCGGGAATGGGAGAAGGTGGGCTCAAGATGATAACAGCAAAGAAACGCAAGGATGGAGAGAATGAGAAGGAAAGATACAAAAAGACAAAGAGGGGTGCAGGCAGGCCTTTAGCAGATGGTTTGACTGAAGAATCACTTCAAAGCTGTGGTCAGGAAAAACAGTCTCCCTCTCCTTGCGTCGCCTGCCCCTCCCCCACTGTATGGATCCAAAGGCCTGGCCCAGTCCTACCGGTGCATCAGCCCGTCTGTGCCGTCTCTCACAGATCTCAGCTACACACAGTCAATGCACATCAGTCAGCCTGCCTCCTGATGGTTCGTTGCCAAGTCCTCCGCTCCAAGTCAGTCCATGCCTCAGCTGGCAAAAAAATGCCAGAGGTCTAATCCTTCTGCTTTAGGCTGCCGTTCCTCCTCCAATTCTCTGCTTCTTGCGCCATTTCCCTGGATGCTGTAGACAGCCCTCGCAAGCTAATCAGGCAGTGTGGCTGCAGGCGCGTGCATGAGTGTGTGTCAGTGCTTGCCTCTTTTCAGAGGCTTAGTGCGCATGTGCGACAAGACAGCATGTACGTCTGTCGAAAATATGTGTGTGAGTAAGAGTGAGAGACTGAGTGGGAATATTCATGTATGCACCTACATGTTGGTGTTGTGTACAGGATGTCTTGCAGCTCATTAAGGACTGCTGAAAGACATCAACGTATTTGCAAAGACCGTTTGACCCCAGAGACTTCCAATGCCTAATGTACACATTATTTATGCTCTTTCATCATCCAGCTCTTCTACACTCTCAGTCACTTCATCAGTCAATTTCTGTAAAGACAAAAGCTTCCTTTTTTCTCAGTAGTCAAGCGCAACACGGACCCTGTTTTTGGAATAAAACAAACAAGACACATGGTGCTGTCTCTTTAAGATAGAACACTATTAAAGGAGCATTGCCTCTATCTCATTGGTTGCTGCCTAAACCACATGTCTTGTGGTCAGAGTGGCAAGCCAATAACTAAAAGCGAAGGGCAGACCCTGCTGCTGTTCGATAGCAACCAAGGTTACAGCAGAGACATCAGCATCAGGACCCGTCTCCCTCGTGTCCTCCGCACCCACAGACCGTCACATCCATTGCTTCTCTCACCCTCCCTCCCTCTCTTTCTCTGAAATACAAATGCTTAAGAAACTTGCCAGTGTTCGTACATCCAGACATCCTGACAAATTAATCCAAAACGCAGGGTAAAGTGGCTCAATGTCTGGAATCCACACAAAGAATCCTCAACGTAATCCATAAGAAGAAAAAGCACACAATACTCCACATCAATTATTCATTGACACATCTCTGCATGTCTGAAAATAAACCCAGAAACATACAGGCCCTCTTCAGAACAAAACAATTAACTCATTGTGTCACCGTGGATGAGTCGTTTCCAGCATTATGTTAATTTGGCAAAAGTTTTAAGAGACAGGGGTTGGCAGGAACCTGGATAAAGTGTTCTGTTTTGTTTAACACCACAGTGAGTCAATGCTGGTGTACAGCGAAAGTTCAAGCGAACATGCTTGTGGAGGGACAGCTGCATACCTTGTTGGAGGCCATCTCACTGACTGAACGGTGGGTCTGAATGGTCTCCAGCTGGTCCAGACACCAGTCCAGCTCCTCCAGAGTCTCCCGAGCCATCTGCTGGTATGTCTCCTCTGGCAAGGACAAGCACATACTGATAATGTACAGCATGGAAATGGCTTGAAAGCAGAACTGACATGATCTCTGACTCTGTCAACTAGATTTTTGCGTCATTTCCAGGAAATGATAAATAATTATCTAGATAAATCTGTGTCATGAGTGAATCAATCAATTGTGAAATATTCTGTGTTGTACTTCCTATAATCCATGAAGGTCTTAGAAAACCTTGGAGTACTTTTATTGCCATGGAGCTCTTTTTATAGTTACGTTTTATAGCACGCCATAACAACACAAACACAATGACGATTACACCATTTTCCGCAAAATTAGTTGGTTTCTAAAAAGTTGCACCCCTACTTAACGGCTGTTCCTGATAAACAAAGTCCTTTGTTGTTGTTATGTTATGATGATCAGCAACAGTGTATATTCACTAGTCAAACAGCTGGTCATATAATCCGATTTAACCTTAATGGATAGGTCATCTAGAGTTTTTCCTGGTTCAACAGAAAAAGGGTTATGATTAAAGGAATGAATAAAACAAGTTATTATTAAAAAACATTTTGTGGTGCTGAAATGCTTTCAAGCTGGAAGTATAATTATTTAGGTAAAAATATTTGATTTTTATTGTGTTAGGTTTGATAGCTACCAAAATAAAATAAAAATTTGCTGCTGCATATTTTCAGTAGACAACAGAATAAATAACTGAATATCTGACATATATTCAAAGTACTATCCAAATTCCAGGCAACCACCACGAAAAAGGATAAAAAAAAACATCATTGTTTTCTTAATTGTAAATAGAAAACTATATTGTGTACAATAGGAGAGTAGAATAGAATATGTTTATGTGAATCTTTCCCCACATTTTATGTTTAAAATGGTCTGATTACAGCTAATAAAGACTATCTACTCTAAAATGTTGAGGTCAGACTCTTCACTTAAACAATGCAGATCAGCTGCATAGATTGAAAGATTTATGCTCCCAGATTTTTCAGTGAAACACCTGTCAAATACAAGTAGGTTAAGCAAAGATAAGGATAAATGTATACATAAGAAGTTACTCACACTGAATTCATAATAAAGATAAATGTATATTTACTCACACTATTACAGTTCAATTATTTATGGCTTTATGGCTTTAATGTCCATTTTGTCTCCTACATTGTAAGCAGTGCAGTGAATCAATCTCTAATAGTATGCAGTGTTATGAGGTGTTCCCAAGTAAGTTTCATTACTGGAGATGCACTTTTTTGGGATTGTGAAAGCCTTAGAGTGTCTTAACATGGAGCTCCTTGAATAAAGTGTTTTAATTAGCTGACAGCGTACCAGAGAGTGTAGCTTGGGGAACGGTGGGTTGGCTTGTCAGTGGCGACCTCCTGTGGACAAAGATATAATTACACCAGTTTAAAAACTGCACACTGCCGCCCCCTTGTGATGTCAAAAACACACTACAGGCAGTGATACAATAAGATGCAACAAAGCATAGACTCACACAACGGATATCAATGTTTGCATTTATATTATTCATTTTCATCCTTATAAAACAAAACACACTTTCCACTTTCTCTAGTATAAATGTATTTTTTCATATCCGATTAAAAAAACAGTCTCCCCCTCTAAAGTGTACCTAATTTTTTTGTTTCACTTTAAATATAACAATACAAAAATATTAAAAGTTTTCTATCTTCTACACTTAACTCTCTTTGTATTTATTTAATTTAATAGTGCAGGAGGTATTTTCTGAGTACAGCACAGTGTAATTATAGATACTGATAATTCCATGCTGCACTGCTTTATATATATCATATTGACGTGGAGCTAAAAGCCTGCCAGCTCGCACTCCTTCTGTCTCTTTCATTACAAAAGAGAATAATTTTAGCATTATTGACCGTCTCCATCGTCTGGGCACAGAGTCAGGGACATACATCTGAGGAATGAAGCTCAGTGAACTCACTACTCAGTCAGCTAAATGGAAATATGCCAAATGATACAGATCATATTTTCCTTGAGCATTTTCTGATACTCATAAACTGGTTAATCATGATGGTTAAAATGTTTCCCCACAGGGCCAAGGAAATGGAGACATTAGCATAAACACACTACAAACTAAGCCTGCAGTCGTGACGAGCAGAAGTGGGGGGAAGGGGTGTACAATAGCATGATACTGACTTGTTAGTGGGTGTTGTGACATTGGCGAGGATGGTGAAGTTGCTTCTTACAGTTCGTAGGCTGGCCAACACCTGGGGGATGCATGGACAGCGTAGGAGGGATAGAAGGAGAGTGGTGGGAAGAGGATAGGAGGGAGCAGGAGGAGGGGGAGGGGAGATAAGTTCACTGTTTTAATTTGTCGCCTTTTCTGGTAATTTTCTAAAATTAAGCACGTCAGACAAGCTCAAGGAGGCGTACCTGAGCAAAAGGGGTGACAATCATGTCTTCGGCGTGCCTGGAGGACGAGAAAAAAAGGACAAGATGGAGAATGAAACTTGACAGGTTTGAGCAGCCGTGGCACTTAACATTAATGCTTATATATAAGGCTGCAACTGTGAAGTGTTTACACAGATCTACGAGGATCTTAACAGAGAAACGAGCTTGCAAAACAACAACATGTCTTTCTCATGGTTCCACAATGCTTGCATAATTCAAATCATAATCACTGCAGTGTTGATTGAGATCATTCACTATTACTGCCATGTGTGTGTGAATGGATAGTGCAGGGTGAAGGATACAAGAATGGCTTCATGCTTACCCCTCACTGTTGATGGATGAGTTTCGTGACATAGTTTTGGGGGACGTGTCATAGTCTGAGTCTGAGCGGTACAGGAAGGATTCCCTTCGTTGGCTCTGGGGAAAAGATGGATGGAGCACCAACCCAGGACTCGCCTGCGAATCCATGGGACTGCGACCCGGTGAGGGACCATTTTCTGAATCAAAGCTGAAGGATTAGAAAGGAGAGGGAGGAACATAAGTTCACATCTGTTACACTTTTTCTGGGTGTTTGTTTGCTGCTTTTCTTACCTCTCAAGTAAACTAAAATATTAACCCTGACTGCCCAAAAAGCTTTGCACTCTGTAGTGTTTCTATGCTTTTGGATAAAACATTACAAGGAAAGAAGAGACATGCCATACCATCAGCATATGCAGCTGTGACTCTGCAGTAACATTGGCTTGGCCAGCTGCCGCTGAACTGCTCTGAGAATTACACTTTACTGACAAGTCATTTTTCACAGAGACACATGTTTAAGTCAGCAAAGTGAGCCATGTAAGCCGCAAATTCTCCCCCAGCAGAAATTATTTGTCGGAAAACACAAGTGGTTGAGATTTTCATTTAGAGTTCAGATCTTTTAGAGCCCAAGGTTGAAGTTAAACTCTTGACCGATAATATTGTATATTACTCATACATATTAAAGGGTCCCTGGGGGATTTTTGACCTCTCGTGCTATGAATCTGTTTTTCTGCTCTTCCTGGGCCCCATGTTGTTTATCTCATACATGCATTTAAAGATGCACTTGCAGGTTCAGGAGTCCAGAGTTATTGGGTGCTTTTTAAAGAGAAATAACGATTTTTTTTCTTTAAGCTCTACAAGCCACCTTTAATGTAACAGTTTGCTCAAAATCAGATGTAAGAAAATGGACATAATATGGATATTAACTCTTCAATAGTGGCTTTACTGTCACATTGAAAGCACGGTGTCTCCTTAACACTGTGTTGATCAATATTAAAGTCTAGATGTTAAAGCTGAAAGAAATCGACCTTTTACTTGGCCAAAAGCAACACAAAAACAAGCTTCTCATTTTACACGTCTCTTTCACTGAAACCTTTGCACCATATCTCTCCTGCAAGTTTTGACAAAATCCCCGAAACCAAGTTCTTTCAGAGATCAAAGAAAGATTGGATCTCGCAGCGGTGAAATGAAGTCAGTATTGATTGAACTCGGTGTTAGAAGGTGGCATCATGTAACAAGAAATTGATGGACAGTGTTGAGCCAACAGTGCAGACGGATGTGCATTTATTTAGCCACATTCATGGGAGATATTCTCCTTGTTTTGCAACTAACAAGACCTTTATAAACTAATAATAACCCATTATCACGTCATTAAAATGCCGGGACAACATGGACAGGCAGGCGAGAACGCTGCAGTGCAGTTGCTGCATCTGTTTTTTATAGACGCTAACTTCTATTTCCCCACAACTCTCTACATTTTCTAAACTTGTCAAATTAGCTTTGAACACAACTACGAATGCTTTTTAGTTTGAGCTGATAAGAAATGAGTCTGATATTTTTAGATTTTAAACTTATGAAATAGCTCATTGGAAGCCACAACTCTTAACCACAATGTTGTGTTAATGTGACTGCAGATGAAATCATTATTTGACAAGCTTCCTCAGTAATGAAAAACACATCAAAATGTCTGCCAGGGGGGGCTCAGCAAGCTTCAAGTGCTAATCCCCCTTTTTCATTATTTTTCTGTGAACTCTGAGAGTAATTATCAGACTTCAGCATAGTCTGCCCTTAACAAAATCTAATCCATCTTACTAAGGTTATAGCACTGTGTGTGTTGAGTGATTTACCCTGAAATCTTCTGTACTGAGTCACATTACAGTCACATTGCATTTATAATGCTCACACACTGCCTGAAGACAGAATCTTAAATCCCTGTGCCTTCCTTTTAATGTTACAAAGAGGGTCATAAGTGGGACGCATTGAAGATCAGTGGCTTGCTGGACAACTGTACCTGTAAATACAGTGAGATGAGCGTCTGCGCTCTTGAATACTGCGATTCAGTTTCATACGGCGAAATAGAGCTGAGCCCCCATGTCCACGTGGTTGATCATCTGGTGACAAAGGTGAAGTAAGTGAGGGAACAGGAGGGGGACCTTCAGGACTCTCCCACAATCTCAGCTGTCGTGTCAGCTTCCTCTGACTCATTGTTGCCAGCTCTGGCCCCGATGAAGCTGACCAGCTAAAGAAAACTCCCCCAGCCTCCACTTACAACTGGCTGTCTCACTCTGTATTACTGTTTCTCTCCCACGCAGTCTCCCTCTTCCACTCTTTACTGCATACAAACGTCTTAGCCAAACAGAACCGCAGCACCTGCTGTATGTGCTGCAAACTGTCCTCAATCCAAAGCGGGATCTAATAACAAGGCTTGATCCCCACCTCCTTTCATTCCTGCTCTCCCACGTGTCTCTTGCCGGAGGAGGCAAAGTTCATCAACATGCATATCCTTTTTTCTGTGATCTCAGGCCCTGGATGCTTAAACTCCAATTCCCTCCTCTCACATCCACAGTTTGTTCTGGATTTATTCCGGTCTCCTTAATCCTTGCTTGTGCCGGTTATTTAAAGTTTGTCTGTTCTTCAGTACTGAGAGTCTCAGCTTCTGGTATTTCACCACATCACCTCCTACTGCTGCTGGAAGTAGCCGTCTCACAGTAGATTTCTGTCCCCATCTGGACTCCGGGTTCTTTTTTTGTGTGTGTGGCCTTCAAGCCACAACTCTCAAGACGCCGGGCTCCAAAAGCAACCTGTAATAATCCCTGTTCATTTCTCAAACAAACCTTTTACCCTCTTTAAATCGTAGTTTTTTTCTCCTCCCCCCGTCTCTCTATCGCAAGCATGTGTTCTCACTATCCTTATCTCACTGCTGACAGTTCCTCTGCAGCAACAGGAAGGCTGATCAGTAAGAGAAACAGACCACAGGCGCCACAATAGAGCAACACACAGAGCCTGTGTTGCAAAAATTTCAAGAGAAAATACAAAAAACCCAGGAAGAGGAGGAGAATGGAGAGAATGGGAGGGAAAAATCAGGGAGAAATGAGTTGACTCATACACTTGTGTAAATGTTTACATGTTCCACTAAAGAGTGTGCAAGGTTTGCGCCCAAAACATTTTGTATTTTGACATCAACAGCCTTGTTCACCAACACCATTTTCTTTGGCCTTTACGTGCAAATATTCACAGTTCCTCTTTTTTATGCTCTCTGAACCACAATTAGACCATGAAATAGCTTTAAAACCAGGTGCATTAGGTCAACCACAAATAAGAGATGACGTAGCAGATATAAATGGTGCGAACCTCAAGCAGTTTTTTTAAATAAATACATATATAACATGTGTTGTTTCTCAGATTTTACATTAACCTATCCACTGTCACAGTTTATAGAAAATAAAGCACTTTGCTGCAGCTCTAATAAAAAGTAAGAGGAAACCAATGAACCAGTGCAGCGTTCCCAGTTATTCTCATGAGGAATCATTTATTGCTTTCATAATTTCAGACATTGATTTATTGCTTTGCAACTACCTGATTAACCCTACATTTACCAAAACGACATTATGAAGCAGCTCAGAAGGAAGGCAGTGATGAAATGCCGTTTGTCAAGGGGGGGGTAACTTATCAAATATCGTACAATAATGACCTCAGTTTACTGTTTGGCTTCGTTTTAACAATAATTACATTCATATGTTGTATGTTTTTGATGCAGTTTGATGAATATTCATTTTAATTTTTGCGCCAGTAGCATATTCCAAATAATCACATCTGTAAATAAACGTACCTGCGGGGGATAATATCTTCTGTGATTCTTATTATTATTTTAAAAGAATCATGTCGGTAACTCCTACTTATCTGAGTGGAAACTTCAGCCCAAGCACTTGTTGTTTTTAGTAACAGGCCTGACCTTTAGTCAGTGTTTGGAATACAGATCAGGTATTTAAATTGTGCATGTGTTGTTTATTTGTGCAAGTCTGTGTGCACGCAAACTGCACAAGTCAGATGAGCACACAAATGAGATGGGTTGTAAGAAGTTTCTGTTTTTCCCTCAGCATTTTTCTGAAAGGGGGTGCAGGGGGAGGATGAGAGGGGAGGGGGAAGCTGCTGCATGAATTCTACCTTTCAGCAGGCAGCTTAAAGCCTGAGCACAGAGAAGAACACATTAAAGATAAGATGCCTTGTCAAGCTGTTCCTCCTCTCCTCTTGCCTCTTTCACATTTGGTAGTTTACCCTTTCTTCTGTGTCTGTCTTCACCTTCCCTTTTCCTTTTTGTAGAAAGTAACCAGCATTTGCTTATGAGGCACCGGGGATGGATGATGGAACTCGTCTTGGAAAAAGAATGTTGTGAAAAAGCCTGTTTGAACAGCGTCTTTCAAAGACAGACTGTGGAAAAATGTCAAGAATTCTGATTCACTTGACAGTCACTATTGTAATCCCTCGAGAGCTGATCAAGAGACAATTATTGTATTTCCTATTAAATACAGATTCCCAGCTCAATAATAGCTAGTGAGACCTTTCAATGTGACTCATCCACACCCCTATATGCACACACACACACACAGGCAAAAACACACCATTGGGATTTACATAGGTCCTTGCACAGTTAGGCATTAAATTTAAAGCTCTTGTTCTCACTCATCAATAAGAGATTGCACACACACATACACACACACACATACGTGTATAAATACACAGTTTTATTACAGGGTGGATTGGGGGTAACCCTCTTGGCTTTATTAATGCAGAATCCCCGGAGTGTATCTCTGCAGACAATGACATGATGATCAGAGGTTTCACGGGGAAAGGGATTTGTGCCAATAGAGTGACTCCCTCTTGTGGAAGATAACAAACCATGTCTGTCAAGTTGAAAAGGGAGCAAATAAAAGCAGCTGTCTTTCATGTTGCCATGCTACCTGAGCAGGATCACTGATGGACACCAGAGACAACGTCATGATAATGGAAAATGCAGCTTGTTTTGCGTGTCTGACAGATGTGGTCATAGCCAATGACTAGGGAGATGTTCAGCTCGTTCATCACACGTGCGGTAAACCTGTAGCACTGCGCTGAATTGTATTTTGATGGAGGAATCCTCAATGCAGGTATTATTGAACTGGATTATTAAATTACTGTTCATTTTCTCACAGAGTCCTTGCATGCAAAATAAGCTGGTAAAATTGGTCTGTGCTGCAGCACTGCTTCATTTCTCTCCACACATTTCTGCAACAAAAGTGGGAGCTTGATTTGATGTCATTAATACAGCAGTCTTCAAAGAGCTTTTTGAGCCTTGAGTCAATAAAGCGATTAGTTTAATTAAACCATTAAGTCTATATGAGAGTGTAGGGGATTTGCATATATCCTCTTTACTGACCTTCTCTTTCCATTGATTATTCATTAATAACTATCACAAGGAAACCCCTGGCTGGGGCAGGCTACAGCCAGATCAGCGTTTTTCAGAGTTGTGTTGGTATCATCTCCTCTTGTACTTCTATCACACTGTGCACTCTTCCTAATCAGCTTCCTCTGGAAGGATAACAGCCAACCTTCTCAGTCATTTCAGCTACTTTGCAAAACAAACAAATAAATAAATAACCCCCGCTCCACAATTCCTTTTTTTTTTCATTTTTCTCAGTTCACTAAGTTAATGATCGACCTGTTTGAATCCATCACCCTCTCTCTATAAGCCTCAGTGGAGAGTGACAGTTTTTTTCCCTGCCCCTGCTTCTTACTCTGCTACGCAAGCACAGATGCTTATTTCCACGTGCAATTTTAGCCCCCACCCACCCACGAGCAGTTCCTCACCCAGGCATTTAGCACCTGGCTGATTGCTACCGCTGTGGGGGTGGCAGCGAGGGCAGTTGGAGAGAAGACAAGGGAGGACTTGGAAATTGGGAAAGTGCAGTACTTTTATAGGCTGACCATATAATCACAGCTATATGCTATTGCCGTGGCTGAATCATCTGCACATCTCTCAAGCACATTAAGGGGTTTTATTGTGAGGAGCTTTCATCTGGGGCATGCTTTTAAGGCAGCTTGCCAGTAACCAACTCATCTCAAATGACACGGCCAGAGCAAGCTTGCCATCTCTGTTTGCCTCAGCTTGTCCTTTGTGCTTCTCCGGCAAACATAAGGGACAGAGGCATGCTCATGCCTGCTAACATTTTAATGCCGGCATTTACAGCACAATGCGCAAGAAGCAGAAGCTCTGAGGGTAAGTGCTGGCACTAAGCCACATGGGAAAAAGAGAGGGCATCTGGCCACTGTTGCCTGGATGAAAATAATATAGTGACATATGTAAAGAGAAAGTAAAAAAAAAAAACAGGACGCAGAAGCAGAAGTAAACATTTGCAAGGAGCTATGGAAAGGCTGGAGTGTAATCACGACCCTTATTTTTAGCAACCATTCTTGTCACTTCTTTTGACTTAGTTGATGAGGGCTTATTAAACTCATTAAACTGTGTCAGTAAAGAAACATTGCCTTGTTATTATAATACTCCTTAGCATGCATTGTATCTGAGTTAAAGCTCCCCAGAAAGCCCCCTTTATCCAGCTTTGGGGGGGAAAAAGCTCCAGTGTCAGATGAGTCAGATATTTTCTCAGATAAAATTAAAATAATGCTGACCCTGATGTTAATTCAAATCGACTTGAGGGGGGAGGGGGGGGGGGGGGGGGGGGGGGGGGGGGGGGGGGGGGGGGGGGGGGGGGGGGGGGGGGGGGGGGGGG
>JBAMHX010000023.1:15863219-15874289 GCA_037177515.1 Pseudomugil tenellus | reverse complement strand
TACATCACTCACATGTATGGAAGGAAAGATGACAACAGACCCCAGGTTAAAAAAAAGCGAAGTTCTCCTTTAAGGCTGGCGTGTGGGTTCACTTACTGGTCCATTAGTTCCTGACTAGTTCCTTCATAACTAAGTAAATGTTGTGCACCATTAATTCCTTATTATGAAAATTTGGTGCACCATTAGTTCCTGATTAGTCCCTTAGTACCTCCTCAGTAACAAAACATCACAAACATTCTTAATGAGCAAGAAATCAACTTTTTGTGTCACTTTTCTGTTTCAGCTTCACCATATAAAGCTTAAATTATTGCAAATGTGATCATGCATGATGTGAAGGATGCATAAGGTGTGTGCATTTTTCTCTTTATCAATAGGCAATAGGTTTGCATGTAGAAAATATGGTATATGTATGGGTTTTATGTGAGTACATCATTAATGCATCTGGCATGTGGAGTAGATTGGAAACAAACTTCTCCTTAATAAGTCAGTAAAGTTAATAACTTTCACAGTTTTTATCTTGCAGTAACTAATACTCAAGGCTTTGACTTTATAATAGAACTGTGACTCCACCAGTGACGGGTTTTTTGATAAATGCCTATTTCCATCAAGCTGTTGGTCTGAGATGCAACACTACATGTTTTATAGTGGTGCTCTGACCCCAAAAAGTGGAGCTTGAAACACTGCAATCCATTGACTGGTCGAAAGGAGTGTCACTTCCCAGCGGACTCTGCAGTACGATCAAAGTGAGACCAGCGCCATGTTTGAATAAAGTGGATTTTTCTTGTTTAAACCCACATTTCAAGTGAATATCTGCCATTTTAATCCTTTTATCCTTATTTTGCTTTGTTTAAGTAAGAAAGACATCACATCTTTACATAGCAGATGCATCTTTTGCAATCCACCTACTACCCCGCATGTCAGGTAAGGTTACAATTAACAGTGCAACCCAGTGAGATCTGGGTTTACCATAGAAAACCACACCAAACCACTCCATACCAAGCTGGACCTCTTTGTGGAAACAGGGCTTTAGGTTTGCTGAGTGTGACACAACTATCAGCTCTGTTGTGGGGAAGTCTGAAGCCTTAAATTTTATTGGAGAAGGAAGAATACTGCACACACTTTACAAACGTAGAGTACTCTTCTCATGCTCTTTACCGCATACAGAATAGATAAAAAATACTTTTAGTCAGAAACTTCCTCAGCTCCCTTGCAATAAGGAATGTTACAGTGGATAAATCCAGTCCACTGCAACGGCCTGAGGCTTTGAACATACATGCTTTTAAATGTGCACATGCATGTTTTGGTGTAGTTGCATTGCATGTTATGTATTTGTTTTGATTTTTTGTCATTTGTTTACGCCCTCAGAAATACAAATTTGCAAGTTGTACTATATAAGCTGGGGCAGTGTCGGCACCAATGTTGTAAATTCAGTGGTCTAATCCAACTGAGCAACTTCTTAAATGTCCTTGGAAAAAATTCAAAAATATTGCCAATGCTTGTTATTGTCAATATCATGCATTGGCAAAATGAGGGAGACACACTCGTCATTGTCATGGCGTGCTTGATTTTGAGGCCTTACTCACCATCGGCGATGGTGCTGCTCCTTTTACTGTCATGATCTAAAAATAAACCACATACTTACTTCCTCTATATTCACCAGAGGTTGGAAGTAATGAGTAATTAACGTTTAGTTAACTTGCGTAGAAGAAACATTGCTTTTTCTCTGTTACACTTGGAGACACTTCACTCATTACTTTCATTTTATTTTTTTACAATTTAATTAGAGATGCTTTATATTTGTCCAACAGGTGCTGCCTCCTTCACCAAAAACATGTAGAAACAACTGTGTCATGAATCAGGTGAAGCCAGGGATTCACATGACCACACACAGACCATCATGGCATAGTGGTACCAATTCTACTTATCTACTGAACAGGTAATAAAAGAGAGGAAATTCTCACTAATGCTTAAACTGAGGAGATAAATACTCCCGGCCTCATAAGAAAAGCATGTTTTGCTTATACGCAGTGCAAATGGACAGTAATATAATGTGGTGTCTCCTATAGTTTTTCCATCATAATTTTCCCACTATTATATCCCCTAACACCGAGTGTCAGGGATATAATTATTTCATCACGACCACTGACCTCAAATCAAGTGAAAATAAAAGGTCATGACCTCAGGATGCATCCTGTCCGGATGCCATACAGGGCTGGTTCAAAGTTTCCACACCAGGTGGAGATTTGTGACTGAACATGTGCGTCTTCATATTATTGGATTGGGTCTATTCAAGGATTTGGGAATGGGAGGATTGGAGGCATTAATCAGTACAGAGGGACATCATCATCGCATGAATTCCAGTTTAGGTCACTTGGATTTTCAGACTGCAGTCATATTCCAAAAATATCAGACCTGAATCAGAATTAAAACCACATACATACAAAAGTTGGTCTCAATTGGCTTTATGCACAGCTCCACAACTTCCTGAACTTAGAACAACTCATTTGTTTCATGTCTTTCATTACTGGATGAATTGATTAATCCAGGTGTGTCTGGCCAATGCCGTTGTGGTTACTGAGGTCAGACAGTTTAAACTGGCTTGTTTAAACTGTCATGATAAAATCTCACATAAATCAGGGCAAAACAAGTCAGATTTGGGCCTCATTTGTCTGCTAATGCTCTACCGTTCTGGCCCATGAGTACCAGAGTTTTATGATGCATCCGTACTCCAACACAACTTACTCAAATCAAATGATTTCAACAGCTTATGAAGTTGTGCACAAATTTATTTGAGTGTCATGGAACTGAATTATATAGCTCTGATATTAAACCCTTTTTATGTTTGTCAAGATATTGCTAAGTGCTGCATAAACTAAGCAGGCCCTAAATTAGCCTTATTTCAAAGTACAAATGACCAAGATGGTTTTAGTAACTTCTATGCCTGCTTATATCATCACAAAAAAAATAAATCAGACATTGCAATCAAATAGTCACTTAGTACTTAATACATTTTTACATTCATTTGAGTTTTAAAATGTTCATTACATTAAGTTAATAAATGTTATTTTGATGCAATGCAACTCTTAATTTGTTTGCTCCACCCATCTCTGATTTCAGTAAAGTCCACACGAGTATGCAGAGTTTACTTACTTATTTGTCAGTATTAGGTATACCTACTTTTAAACGCCCTGTGATGTTTGCTATTCAGTTCTATCTGCAAGCCTGAAATGATGAGGCCGTGATACAGCTTACTCTGCCTCTAACTGGATAGTACGCATGCATTCAGTAGTTAAATTGGCCAACTTTAAAATCTGTGAATTGACGAATCAATTAGAGACAGAGCTGCCAAGAAAAACGTTGCTAGCCAAAAAATATACACTTAAATGTTTACTGAAAGATCTTCATTTTTAATACGTATAATGAAGCCAGCAACTAAAAGTAAAATGAGCTTTTACAAATAAGTTTCAACGTTCATGCAAATGTTTGACAACCAGCAGTTCAGCTAGTATTACAGGTGCTAAGGTGGTGCAGTTAGCAAGCAACCCTGTCAAAGTAGAGACCCCACCCCACACCAACAATCGGCGAGGACGGGATGCTGGTGCTGGGTCGAGATGTGTTTCCCTCTCCAGCCCAGAAACATCCATCAGTATTTGTTCCCCTTCTATAACCAACCAATTATGACTCAGTTTAATAGAAATGCATAGTTGTTTCTCACCAGTCTGTGGACCAGCAATAGTTCAGTCATTTCATAACTCTTCCTCCTTGAGATCAAAGAGCAAAAATGATGTGACAATGAGCAAATACAGTACTACTGATGGTTTTTTGAGTTAAACTAAATAGAGTCTTACATATCGCTGTTTCTGAAATAGTGTTTTTCTGGGCTAGTTTTTTTAAGGGCAAAAATTTCAGCATAAACTAACTTTCTGAAGGACAACTGGACCACTGTCTGATGTTTCTTGTTTTTACACCTTACATTCAAACCAGGCAACTTTATTTGGATTGAGTTTCCTAATGTGCTCCTCGTGTGGAATCATCTAATAACATGAGTCATAAATATGCAAGAATACTCATTATGGAGTCTAAAAGAATACCAGACAGACCAGAACAAATATATAATATCTGCCTTACATAACTATGACTTCTTTCAATATGATTTACAAAGAAATGTAAAATTGATTATCTTTGGATTCATAAAATATTGTTAAATTAAGTTTAAACAAGAAAAACTGCATGAATTGTTAAATTAAACATATTAAGAGTTTATTTTTTAAACGTTCATTAAAAATTGTTTTTACGTTTTCAATTAGTGTATATTGTGTTCAAGAAGAGTTCATTTTAACTCCTTTTTATATCAGAAAAATGTAAAGTCCAAGAGCAAAGTCATGTAAACTCTACATTGGAATAGATTCAGTAGTTGACTGACTTTATTTGAACACTTTATTTATTCTAAAAGCCTGAGTTGTAGGTGCTTGAGCAAATGTCAAAGAAATAACAAAAGTTAGTAGGATTTGTCTTCTGGAAACATAGGATTCTTAAAGATACTTGACAACCGCATCAGCTTTATTCAGTTTAATCTAATTCAAATCGTGAAGCCTGCACTGAAAATCCATCTGTAGCAATTTTACCACCATGTTGAAAATCTTGAGGAGCCCTCCTTTTATTCATTTACAGGTACATAGTGTTATTGTAGATGTACAAAGAAATGGTTGCATACGTAAGTGTATATTTTTTAAAGAAAATTACACATCATATTTCGGAAACTTTACATTATTGTTATTGACTTGTTACCTCACCGTGAATTTACCATGATAAGGAGTGTACAGCTAAAAGATGAAGACAATTAGACAAAATGTGCTCCATTATACCACTGTAATAACCATAATAACAGGCATTACTTAGGACAGCCATTTCAGTGAAAGAACAATAATATAAAATGAACTTGATTATCCTGGCTGGCAGTGAGATATCATTACTAAGTAGCAAGCAGGCTTTCAGTGGGAATTCATATGTAGTGAAACGGCCTCAGGGCCATTGCCTTGTAGCAAGCCTTGTCTGATGAGTCAATCTGTCTGTCATTTTAATGTTATGCTATTCACTGCCCTCTTGTCCCTCATTCTACGTCCTCTTTCTTTTATTTATTTGCATAAGCGTTATTATTTTGCACTTTTTCAACCCTAATTCAAAAGCATCCATTCTATTTCTTTTCTTTCTTTTTTCCCCCACATCATATCCCTAAAGCAGTTTGAACTTTCACCTCCTTTCTGACATTATTCTAAAATCTGTCATAGTGGAAATGAACTGTTCATTTACCGCTCATGTTGTCTAAATCTAGTCAGGAGCTTTCTACATCCAGCTGTCAAAGATGGAACTATTCAGTTGTGTCTGTGGTTCTGTTTGCTTACACGTTAAATGCACAGATGCATGTTCCTGTTGTCTTTCTTTGTCCCTTTCCTCATTTGTCTTTGTCTTGCACAGATATGATGTATAAAAAATGCCACGTTTGCTGCTGATGGGAAGAAAACCAGGTGATGAGTAACACAGCATATTTATTAGCGGAGAATGGAGGGAACCTGGGGAGCCAAGTGCTGCCTCACTGTTGGAGAAATGATCGAGGGAGAAGCTGTGATTGGGTAATGAGGCCTGAGTATTGTGGTAGAAAAAGAGTTTAGCAGATTGTTTGAGGATGTCAGTGTTGGAGAATATGGGCTGTGAGAATCTACAGTATGTCCAAACAGAATGCATGTCTTCCACTTTGCATGTCCCCAGACACTCTTCATCTCACAAAAGCATCCACACAAGCACATGCTCACACAGAGACGGCTGTAATAAATGTTTCAGTGTGGTTTTCTGTCTGCCTTTTACAAATTACCATTCCACAAAAGCAGCACAAGCATTGTGCTCTGCACGACGATTGCTTTTCCAGTGGCAGCGACAGACAGGAGAGCTGTTGGGAATGTCAGAAAGCAAAGAAGCAAAGATTAAATTTAATTTCCAGTCAGAAGTTTTATACTGACAAACACTTTACCATCGAGATGAACGCATCTTTAGGAGATGCGCCATACCCTGCAGGGTGCAAAATGAGGACATTACACACACACTCACACAAATCTTTCATAAAATCTCTCACTTGTGATGCTTCACATTTTCACATTTCACATTTTCTTGCATGCAAACACACTATGTACTAATGCTCAACCGAACGCTCTTCCCAGGACGCTAACATGCAGTAGCAGCCACACTCAATATATTCCTTATATATACTGAAATATAGAATAGAAACTGAAATAAAGCTCAATAAAACAGTGCAAGCTGGGACTGGTTTGGTTTAATCTCATTATATTGAGAGCCTGGGGCTCCTCTTCTCCTATTTATAGCACCCTGAGAGAGAGGAAGGCCAGCGTTCATGTACATAACATCACTGGGTTGTGCAACTGCGGCCATGAGAGGCAAAGGACATGACCAATCGCAGGCAGGTCTTGCGTCAAATTTGATGTGACAAAATACACAATTGTCAGTCATCTGTGAAGATAGTCAGCCTCGTTCTCTATCCCCCAGACACAGATGCGCTTCCTCATTTTCCTCATTTACCTTCTGTCCTTCTCTTCTCGCTTCATCTTCTCACTCTCTCTCTGGCTCGCCTTGTCACACCTGTTTGATGGGGGTTTCCCCTTAAAGCCTGCCACTTTGCCAGTATGTGCACATGATACCCCCTCCTTCTGCTGCAGCTGCTTCAAGGAAGATATTTAATTGGCTGGATTGAGCAGCTTTAAATTAATTTCATGCTTTTGACTTTAAACCCTGTGGCTGCAAACACACTCCCAATGTAAGAGTAAGATACCCTTTCTCATGGACATCGAAACCTTTACTGGGTACTGTCAATACTGCAGAGAGATTTTTCAGTTCATCTTGACAAAACAATCCCACAACACAAATGAGAAGCCCTGGGAAGAAAAGCTGCACTGAGTGAGAGATGACTCAATCCTGACCTCCGTTAAGGAAAACTCGTAAGAAAACCCCCAATTCACACAAGTAATCATACAATAAGCTCTTGATGTGCCAACAAACACAAATACAGTAGCCGAGGCCTCCCTGGTCTTAATTACTTTGCTTATGTTGAGGTGTAAAATATATGTCCCAGTTTGCATCAGCAGCTTTTAGAGATCCCATCTAGTCGGGGTGAAGTGAATAATATAAAATGTTACTTAAGAACTAGCTGCGGTGTGATCTCCAAAATGTCAAGTACTCAGACTGCAAAGTACCATCACAAAAAGTACCACCCAGAACCCTCAAGCCCTGGTTTTTTCTCTCTCTCTCTCTGTCTTTCTGCCCTCAAGCAGCTTGAATGTTGCTTCTTAATGTGTGAACATGGACATGACCTACAAGAAATGCTTTGACAGTCTCTATAGCTCACACTTGATCTTGCAGAGGTCAGAAGCTTGAAAAGTGCCTTTTTTTTTTACAAGCGGAAACTGAGTCTACCACGCCATCAGTCAGCTATGAATCATAAGCAGCTTCATGCATTATTTAAAATTCTCAAACCTTCCCACAAACCTTATTGCAACAGCAGCTTCTGGTGTTAGGGATGTTTAAAATGATATGAGTGTGAAAAGATAATTATTTTGGTGATAGCCAATACTGATTATTTCTGTCTTTTATATTCATAGTAGTAGGAAATCAATTTAATATACTACATGAAAGATGACTGAAAAGTTATAAGTTGATTAAAATTCTTGATGCTATCTGTGAATGATCACAAATCATGACATACTGTATCAAAAATAAAACTTCAATCATGTAAATCTCTTGTAGCCCATTCTCAAGGTTTGCTGTGATTCTGCATCTAGGCCTGCATTTGAGTTTGTTTTTGCCCAACAAAATCAAATGTAAATAAATCTTGTCAGTTTCAGGGCAAAGTCTATGCACAGAACCAGGACACAGCAAATAAACATCAGCCACTGCCATCAGTTGATGTTATCATATTTGCTGCTGGCTGATTGGAGTCAACAAACTGAATGTTGGCCAATTTGTTCATTTGCCCAATATATCTGTGCATCCCATATCTGAGCCACTGAATGGCTCAGATGTGGGATGAAGATAGAAGAGGCATTGCATGCTGTGCGTGCCTTCTTACAGGGCCCCATAACTGTGTTGATAATGGACTAAAAAACGCAATGATACTGGAATACTTTGATTAAAAAGAGCAGATATTAGCTTCATGGTGTCTGTCTATAAAACTGAATATGGCTTTCATCACATAAGATGTGATAAAATTGTGAAAAAAAACATTCCGTCTCAATAGAGTGATGGCTACATTATGTATTTTGAAGATTCCTTTTATTTGATTAAATATTTGACATTGTTTTTGTTTTTTTCTTTTCGCTTCTATTCCGTCTTGTGGAAAATACTTTCATTCTCTTTTACTCTGATAAGGAAAGTATAACACTTCCCACAGAGGGCTCAGATGACAATAAGTCGATTTGCAGGCCGGTGGTATGTTTTTTTCTCTGTATTCCCAACTAACTCACTATGAAATATTTAGTGGCACATTTAGGGAACCTTTGTACTGATATTGTTTACTTCAGATTTTTTTTTTTTTCAATTAAGCTAAATAACACTTCTGTGGAGCTGCATCAGACCAACAGAAGCTAAAAAATACCCCCACTTCTTCATTTACTATCTCTCTAACTGAACCATACTAAATAAAAATATGCAAATGTGTGCTATAAATAAGATCTAAATGAAAATCCAATAAAAGCTTTTGTCTAAACTTATAGAACCGGACCGAGTGTACAGAGTAAGGTAGAACAGTGACACGGTGCTGTTATTAATACCATCTGTCTCGTCTCTAAACAGGACTTAACCAGCCAGTAAAACTGACACTCTGCCAATACTTTTGGGGAACAGTATTTTCTACAAGTAGGATGTCTGGAAGGTGAGGCCTCAGATAAGACTCTGGCATCAGCAGACAAGCAGTCATCAAGTAAAGTCTCTTGACATTAACTTGCTCCCCAGGTGCATGTATTCTTCCATTTCAGGGTTGATTTGTTGTGAGATCTTTGAACTAGGCTCTCTTTACGCTCCCTTGACTTGCCCCTAGTTTAAGACAGTGCTCTGCTTGGCAGGTGTACCCCAATTGTTCTTTCTGCTCGGCTGTGTGCGTTCTTCACCGGCACGTAGCTGACATGGGGATTGTCACTCTCAGTCATTCCAACAGATGTGCATGAAGACAGCAGCCTAAAGCATATTTCATAGGGGTGGCCGTCTCTGGTGTCACTGCTCAACATCAGGCTTTTCTCACTTACTGGAGCACATCATTAACATAGCTACCTTGTAAGGTAGTGAATATCATATGGCAGGTTGCTTTTTCTTTTAATCTAGCTGGAGTTCTTGCTAAGAGGCAAAAAACGTCCACTTATTTTGAATTGAATACAGCACATTTTGACATTTAAAGTCTTAGCAATGAAGACCTTTTTCTTAGTTTGAGGTGGACAATTTGATTACATTCAAAAGATTTTGCCTTTTAGTTCTTCGTAGTGCCGTGGGCTTAAAGAATAAATTTCTATTACTGCCACTAAAAAGCATTATTTTCTGTCATAAGAAGCATAAATCTAAAAGAAGGTGATTTAAATTTCACAAGATGTTTTTTAAAGAACTGTTGTGTCATCTCACAGCAGAAAAAAAGAAAATACTACCAGTTTTTCCTTCAAATAGACTTCTCTTTGAAGTACAGGTCTGTTTGAACCCCTGTTTTAATGGCAACTGATTTCCAGTTATGTGATGAAGCTGTTTGTTCCCACTACGCTCTTGAAGTCTATGATTCTTGCCAAATTGCAGAAGTATGGAGTGACTTTAAAAAGAAGATTGAAGAAGGAAATGAGCTACCGAGTATTGTGAAGGGCGGGCAGTTTGTTTCTCCACTGGAATCTCAAGGTTTGCAATTCAGATACGGCTTCAGGTGGAAGGGATACTTTGCAAGAGGCAGATAATGTCAGCGAACAAGAGAGTGGGATGAAATGATAGATTCATGCAGCTGTAAGCAAGAATAAGCCTATCAGAAACAATCTCAGAAGCTACAGGGAACCGGCGGGACGGGCCACACAATGCAGAGACAAAACAGAGGACAGAAATAGAGATGAAATCAATACTCCCTATTTACACTGGGGTGAAATGAAGCACAAAGAAGATGGAGGATCAAAAAGAGGGACATGGAGCAATCAAAGACTGTTATTTGAATGGACAAAGGACTGACTCAAACTATATTATTAGATAAAAGAATATTTTTAAAAACGGCCAGAATGAAGCTAATCCCGATCACAATGGGCATCTTGATCGAGACATTGGAAAATAACGCATGATAAACCGTGTAGAAAGTTCAATAAAGGCGGTTTAATGGAGATAACCCTGATATGAGAAGGGAATAAGGACTGGGGCTTGTTTGAGACTAAATGAAAGCAAACAAGCTGCATCAAACAGAGGGATAATTGTAGGTAACAAGTGGACTTTTTGTGCTGCATGCTGTGGCTCACGTTGTTTCTTCTTACTGGGATCTCTGCCCATCCTCACTAGCCATAAAAAACAAGACCAGTGTATCTTCACTTTGAGAGGATTTGGTGTGAAATTAATTAAAATGCAACAATGCCAAGGTTTCTGTTGGGTTGACAAAGCAAACGGAATGTGCAAAATGTGTGTACCAGTATTCTGCGTTTCTGTAAAGAACAACAGTCAGACAAAATATAGATAATAAATCAAAACACAAAAAGATGAAACCTGCATTCGCTGCCCAGGATGTACATAAATGACACCTGTTTGGTGTCATTGCTAAAAGAACTTAGAGAGATTTTACCTGAGGTTTCTAGGATTTGCCAGAGTCAGCCAATTGCAAGCAGCGTTCCAGTACATGAACAGCCTCCAGATACTAATTAGCACTGAGAGTAAAGAGAAAGCATGATGTATTCACAGAGGAGTACAATCTGTAGCTTAAACAGATGGTTCCACAACCCAAACGAGATAAGAGGTCCATTACTTAGTGCTATTGAAACCCATTTATCAGGGAAATTCTTCTCATTATAT
>JBAMHX010000023.1:15841102-15858258 GCA_037177515.1 Pseudomugil tenellus | reverse complement strand
TCTCTCTCTCTCTCTCTCTCTCTCTCTCTCTGTGTGTGTGTGTGTGTGTGTGTGTGTGTGTGTGTGTGTGTGTGTTTATTTTATGAGCACATCCTTTATGATTTGTTCCATGTATGTTCACTGCGCATTCCCATCACAGAAATCCAATGCAGCAATGTGTTCAAATTATTTGAAACGCTCCAGCATGACATCTAAACTTGAAATATATCTAACTTTTTTTTTTGCTTTTAGTCGTGAGTTTCATGTCAACTCTGGACTTCCTTGTCACATTCATATCTTTGGAGTGACAACACAGACACTTTCCAGTCTTCTCCTCAACTCAATGCTATTTTTTTAGGTGCTTAAAAAAACTACATCTCATTAAAACCAAAGCAGAATTGTCTGTTGACCTTCAGTCACTTGTCAGATGCTTTGTGCATAAACAGGAATTAGATATCAGCCTAATTTACATTTCACATTTGATAAGTTGGCACAGCCTGCTTCAGGGTTGCAAACACTACCGTTTGAGTGTTCATCCTCCAGGTTTTAGCAAATTGACTGTAATTTATGCAAATTAACTTACTGCCATCTGTAATAGATTAAATATTGTGTACATTGTACAGTCATTTTTAACTTAGATTTAAGAATGTGGTCAATTTCAAGAGAAGCTACTTGAATTTCTAGCTTTCTATTTTTAGGTCAAACAGAATAAAAGTCTTTTAAAAACTGAATGTTGGTGAACTTGGTATTTATGAGCTGTAAATCAGTTTGGTTTCTATCATTGTTGAACCAGTTCAACAGCCACAGAAATTTACCTCTAAAAAGGCATTTAACAAGTTTGAACAAAATAATTTGCAGGCACTTTCAAAATTAATAGATTACGTAGATGTTGAGAGAACTGAATAGCTGCTCAAAATCCAAACAGTTTATAAATCCAGATGTAAAAGTCAGCAGAAAAACAAGGCTTCAAAACCTGTTAAAATGGTTTTGCAGTATCTACTAAACTCTTGTTTTCAGTGGAGATACATTTTAATTCACATCACAAGGACATGGCATATACAATTAGAATAACAGGACAAAATTGAAGATTTAAAATTAGAATCATTTTCTGCATTGGCACCATGAATAATTTTAGGAAACTTTACAGTTGGTCTTCAAGGGCCGCAGTCCTGCTGAAGAGCTTGACAACAAACTTTGCACGTTCACCAAATACCCACTGATGGGAGTCAGGTGTGTTGCAGCAGGGAAACTCCTAACACTTGCAGGACTGTGGTCCTCAAGTAAATTTGATCCATTTAGATTTTTAATTTTATTTTTTTGCACTTATCTATAACTGGAATAAAGTTTTCTCTGCTTTTATTGTGATTTTACTTTTACATTTTTATTACTAGTGCAATAAGTGTGCGTACTGTCACTTTATATTTAGCAGAGTTACACAGAGTATAACTATATTCTCTGTGTATGGAAAGTTTAATTGAGCTGACTGTTGTCTGGTTGTGTTGATGATAGTGATTGCATGTAATCTGCAGCTGTGGGCAGCACTGTGAGCCCAAGATAAATTTCCCTCTGGGACAATAAAGTTGAATTGAATTGACCAGAGTTAACCAGTTTTGGTTCATACCATTTCCAACGAGCTGTCACCGATTAGTTTAATGTTTTCCAGAAAGTTGAGATGTCCTTAAAACAGGGTGTCCAAACTTGGTCCTCTAGGGCCGCTGTCCTGCAGGTTTTCAATGTATCTCTGTTTAAATACACCTGTCTTGGATCCAGCAGACAATTAAGTTCTGTGCAGTGACTGGCTGATTTGACTCAGGTGTGTTGAAGTAGTGACACATGGAAAACCTGGAGGATTGTGGGCCTCGAGGACTGGAGCTGGACACCCGCCTTAAAAGCTTCAAGTAGGGGTGTCCCGCTCCAGTTCTAAAGGACCACAACCCTACAAGTATCAATGTAACCCTTCTCAAACACACCTGGTTCAGATTAACCAGTCATTGTTCAGAGCTTAATAGTTTTTGGATCCATTTACTTTGAGTCGAGTGTGTTGAAGCAGGGAACCATTAACAACATGCAGATGGTAGCCCTAGAAGACAGACTTGGACACCCCTGGCTTAGAGTTTCTCCATCATAAGGGATGTCTGTTAAAAAGTTTGGACCCCCCCCTCCCCCAAATAAAAAAAAAACCAAGAAGCTGAATTGAAGTAGACTCTTTATTTACAGAACACTAACTCAAACAGGTAATGTGTGGAGGAAGACGAAAACCAAAGATATTGATGAGCAGAATCTTTATAGTCGGAAACAGGGGTCTAGAAGAAAACGTAGTAGTTAATACGATGGCAGGTTCTGTGGCAGGTTCTCCAGGCGTCATTAGTATTCAAGAGAGGAGCACTGACCGGTAAGCATGACAGAACTTTGACATGACTCCCCCCAGCAGACTGGCTGTAGTAGTTGTGGTGCAGAGTGGTTAATTCCTTGGCAGATGTTGATTGTCTTGAGACCCTGATGAGTAAAACTGTCTGTGGTTGTGGCATTAAACAGTCTCTTTGGCAGGAACGGGACGCTGTGCGATGACGTCCAGGCATCTTTCTCTCACATTGGTGCACAAAAACAAAATCAGCAATGAGATGAGAGAAGACTGGAGCTTTTAAGCAGCACGCTGGAATCAGCTGCAGGTGAGAAGAATGAGTAATCAGGATCACTGTGTGCTGCCACGCAAACAGGGAAGCAGGAAACTGAAGAAAATAAAAATGGAGAACAGACAAAAGCATAGATCCTAACGTATCCAATATACCAGTCAAATTGTACAGCTCTGGTCTGAAATGTTATTTCTTTCTATAGAAAACATTTTTAGATATGTATAAAGCACATTTTATTGTTATTTTATGTAAACATCCACTCCTTTCACTGTTTTTGGAAAGGACTTTTTAAATACAATTGGTTTTTATAGTCATCCAGTATTTATTTTTTTACCCAAAAAGGACAAAAGAATGTGACTCATTGGGTTTAATGGTTTGTGCCATGGAAGGACTAATAAAACTTATTTTAAAAAATCCTATTAAAGCAGTGCGTCTCAAATTAGGTTATCACGATCCTATGCTCTGCATGCTTTAGATGTGCTCCTATTCCAACCCACTTGATTCACATTATTGAACTTCCTCATCAAATTATGTGAAGACCTGCTGATAATTAATTTGATTTTTTTATAGTAGAGTTGCCTCAAAAACATGCAGGACAATGGTTCCCAAGAACCAGGATGGAGAAACACCACATTAGAGTAAAGGCTGAAGCTGTGACTCAACAGCTGCAGATCAGCCTGAAGCTGTAAATTCCTCATAATCAAAACTTTTCTCAAGTTCCAGCCGTTGAATAAACATAACAGGTCCTGCATACCATATGTGATCTTCAGTAGAATTTGAGCAAGAGGATGCCCACATACCATTTTCTTGAATTAAAAAAGAAAAAGCTTTGACATTTCTGCCCTGCGTGAAGGATCAGGCAGAAAAAAAGTGCTTAGGGATTAGGAGAATGACAAGAATCTCTTACATGTGAGGACATGGCTGTACTAGACATTTCCCATTTGTGATGTAGGATGCTTACTGGATTTATAATGAAATTTTACTCTGAGTTTTCAGATTCTGAAGTAGAGCTGTAGAGGCTGCTGGGAAACCGATCTAAAATACAATCTAATACAGATATAGGCCTAAACCAAAACAAAGAAAAATAGATGCTTGAATGTATTACAAATCTATGAAAGCTGCTGCTGTTTATCTCCCTCTGCAAGCGCAACCTGAATACTTAAGTACTCTGCTAGATGCACACTGATGCCCCAAAAAACAGTTTCTAAAAACAGAAAAATGCTAAAATAAATGTCTGGTTCACTACAAGAACTTTACTAGGCTATGGTCAGGGGTTGTGGATAGCTAGGGTTAAGGTCTGCTCTTGTTTTGCTAACGGTTGACGTGCTCCGTATGTAACATGCTGTACTATACCAGGCACAGGGGAAGTGGTGTCAGAAAAAATTACCTACGAGTCCACCTTTCCCCCTGAGGGTCCACTGAAAGCATTCCCTCATTTCTCCCAAAAGGTGATGCCTCCTCTCTTGTACAGTCAAACAGAAAAAGGATGTAAACAGGGAGCGACGGAAGGCATGGCACACAATTTTCATTAAATATAAATGTTTTTAAAAATAAAGGGCAAAAAAAGTTTTTTTTTCCTTCTTGAAAGATCATTTCAGACTTTACAGAATTGCTAATTCAGCTTTTGTACATTTTATGATCTTTGGCACACAAATGCACAACCATGAGAAACACAAGCTCATCAGGTTGAAAGTTGCTAGTCTGGTTTCTATCTATAGTGTAATTACTGGCTGTAGACTGACACTAAAGAGCTCTTTTCCCCCTCGTCTCTGTCCCTTTTCTCTCTTTTCCTCTCTGCCTTGGCCTTAATGAAGTCATTATTCTACTTGTATGGCAGAGCATTAAGGAAGGAAGATAAACTGTTTTTCTGTCTTATGTGTTTGATATGAAGACATATTGCTTTGAGCTATGATATTAAACTTCAAACCAATATATTGCAGGCAATAGAGAATAAGAACATATAGAACACAAAATGAAAACAGCAAGGTGGTGTAAATGATTAAAGGCATTATCTGTTTCTAATCCGAGCAACATTGTTTTGTTTGTTTTTTAGCATATAAATAACCTGTGTAAGTTCAGTGATGCATGTATAAAGACTCAGGTAGGTACCACCAAAGTCAAGCATACCTTCGCCTGGTTCTGGGAACATTCAAACAAAGACTTTCTGCAGAAACTTGCGAGGAAAAAAAAAAACAGTGGCACAAAGAACATTAATCATCTTGTCAGTGTCTTTAAAAGGCCACGGCCGGACAGGGAAAGCTGGAGATGTCAAGCCGCTGAGGCTCTGTTGCCGCCCGATGCAAATTCATTTCAACAGTCAGACACTGGGTGCTCGTATAGCTACTACGCACAGGTCAAGTACATGTGGTACTGCATTAAATTAATACCTTTGAGGAGGATATGCATATTTAATCCAACTGGAAACTGCAACTGTAGGTTTGTTTGCTGAAATACTAAGCAGTGAATCGTTCAGCCACTTTCTCATTATATTTTACATCTCAAACCTCACGTTTTAAACCCTTCTGAGCCTAAAGATGTAAAACCTTTTGACCTGTTGAAACAAAATCAAATCAAGCACTTCTAATATCTTCATTTTATTTCTACTTGAGGTCTTGTGTTCTATTGTTACCAACCCCGCAACAATACAGAATAAAGCTACAGCTGAACGACAACTCTGAATGTGTTTTTCTCTCTGGGCAGTTTAATGAGAGTACATTCAATATCGTTTCCTCCAGAAAATATTGACTAACTCTCCTTTTAATAATGAATATCAGAAGAAAAGCAAGTGAGTTGTAACTGGATGGATTAAAAAATATGTGAAAAATAGGTCTTGTCGTGCTTGAGGCTGCTAAGACAGTTTAAAAGAAGCTGCTTTTGGCTCAAGAAAAGATCAGACACTTAAAAATACAACTGAAGACTTATTAAAAATCATAGATTGGAAAGTTTATCCTCTTGGACAGACTTAATTTTTTTTTTTTTTAAACTTAAATAGGCCTGTGTTTCTGCCCATCTGAACAAATGACTCAGCTGCTTTGACAGGCGAACACCCCCCCCCCCCCCCCCACCACCCTGCAGACTTGTAAAGAAACTCGCCTCCATTTTTATGTAGAAAACAATGACCAAATATGTAGATGTCGACAAAAGTAACCGCAGAAGTAATTTTGCTGAACATTTGCTAAAAACTCCAAACAATAAAACTAAAAGCAGCTTGCGGATGAAATGTGATTAGAGCAGTTTATCTTTGGGGTATGCAGGTACACTTTATTCTGCTCCATTTAGGAAAATTGCAGATACTTAAAAATCAGCAGCAGTAAAAACTGCCGACAACTGAATATAAAGTGTTGTTCAAAGGGAATGACACACCCCTCAATAGCATAGAAATCAGGCTGTGGTATGTCTAAATCTTCTTTCCATGTTGGATAAATTAAAAATAAATAAAACAGAAACGACCTCTGACCACTGTACACACTGGAGAGCTTCTCAATGGCGTGGGAAAATAAGGCTTCCAGCTCTGCACATCAGAGTTATCATGCCCAAGCTCACCAAATGGCTCCCCATGTTATACATTCATATTGTGAGGAATAATTGAAATGCCAAGCAGTCTTACTTATTCAGACCATGTGGAAGAGACTGTTGTGCACGCTGTTGTAAAACAACGCTTCATGCATTCTTTCCTGTTTTGATTTTAATATTGGTTGGTAGGACTGCGTACAAGACTGTATGTATATATGTAAAAATGAGCTTAACATTAACTTGAGGGCAATTTCCTCTTTTACGGCTAAGGGCCAATTAATGAAGGCAGCAAGCTCTGCATGTCCAGAAAGACCGTCATCAGCCTGTCTGGCCTCGGGCCCTCCTGGATCCAACTCGCTGGGCATCGGGAATTGCTGGGAAATGGATCCACTCTCTGCCTGTGAAGGTATATGAAATATTAATCCTCACTTCCTTCCTGACAGCGAATGTGTATGCGTCCACACGTGTGTACCTAAAGATTGTGTTTACACGCAAGTAGAATGATAAAAAAGAAAACGGAACATGCTGAAATGCGGGTGTTTGCGTGAGAGAAGGAAAGAGGAAGCGTGAGGGTGGCGAGGCATGGCTGAGCTGCAGTAATATGTAATAGTGTTTCTGCAGGGTATCATTTGTATTAAATGATGAAAGGTTTCCCAAAATAACACCAGGTTGTCTTTCTCCTTTCCAGTAGCAATACACAGACTCACACTGACTCAAATCAAATGTTGTAGCAGAGCTGAGAAAAAAATCCTCCATATTTGGAACAACATTAAAGAGCACGATCATTCACATAACATCAAGTACTCTCCTTTTTTTCTTCTTTTTAAACCAGTGAGATCTCACTGAAAGGTTTGTGTATCTGAGGGACGGAAAGTAGTGAGGCAGCATTACAAGCAAGACCACAAATGAGAGGATAACTAGGCTTCAGACCTACAAAGAAATTTCATCAGTTGCTTTTGTGAAGCTTTCATGGCAACAGGAAATGGGAGGGAAGCATCAGAATTACCACAAGGTTGCCCTTTTGCCCCTCACATACTCTCACAGTGCACTCTCAGGCTTTCAACAAAGTCAAATGTATTATTAATGCACTACTGAGACAAACAACTGCAGTACTTGTTTAAGTTGAGACATTTTTATAAACTCTTAAACTGCTTATGAAATGTGTAAAGCCTCCAGCCCCAGAGATTCACATCCTGCAGGTTTTAGATAGATATGGAGTTAAAGCTGTGGTGAAATCCTATCAGTCTGCCTTTTCTGTGTGCACATACTTCAGGTGAGAATGTTTTAACAGTGTCTATTATTTTACTGGAACTACCTGTATATGCTGATACGCTCTTGGCCAAGCCTCCCATAGAAGAGAGATCTCCGCTCTCAAAGGGGCAAATTGTTCAATAATAAATGTAATTAATTCAATATAAACTGTTCTCAAATTCTACACAATGGCCCATCAGTTGAGGTAGGTATGTTGACATGAGGGAACAATAAGAGAAATGTGTTCTTCAGCTATAAACCAAACTCAGCAGGTATTGATCCAAATGTCAGATTATGGCTTTAAAAAATGAGCCGTTATTAAATTACCTACAGCATGTACTAATCTGTGTGTGCACTTTTTTTCCTCTGTTATGGGTTGAGTTTTACATCGCACGGACTTTTAATCAACATACAAAGAATTCAAGTGTAAAATAAAGTTTTCTCGATGTTTAATAACAAAAGCAGTGGTCAGAGTGAAGCAGTTGGAGACTAATAGCTGTAGCTGAAGAAGAGAAATGAAAGGAGCACTTCAAGAAAAAGGAAAAAAAAAAAGTAGGCCATCGATGTTGAGCAGAACTATGACAGGACAGGGATTTATGATTCAACAAGAAATCAGAATGAATAAAATACTTTTTAGGCAAATTAGTATTTCACAGTGATGCGGCAAAACGTGGGTTGTTTAAAGTTTAAAACAGGCTCATGTGATTTTTATGGCCATTGTCAGAACTACTTCTGTGTAATGGATATTTAATGGATATGCAAGACTGAAACAATCTGAAGTAGCACTGAATATGCAGTGCTTCCAAGAAGGACTAAACATTTTGTTTTTTAAAGCATCTTCTTTTTCCTTTTGAAATCAAGTGTGTTATTTCCAGACCATAACTCTGCACAGGGGACATTGCTTTTCTATTTCTCACATCCAGAACTGGTTATCCAATTTTGTGGGGACCACTGTGATATACAGCAGCACAAAAGGATTGAGTGGAAAAAGATGAAAATGAAGAGTGTAACAATACCCAAGCTTATATTTGGGAAAGGGGGGTAAAGGGACGTGTTGGGGTTTGGAATTTAAATCCCCACTATAATCTAATCTTGTTTGGGTGTATGAGCTGTAGCACCATTCAAACCAAAAGGCTCTCTTCCTCGTCTGAATTCAGGAAAACGCAGGCTAGTAGCTTTCTTCTGGTCTACCAAGATGTTTTTACTGTTTCATAGACTGTTTGTCACAGGGGGAGTGGGTTGTTTTCTATGACTAATCCTGCTATAAACAGCTTTTATGACATACCTTATTTGGCTGTGCTTCATGGCTGGTATATTGAAATCCAGCTGTAATACTGTAAATCACTGCACATGGAAATTTGGTGGGTTTCTCCTACATGTATCTAAATACATTAATTTCCATTTAGCATACGTTGGTAGTAAAGTGAGAGGCAGTTTACAGTTTAGTCTACAGTGCACGCAAGGACATGAGGAAGACATCTATTCTGACATCTTATGTTAGTCCGTTTTGATAAATGATGCTGCAGTGATTTGTCTTCAGAGTTCTCCCTCCTACCACTGTGTTTTGGGGTGGGGGTTGGGACAAAAACGCAGGTTTCAGCAGCATTCACCAGCAACTGTGTGGGTGGAAAAATGAAAGGCAGAAATCTAAATGTGTCTGACACCAAGTCCATAGAGCCTCGTTGGATTCCTCCGAGAACTCTGGGTAGACTGGCTTCAGGTATGAGAAACTACTCAGGGGTGCCAGAAGCATTAAAAATAAATATTACAGAAATACAGCCAGAGGCTGGGAGAAACACATTAATATAATGGCAAGATGAAAATAAATAATGTTCTCATCTTCATTGTCTTCAGATTAATATATGAAAAAAAAAAAAGAAATGGTGCATAGTGCTCCGACTTATTGATGTGACAAAACCAAACATTAAATAACTATCTGCACTACTAGTATTTATTTTATTAAAATAGGGGGATTTTCGATATGGTCTTGCCAGCAAGAGGAGGACTCCATCAGCACCTCTCCTTCTGGAGGCTCAGTGTGACCAGAAAAATAAGAGCTAATCAGAGCATTTCATCCTGATGGCTGCTGAGTAAGAGGACTACCTTTTGCCTTTTAGCACCTCCGTCTGAAGGGTGAGGAACTTCTGTGCAAAGGGGTGAGTTGTGCCGTGAAGCTCATTATCCAGACAGACGACTAAGCTTTTAGGGTCAGCCTGATAAGATCATCCGTAACCTTCCTTTAATTTCAAAGTGTGCTCCGAACACTGGATCTAGAAGAACATGGCTGACATTTAAAGTCTATTTGTTTCCAAATCTAAATATCAGGTTTTTTAAACCACAAAAAGGAGTTCAGAGTCCTTTTTCACTTTGACTAACCTCAGTTGTTTTTGTTTGGAGAAACCTCATTATCAGCAGTAATGGCTGATTACCACATCTGTTAAATAATTACCCATCCAGGCAGCAAAAATAATCCTCTTAGAAACATCCTGCTGAACATTAAAACTGATCACGTTTGTAGCAGTGAGTCACTGAAGACACGTTTCACAAAAATTAAAATGTACAGAAAGAAAAAGTACCTCAACAGCAGCTGAAACAGGTTTGGTTATTAATTATTAAATATTACAGTAAGCACATGATGAAACGCTGTTACAGCGTAGACGTCCCCAACCCCTGTAAAAGGACATTTACAGTCAGATCTACATCCACAAAGGAAATTTTTTGAAGAGTCTTTTGTTCTGCCCAACGGATAAAAGACACACATTCAGAACTGCCTGCTAGCAAAGCAGCCACCTTCTGAACAGAACGGAGAAAACACGTCCTGGCTGTGCTTGCAATCACCTTTGATTGAAAAGAGCCACTTCGTTACTCATCCGATCAAATAAAAACCAGCGACAGGGTGTTATGCTGCCGAGTTTAACTTTATTGATTTCTATACTCTTCCTTTCCCCAATTGTTACTTTCACACAAACAAATTTCTTGCTTCCATACTGAAATATGACAAGTTGACGCGGCAATAAACCCATCATGGTGAAGTGACAGAAATCTAAATTTATGCCGCCAGATAATTTTGAAACCGCTAAAAATATTTCTTAAATACCAGACCAAAATTTTATATTTATGGCAAAAATACAAAAAACACCTTTTTGTTTGTTTTTTTAATGAGTCCACAAAGAGTGATGAATTTAAATAACATTTACTTGTACACATCACACACACACACACACATACAGAGACAATCATGGTGGTACAGATTAGATAGCAGTCAAAGTCCAAATCAATTTATAACTGAATGATAAATATACAGTACAGCTGCATCTCTTGGTCCATACACAACATGAGAAGTCTGCGTGCCACTCTGCATCACACCAGCGATCAAAACATACATGAAAACATCAGTGAGCAGCATGTTTCATTCAAAAAAGGGGGAACAAAAAACCCACACGTACACATAAACACCAGACCATAGGCAGGTGGGATTAAAGAGGAAAAAAAAAAAAGTTATGGACTCAAAAAACTGATCAAGCGTTTAACTATTTACACAGCAAATAACACAGAAATGGTAAATGTAGATGGAAGCCAACACAGGGCAGGATGACGTTACAGAAAACACTGTTATGGTTCAAGTGTGACTGCTTTTTTTTTTTTTTAGCAGAAGTCAGAGGTAATGGGTTTTCACAATCAAACTGTCAAGCAGATAATTATTGAAAAGAAAAAAAAAAGGGAGAAAAAGACAACCATGCCTGATCACTCGCCACAGGAGTCCATTAGTATGTCCACAGACAGACTTGACTTTCAGCATTTCTGGGAAACTTCAAACACAGGCTGCAAAACACACATTCAGCCCATCTCTGATGTGTGTTCATGTTTGTCATGAACTGCCAACTCGAATAATGGAACACTAGTGTCCATGCCCCCCTGATAACCAGTTAAACCAACAAGGTGTGGCGTTAAAGACATTCAAAAAGGAAAAAATAAAATAAAACTAGTAGAAACGCACTAGTTACATAAAATATTTGACTCCTGACCCAATGAGTGAGAGAAGACTTGAAATGGCGTCTTTTTACAGGTGAAAAACACATTGTGATCCGTTTCCTCCAAGTGCATCACTCGCCAACCAGTGCAGAGAAAAAAAAGAAAAAAAAAAGACTGCGGAAAACAGGTTGAAGGGTGTGGATCAAAAGGACAACGTGGAAAAGTTAAGGCTCCAGAAGACACCCCAGAATTACTTTTCGAAAAGTTATAATAATAATAATAATACTACATTGTTGGGTACATACAACCATCATTGGTGGATGGAAAGCTGCATGTTAAGCAGTTTGGAAAAGCCTGAATCCAGAAAGAAAGAAATAACAACCCCGTGGTGGGAGGAACACACAAAACACCATCCCAAAAACAATCTACTCAACTTTTTACATGAATCCGGGAAAGTACGGCCTCTCAAATAGTTTGTTTTTAATACATCACAAGTCCCTTTGCCTAAAATTGTGGACAGTATCCCCATCACGAGATGACGACCATAATTAAAAAGCAGTATGTCTGCCACTGTGAACTGGTCAAATCATCTATGTATGGTTTGACAGCTCGCACTCAATACAGGGATAATCAGCAGAAAAAGTTTTAAAAGAAAAAAAGACTTCATTAGCTACTTAACCATTTTTTCACACTGTACAAGTTTAACATGAAATTAAAATTCAAATAAAAAAAAATGGGGGTAATAAAATTAAAAAGTAAATTTTCAAAAGCACAGTAAAATGGAATACACACACAAAAAGATTGAAAAAAAAAAAAAAAAAAAAAAAAAGACAAAACTTCCCATTTAGCTACATTACTGTCCAGACACTCCCCAGTGCC
This sequence comes from Pseudomugil tenellus, assembly GCA_037177515.1. Classification (NCBI taxonomy): domain Eukaryota; kingdom Metazoa; phylum Chordata; class Actinopteri; order Atheriniformes; family Pseudomugilidae; genus Pseudomugil; species Pseudomugil tenellus. Next base: position 15,846,031 of record JBAMHX010000023.1, on the reverse strand, counting down.
CTCCAGGGGTCACTCACAAGGGTACACAAGAGACAAATCCAAGGACCGTCAGGATAAGGAGTCCTTAGGAGGATATGCCACTGTGACCTGGCTGTTGAATGGATACTCTTAGAGCAGGAGGCATTCAGCTGTATTCAGAATATACGCTTACGTTTAAGGTAGGAGTCTGCATAATGACCACCAAGGCCTTGCGAGTGCTGGCCCACGTAGCCACCCTCTGGGCTCGGCTCTGGAGATGGGATTAGCCGGGAGAACACACGCTTGTGGCTTCCTATGGGTGTCTGGAAACAACAAATAAAAAAATGGAATAAGAGTTGACAGAGTAGCTTTTTATGGAAGGAAATAATTACTATGGTCTGTTAGTTACCTTCATAATGCTGCCCAGGCCTGGAGGATAGTTGGTGTTGTTGCTCATGGGAGGCATTCCCACAGCCTGAGAACAAAACAGCAAATTCCCAGTGACCTACTGTACTCAGCCAATCACAGCACAACATCAATTATTTACAATGGCTTATTCTTGGAGTTTCAATCCTCCACTTTATTATCCAATTCTATCAATCAATTCTAAAATCAATAGTATAAAAAAATTAAAATCAATCCAAACATACCCTGTTGAGATGGGTTGTGGAAAGGTTACTGTTACTGGGAGCCTCCGGCCCTGAGCTGAAGTACGATGACAGGGGTGGACTGACAGAGTAATTGTAGCGGGAAAACCGCTCACTGTAGTCCTGATGTTGAGAAAGTTGCAGATATTCCAACAAGTTTAAAATTGTATTTGTAAATGAAAGCAAGCATTTAATGTAGTGACATGAAAAATGTGCCATAGCCAGCTTAAAACACTACCTGCTGACCAAATCCCGCCAAGGCCCCTGTGTCAAGGTTTTCCTGTTCATACAAGTGGGCCAGAGGATCCTGAGGATAAGAGACGGGCAATACACACAATCACATCATTATGAGAAGGGAATAAGCAGCTTTCAATGCATTAACACAAACAAAACCAAACTTGTTGGTTACCTGGTGAAGTGGAGGATATTCTGGGCTGAAGGAATCCTGGTAACGCAGGTTGTAATGCTGCTGCAGGTTTGGATGTGTGTGCTGGTTGGACCCATTACTTAGTGTAGGCCTCTTCCTGTAGGGATGAGGTCTGCAACTTGCTGCTGGACCAGGAGGAGGGCAGGCTGAGACATGATGGCTATATTTAGCCGAATGTTTGAAGAGATGCAGACAGGAAGAAGAGACTACCAAACGCAGGAAGCATCATCTCACCTGAGGGAAAACCAGTGAGGAAGGCACTCTGGAAAAGGTTCCCATCTTTTGGGGGATCACCCAGTATCTGAAATTGAGCCCAAAAAATGTTTCCTTTAATTTCTTATTCATAATCACAAGGCAAAGATCTGATAAGTACAAGGAGCTGAAAGATCCTTATTGAAATGACTTGGAACCTCACCCCTTGGGGTGCCGGGCCATCTGCCCCCATCATGCCACTCATCAGAGGCATGGAAATGCCTGGCAGAGTGGGAGAGGAAGTCCGGGGAAAGCTGCATGCTGATGTAGGGGAATCCTGCTCTCTTGCCACAGCCCTGCTGATTGGTACTTGCTTTAGTGGGGGGCGAGGATCTGTCTGCAGGCCCAGTCCTTGGACGACCCCACCTAGCAGGATTAAAAGTTATTATTCCAGTTTGTAATCAATTCAATTAATCTGATCAGCGTGACTAAGAACTTTTTAAAATCAGCAAATTAACCTTTTTATCCCCCGCCCCCTCTCTACTGCTACACAGCATTACACCTAATCTGGCAACTTAAAGTATGACCAAGATAAGCAGTGCAAAGCGTGATGAATTAGCAAATGGAGATACAGATGTTTAGAATGAGAGGCAAAGCAACAACATGCATCTAGTAGCTCGAGGAGCTACAGCTGGAACTGATGGATGCCAAACCTTGAGGGAGCTCTCCGAGCAGATGGACTCCCTGCTGGACAGGCAGAGCTGCCAAAGGATTCTCCCCGATGAGTCCAGCCTGCTGGCCGAAGGAGAGCAGTGTCATATGAGGGTCACTAAGCTTGGCTACGGCACTCATACAGTGGAAAAAAAATTACACAAGCACTCTTAATCAGCAGAGGTTTACTCACCACATATGAGATTATGTCCTCATAGAACAGGTATTTACAAATTTGGCACACAATAGAGAAGCACACCTACTGCATCACTCAGCAGCACTCAAAAGAACACCCCACACATATAATCATGAAAACCTTACACCTTCTCAGAGAGCTTACCAACCCAGGCAAAAGCTATCAGCAATCATAAAAAGACTAGGATCCATCTAGCTTCACCCTCCACCTCATCCACTTGAAAGCCAAACACTAAACACCATCATCACTCACACTAGGCACTAGACGGTTTTCTTTATTGTGCAGCACCTGAGCCCACAGAAGATGATTTCCCAGAAAGGCTTGCTAATGGAGCAGAGGGACGGAACAAAGAGGGGGGGAAGAATGTGTGAGTAGGAGAGGATGAATCGAAAAAACAGGATGAAGGAGCAGGGGGAGGAGGCATGTCAGAGGAAATGCTGAAAGTCAGGCCTACCTGCTGGACTTTGGCCTGGTTCTGAAGAAGCAGCTGGAGTAGGGCAGCAGAGAGAGCAGGGTTGGCCAGCAGTGGCATTGCAGGGGCTGCCCCAAGGAGGCCTGCCAAAAAAAAAAAAAAAGACACATCAAGAGCCACACCAAAACCAAATGCATTAATAATGAAGTACAGCAGATGTGGACTCTTAACCTTGTTTCTGTAGAGGGTTTAGCAACATCTTGAGGGTGGCAGGGTTATTAAGACCTGTGAGAATCTGCATGGCGGTGGGATCCGGAAGGAGACCTTTGCCTCTATTTACAGCCTTGAACGAGCAAAAGAATCGACACAAAAGATTAGGCTAATAGAGAGGCAGCTTGAGACATGCAAATGCTGCATATTGATTAAACTGTAATACCATGGTTTGTGCAGCAATCAGAGCAGCCAGCATGCTTCTTCCAGGAGGGCCAGGGGCACAGAAGGACACCCTGATGTGCGTCCCGCCCAGCAGCCTGCCATCTGCGAGCTGTTGGGCCTCCTCAGCCATCTCCGCGGTGGCAAACTCCAACACAGCAAAACGCCGGAAACTTCCATCTTGTCCCTGAGCCAACTGTGGGGGGGGGGGGGGGGAATCAAAACAATCACTGTACTTCCACAAATTACAAAGCTTTAGCGCTCCTTCCCCGTCTCTTATTGCAGGAGGCCAGAGATTTACCAGAATCATATTTAACAAATAAACAAGCCACTCATACCTCCTTAAAACAAGCACTGGGAAACAAAACTGCTCCAGAGAACAATCACACACTCAATCGTTGGTGCCTTTAATGCAATTTGAAGAGAAAAAAAAAAACACCTCTGTGCCTTTCATGCTAAAAGAAACCCCTCTTTCATTCCAGAAAAGCCTGCTGAATGACACCACCTGTTGGAGTCAGGTGGTCATCACCATAGAAACCAGCCCTTTTTTTTCTTCTTCACTATCGCTATGGAAACTTTGAGTGCCCACATGAAAAACCCAGGGTAAAAGGTGAAAGATACTCAAAAGATAAAAACTTAACAATTTGACCAAATATTTCAAATAAATCCCTTTAATTGCTTCATATACCCTCAGGGCCAATTTCATCAATTTCAGATAAATATGGCTCCGCTTAACATTCAATAAGCTTCAAAAGCACTTAATCATCTGCTATACAAAGAAAAAAAAAACAAAGATGAGAAATAAAGTGCAACAAGTCATGTGTCATGCTAAGGATATATTCATTTCTCTTAGTCTAAAGTGAAATCAGGATTCACTGAATTCATTGACAGTGTATTGTGTGTGATATACTGACCTGGCAGAACACTGGTGAATGGGTGTCAGTGAGAGCATTGCGGAGGTCCTGAGCTGTCAGTAGGCTTGGAGGTAAGCGATCAACGCACAAGCATTTGGAATGCAGCTGCGGGTATGTGAGTGAGCCCACTTCAGTCCAGTGAACGTACAGCATGCGTGAGCCCAGCTGCTTCCCTAAGAGCTCTGACTTGGCCCTGGCTGCAGAGTCCTTTTTCATGTATTCCACGAAGCCGTAGCCTTTGGAATGCCCTGTGGAGGCGCTGTAAACCAGGAAGCAGCGCTCCAGGTTGCCAAAGGGTCGCACCAGCTCCTCAAACTGCTGCTGCGTGAAGGCTTGAGGCAGGTTAGCGATGCACAGCAGAGAGTCGGTCGGCTGCAGCTGTACGGAGATCTCCCTGTCTCGCAGGACATGCTGGTGAAACTCTTTGATGGCACACTGTGCCTGCTCCCCGTTGAGTAGTGTCACAAAAGCTGTGTGATGGAGAGAAAGGACAAAAAAAAAAAAAAAAAAACTCAAAATTAAATTTAAATGCTTGGAAGTGACATTTGTCAGGCCAGCATTGAGATACAGATCAACTTTCAAAAGAGGTATGAAGGAGCAAATTTTGTTTGACATTTTATTTCTCCTCAGTATGTCTAAAGCAATGCTTGCGGCACAATGTCGGGAAACAATCTTTTCTGTCAGCGATACAACACGAGTCAATCATACTGGCTGATGAGAATCTGAGGCATCTTAACCGGCTGATCATCCCTGACAGCAAAGAGAAGAAATAACATATTTATATTTGGATGTGTGACAAAAGGTACTGGCACGCACTACCTAGCAATGTGTCAGACTCTTAATGTTGTTAAAGATAAATTAAAAATCCCAGGCCACTAGTGTCTCCCACCACTGCTTGGTAAATACCAAGTATACGCTGAATTTCCCATCTGACTAATGACATTTTAGGCAAGGCAAGGCAAGTTTATTTATATAGCACCTTTCATGTACACAACAGTTCAAAGTGCTTTACATAAAAACATTAAAAGCATTACAGATGT
>JBAMHX010000023.1:15807339-15825642 GCA_037177515.1 Pseudomugil tenellus | reverse complement strand
TCCAACAACATCACAGCCCTGCCTAGAATCACACCTAGCGCCCTGACCTTGTCCCGCCAACGTCGCTCTGCACCCCCCTGTACAGCAATAAGAGGTTTACACCTATGAAATCCAGGCCTGTATCCCCACCTCCTCTTCTGCTAGCATAGTCATACCCTTTGTAAGTCTTAAATCAAAGGTTCGGACTTTGTCTAGTGCACACCAAAAGACTGTTTGGTATATGACTAATAGTCGTAGTGTAGACGCAGCTTGGAGCACTCTGGTTGCAGAAACTCCTGCAAAGAACTGGAAGCCTTGGTCCACCACCCTTTGGTCTTCATATCAACGCCCCATATTCACCCTCACATCCACTCCTACTGCATTGGTGTTAAATGTTATTCTTACTGCTCGTTCTTTCATTCACCCTGATTATGCAGCTACTGCAGAATGGCGTGTTTATGCTTTGTGGCCTTATGTTTCCAGCCTTTCATGTTACCTTGTCGTTCTGTGTGTAACAAATGACTCAGTACCTGTGCTTTTAAATTGTACTGCTAATTTAGAAGTTTTTATAATGGATTCTGAAGTTGATGATTATTTTGAAGTGTTAACTGGCATTTCTGGCACCACTTATGATTAGCTACTTATAGCAGAACAAATAAGGCTATATTTTTTGAAGACTGTATTGTCTGTCTGGATCCTCGTCCCATATTGAGAGTGGTTAAATTCAAAGCTCTCATTACATCTGTTCTTATGTCTATTGCTGTGTTCTCTGCTCTGTTGATCCAGTGTGGCTGATCCTGCATTCCTTATCTCCGTTCCTTATTCGTTAAACTTGTTAACACTGCACTTGGTGAAAAAGTCCCACAGATCTTACTCTCTCATGTTGATGCTGCAGAAGCAATGACCCTCCTTACCACATATCTCACTGATGATTCAGACTCTGAGCATGACTCCGTTGTGTGATTACATTTCATTTAATTTTGTCTTTGACATTCCTCTCTGTGATGGGTTACTTAAACCTGTTTGGTGTGTCTCCTCATGATGTTTGAGAATGTTTAAGTTTTATTATTCTCAAGTTTATATTTAATTGATTTTTTTATTTGCATATCAGTAATTTCTCTAGTTGATCCTAGTTGGATCAAAAGGGGCGAGTTGTGGTGGCATTTTAATACAAAAAGAAATTACTACTAATAATTGTTTTTCTCTTATAAACTGTGTGATGTCCACATAAGAGGTACACTTATTTTTCATCAGGAAACATTAGCTCTGGAGAAAAGTCACACACGAACATCCTTCCTTCAAAGGTTCTATCCTGCCAAGTCAAGGTAAAATACATAGAGATAAAGAGCACTCATCATTTTTAATGAGGATACACAGTTACACAGTGTTCTTACGAGTCTGAACAGCTTCACAGTTAGACAGCTCAAGGACTATGGTTAAGAAACATGTTTCATTTCTCATGATATCATACAAACTATATCACGTTTCACGTTATTTTCTCATCCAGCAAAGATTTTTTTCCTGACAAATGTAGATGAGTGATGAAATATGATTGTGTCTTTTAGGAGTAATGAGACGGAAATAACAAAATTATTTTTGGCCATGATCGAATGAAGCAAATGTCCTGATCCGAAAAGAAAATAATTTTTGTCAGCATGGCCCTAAAACTCCATTGTGTTGATTATGAGTATTTTTTCAGGAAAAAAATAAAGGAGAGACAGGCAGTGTGGGAGAAAATTGCAGAGAGTAAATGTGTAAGTTTTTATATTTTATTTATGCAAAACAGCAGCACGTTCAACGCACGCTCATCAAGATTATGAATTGGATGGACAAACACTTAAGATGAAATATAAATCAAACATTAAAGCGTGTGCACGTTTTACTTTATTGCTAATGTACGGCTTGATGATAACATGAATATATTTTAGAGAATATATTTTGTGGACAAAGTTAAATGCACAAATCAATGAAAGAATGAGTAAACCGGAAGTACGCGGCCACACACTCGACGTCAGAATGTAACCTGAGACCATATTGTGCACGTAGTCCATTGAGGAGAGAAACCAAAATCATCCTGATTTCCACAACAGGGGCTGATAGTGACACAGAAATAATCTGAATTGAATGGAACAATGATAAACTAGTTTTTCTGTAATTATTACCAGGGGAAACAATGACCTTAAGACATTTGTAATGCTGTTAAAAAGCATCTGACTAAAAATTATGAAATCAGTAAGTTGTGCAGAATAGTGTTTATCAATCCTGGTCCTCACTCCACTGTCCTGCATGTTTTAGATGTTTATTTTAACCGTTTCATGCACTGCGTCCCACACTGGACACCTGTCTGACAATTGTTTTCTTGTGTATTCACTTTATATTTATACGTTTGTCACATCAGTGGACATCCGTGAGCCATCCCATAATCTGCTACTCAGGAAGAATAAGATGCAGCAATATCTTTATAGAACATAAGTATCAAAGAAATGTGAAAACACCATTGTATGAATATTTGTGAAGAATATATTAAATAAAAAGCATAACTAAATGTCTATACAAGTAAAATATTGCACATAAAATACATGTAGCACTGAAATGAAATGAAAGAGTGACATATGGAAGGATACTTGGTTGAAATAAATGGCTCATAAATGGCTTGTCAAAAATCTTGATGATTGCAATAATCTAAATCAGGTGCGTTGGAGTCAAAAAACATCTAAAACTCAAAGGGTAATGCGTGTTGAAGTCCAGATTTGTGGAAAAAACTGGTGTAGAAGGTAAGGAGTGCTGTCTGTTATGAGAGGCTTGTGAAATATCCAATCTACCATCACAGATTTGAAAGACACATGCAATGACTTGCTACAAACACCTAAGGGCCTGAACATTTCCAAATCTTACTTTAAAGTCTCCTCTGGGAGATAATCATGTTCCAGTGGAGGCTGCTCTTCATACGAAGATCTAGGTCCACCGCCCCCCTCATCTAATCTGCCATGACAAAGACCGTCAAGCTCAATCCTCCTCGTTAGTTTAGCGGTGTGTAAAAGGGGATGAGCAGAGTTTACTCACCGTCCTTCAACAGCTGTACTATTGGAGATGTTCTTCTGGTGGCCAGCGCCATCATGTCAGCTGTGGTGTGCTGGGGGAGCAGCATCAGCTCCATGGATGGCAGCACAATCAATAAATTGGTTTATAATACTGATAAGACCATTAGACAAAATTTGCACATTGGAAACAGTCGGACGGGTTTCTGAAAGAGACTGGTCTAAATCCTGGGGAATTGTTTTCATCTTCGGGATTAAAAAATGCATTTCTATAAATCTATTACAGATAATGGTTAGATATAGTTATATAGTTATAGTTTTTAGCACTTCGTCCACAAATGCACCACACACCTCTTAACGTATGAGTCCCTGTGTAAACATAAATGGTAATATGTCCAACCATCTAACCAAAGTCCCATACAAAACGTTCAGCAAATACTCAGTGCCGTTTCAGTTAAATGGGGTTTGTTGATTGATAAATGTGGAAACACTAATCTTCTCTCATACCTGCTGTTGCTTTGTGAAACCTGTTATGCGACTCCTCGCTGCACATCCCATTTTTAATCCTGGTCAGCATAATGCAATATTCTGGTGTAATCTTTAGTTACTTTTTGCTCTTGTAATAGTGTAACATGTCTTTCATTGTCAACTAACGTTATACATAAGCTTGAAGGAAACCAAATTATGCTTTTAAAATAAGCAACTTTATTTAGTCATTTCCAACCGATTCAAACAGCAACTTTGTATAAGCAGAGTCTGAAGCACATACCTTTTATTAGAATGAAAAAACCCACCATTACAAGCAACCTGTAATGACAACTTTTTACTCATTCTCTTGCAATTTTTCAATTATCTGTATTTTTAATTATCTGAAGAGCATGCTTGCCAACCATAATTTAACACATAACCACAAAAATTTCCTCTTGACATTGGAAAGAATTTCACCTTCAGTTAAAGAAGTCTGTAGAAAATGTCACACTGAGAAATAACCATTAAAAAAATACATTGGCTGCTAAACCCCAAAAGTAAAGCTAAAATACTGAATTAGAAAGTGACAGAAGAAATATTGAATCCAGGTACAAAAATACAGCAACACAAATAAAGCAGGCAGGCATGTGTGTATATACACACACACCTACACAGACTAACAACTGAATGAAAAAAAAGTAAAACCTTTAGTGATGGTGAACACATGGACAAGTAGTTTTTTCTGTCCAATCAGGGGCCTCTGATGCAACACAGTTGTGTAGTTAAGTCAACATCAACATCTTAAGTCTCAGCTAAGCAATTCACTTGATTGGCAAACTATCCATACGTATAGTGGAGTTGCAAGTTTCAGTGGGTAAGTACATTTGCAATAAAAAAAAAAACATATCAGGGGGTCAATTCTGGTCATTCTTTCTTAGTTTCTTCCTGCTCCTGTTTGACCTCCTCATAGGTGGCTTCTTCCTCTTTTTCATCCCCACCGTCTGTCTTGGAGTTAGGGACCCAGAGTCCGGAGTCAATGCACCTCTTCATATGATGTTTTGCCTCCTAAATTTTGTGCCAGGACCACATAAAAAACTAAATCAGGATTCAATTCAACATTTCAATTTCATCACTCTTTAATCAAATAAGTCATACTTCAAAAACAGCTTAATCAAAACCGGAACATTTTGAACATAACTTACCGTTGGGTCCATTTTGCTAATTACGTCCTGCAACAGCTGAATGTCCTTCTCGTCAAAGCATTTCTGCATCTCCTGCAATAAACCAACACGTTCTTTAAGGCACTTTGAATAGAAACAATGAGATTAAAGGGTGTTAAGGCTTCTCCGAGATGAACTCACAGGTGGCAGGGTTTCATAGACTTCTACTGGGTCAAGCCCCCCCGGTCCAAGGCGTTTCTGACGCTCCTCTTCCTCATATTCCTTTAGGGCCTTTTCTACACGAATCTTTGCCCTTCCCCGAACTCGCTCTTTAAATGATTCCAGCTCATCATTGAAAGCTTCCTGGTACTGCTGATCTGCTGTCTGTCAGTGAACAAATAAAATCATATTAGGCAAAATCCACCATTTTTCCCTGGAGAGCGAGAGGATTTTACAGAAAAGCATCAGGAACTTTATCCATTTCACCTAATAAATCAAGGGCGAAATATATTCAAGACAAAAAAAAATAGACAAACTTTAATCAAATAAAATAATCAAACACAATTACCTTTATTTTGGAAAAGAACTGACGAAAGCAACCACGAGGGTCGACTTTGAGGCTTTTGGCCAATTCTAGTATAAACTGCATGACAATGGTCTGATGAGCCACTTGCTCCATTAGAGCGCTTTTCTGCAAAAGAAGGAAGCATTCTTAGATTAACGCAGCGTTGGATCTCAGCAGAAAGAAAAAAACCTGCTTGACCCTGAGTTACACCCCCATATTACTAACTTCAGCCAATTTGCTACTTAAATACAATGATTTGGATCATAAGACATGAATACAAATGCATTAAAAAATAAAATGTAAAACTGTATTTACCTCTTCAACTTCAAGGTCAATGCACATGATGACAAGATAGTTGGCAGTTTCTTCGCAAACAAGATGAGGATTGTCAGATAGGTACTTCTGGCTGTCATCCCAACGTCGCAGCATGCCTGAGGATGTCCACGATAATGAATCAGCAAGTCTACTTTAAAAATGTAACATGGAATAATTTAAACTGACTCAATTCACATGGTGCTTTTCTGAGGATGTGCTGACCACTCAAAGCACTTCTACACTACATGTCACATTCACCCAATCACACTCATACAGACCTATTTTTATTTAACTAAATGTGGGTTTCTTTTTGCATCTATCTCACTCCTTCAAATCTTGGCAGACCTACTGGAAGCAATATGGGGTACGGTGTCTTGCCCAAGACATTTGGGCATATGGTCAGGGAAAGCAGGAACTGATTGGTAGACGAGTCTTTCTGCTGAGTTACGACAGCCCAGAACATTGAGGCTATTGTTGATAATGATGCTTACCAAAATGTTTGATTTGCTTCTCATATTTCTCCACAAATGTTTTGTGTTTTTGCTCCTTCTCCTCTTCAGTCTCTTCTACAGATTCAGGTTTCACATTAACAATACTCTGTTGAAGAAATTTAGGAGAAACAAAGAATTCAGAGTATGTCTTAAAACTGAAAATATGTCATACTATGAACTAGTCCAAACCAGTGGGAACTAAAAAGGTATAAAGAATAAATGTCTGATCAACTTTTGTTTATGAATATTTTATAATTATATTTTCATTGTACAACAAGGAAACAACAAAATGAGAAAACATTTGAATTATTTAGAGATGTGGTTAGAATGGGAATTAGCTTATAACCTGAACTGTAAAAAAAAGATGTGTTCTCTTTAGATAATTCCTCAGATTTAATTTGTGGACACAGTAACATTAGATTCCCTGACTTTTATGTAAAACAATAGTCTTTTCACTGAAAAGCGATGAAAGTTTTCTATGAGGTGCTAGGTCTTGTTCACCTTGCTGAAACCATCTTTGCTGAGTGTGTCGACATTCCATGGCATCTTCTTTTCCTCTCTGTTGTGCTCATCCACCTTCTTCTCCCATTCCCTCTCCTCTTTTTTCAGCTTCTTCTCGTCCGCCTGGACTTTGTTCAACTCTGCTTTGGCATCATCCGATGATGCAATGGACAGCTCTTGCACCTTTTTCTGTGTCTCTGCCAGCTTCCGCCGACATTCAGCGAGTGCTTTATTTAAATCTTCCCCCTTTTTCTGAAATTCCTCCATTCGCTCCACGCGTGCCTGCGATAAAAATATGGCATGCGTCAAAAACTACTGGTCAGAGTTTCATAGTCTGTTAGAAATTTGTTTAATTGCTGCTGGGACTATTTCAAAAGTGAAATGAAAGTTTCACCTTACTTTGAGTATGAATTAAAATTCGTGTAAAAACAGGACACCAGCTTTAAATACACTTCAGTCTCACGTGTACATATAAACAATAGTCCTCTTCAAAGTTTACCTGATGTCTCCATCTGAAGAGGCTGGGTGTGTCGATGTTTGGGTGGGTATCATCTTCATCATCCGACACCTCAATGTGGTCCCACACGCTGTAATCGATTCGAGACATCCTGCCAACAAGACCCTAACGCTAACGGTGTTAGCTTGCAAAGAGAAGTGGCTAAGTTAATGAGCTAAACGGAGCAAATATTTATTTTTAAAACATAGAGGCAAAGCACGCTACACGTCGTAGAAACGCGTATTTAGGTTCCAAGCAGTGTTGGTCAAAATCTGACCGAGGCTAACTCAATTGAACCTCCTCAAGTGGAGCTAACAAGTTACTGACACTGCTACAAAATTCTAGAAAGAATCGCTCTTGTAAGTTTCCGTTTACGTCAACACGTAAGACTGTGACGTGGACGTACGGCTCCGGAAGCACGTGAGCAAAAACAAGAGGTTTTCAAAGTAGTCAGTAATTATGTTCATGTACTGCAATTAGTTTTCACATTTCCTATTATTTAAGTACTTACTTAGAAAATGATCCAGTATATTTTTTCTCAGATTAAAAAAAGTCATTTTCATGTTGTCTTTCATAATAATTTATTTTCTTTTTTAAAAACAGATTTAGCTTACGTTCACATCGGTCAGTTATGGGAGGATTCAAGGTTAAGACTATTTCTGATAATATCTGACAATAAAAGGTACAGTTAATTAGCTTTTCACATATTCTATGTTAATTGCATTTATTTTTATACAATTAGGGTATAGTGCAGTCAAGCAACAGAATAAGGAAGTAACAAACATTTTTCCCATGATAATATTTCCTGTACATTTTTGTTATTCCTTTTGTTAACTTGCCATTTTTGGGGCTTCAGAATTTGAATGGCATATTTGATGAGTTTGTTCATGCAAAATGACTTATGTCAGTGATTTTTTTTAATAAAGGCAGGGGAAAATGGCAATTTATTTATTTCTACTGGATACACATAAAGCAACAAAAGCTTTAAAAAAAGAGCTGAAGAAAAAGAACACACAAGAAAAGAAAGAGCGAATTCACCCATGCAGCCTGTGCACCCCCCCTTCCCAACACAACAGCATCTGCGTTTACAACCTTGATAAACATCAAATCATAAGATGAGGATATAACTGAACTCAATAGGATAAACTTCAGAAATGTTCTATGTTGGATGTTTAAAAACTGAAAACAAAAGAGAAAGTGCAATACAATGTTGTTATAAAACAACAAATATAGTCTCTAAAAATAGTTTTTTCCAGATACCTGCTTACACAAGACCAACTGAGGTTAATAACAGACTGGAAAGATTTAACATATATGGAGTGACACTAGTAGTTGTGCAGTCAACTTGTTTTATTATGAATTAAGACTGCAGTTTTATTTAGCATTGACAGATACCACCAGGAGAGGCAGGCAATCACAGCCAAGATCTGTTTATCTTTTCCCATGAGTCTTCAGAGCTAAGATCGTCTATCAGTAATATATCTGCCTCATTTGCTAACGGCTGACATGCACCAACAAGGGCCTCAGACTTGATAATGGTGCATGAACTGATGTGAAAATTCCAGTTAAATCTGACAACTGTCAGTTCCCTTTAAGCCCTATGGCAATCTGTGTTTATACAACTTTTTACAATAAGAACATCTAAAAGAAAGAACACACCACATTTATAATGGCAATAAAGTTAATGGAACATCATTTTATTCCAAAAATGTAAAATCTCTAAAATAACTAACATTTATTACAAATAATAGTGAAACTTCTTTCAAAAAGGACAGTTTGTGTTCATTTTATTGTTCCACTTCTCAAATTCTTATATTTAAATGATAAGCATTTACACCAGAAACATTTCCCCCAGTATGTGGATTAGGACACATCTTCCAATCCCTTGTTTGTTATTGCATTCATGTTTAATGATTTTTAAAACAGTGCTGTGTTGTTTAACTTAATAGAAATCACTTTATATTACTATTCAGCATTAATTAAAAACATTAAGCTTGGTTCATGTGAACACATTTATTTTATGTTATATTATAAATCAGTCATCTATATTGTTTAAATGATAACACTGTGGAAATGCTTTAGAATGATAAATAAAACTGATGCAACGTTGCTTTCTAATATCAATACATTCCACGTATTTTCAGCTACGTTTTACTTCTGTTTTCCGTCGATTTGGAGTCTTTAAAACCGGAGCAGCAGATGGAGTTGCCAGCCTGAGCCTCACAACACCGTCGCATCTCCCGGATAACATCAACGCACATGCTCTCCATATATTTGTTAGCTGCAAAAGGAGGACCGAGTAAGACAGAAGGTTCCAGTGAGGTTTGCTTGAACCGAATGCAACATTCAAGGTACCTTGTAAGCACTTCTGAATAGCGCATGCTTGTTTTTGACACGGATCTTTCTGTGGCATCTCTGAAAAACAACCAGACAAGAATTTTAGAGAATTTGTTCACCTGTACTATTGAAGTGCATATAAACACAGATGACAAACTTTCTATTCCCTAAATTACCAGTCAGACGTTAGTCTATAGTGGAAGGTCGTTAGTTTATGCTCACAACCTGCAACTTCCTGGTGCAGCGTAATGTTTTGATCACGTGGTACGTGCAGAACCAATCATGTGTGGACAAAGAGAAACAGCGCCTCCGTATGGTGTGTGATATGATAGGAAACCGGATTATGATCAGCTTGTGATACACTGCTACACGGTTTCACCATGAGCATTGCAAGATTTCTAAATATATTTTAACACAAGATTGAATTAATGGCCAACCAACTAAGAAAGAAATAGTAATGACAATAATAATATATCTAATACTGACAACAAAGTTGATAAACAATCAAAAAGCCCTTTTTTCTCATTTAGTTTTTATTGATAAAGAACATCAAGAAATACTTCATATTTACAATAAAAACCACTTTCTAGTCATTGAAATATCCTTATCTATACTTTTGAAGTGTTACCAGATTTGCTTTTATTAGTGAGAAAATAAGTCTACCTAAATATAAATTAGACACATGGAAAACATAAAACATTAACTACATCCTAAACCACCACTGTCAAATTAAATGCCAGTTAGAAAATATAGTATTTTCAGGTCTTATTATCTATTAGATTTGACAGTGGATAATAAGAGGCTCATCATTTACATCCATTGAATCATGAATGTCAAGTCCACCTTTCAAGCAGCAACAGTAGCATCTGCTAGGTGGAATAATCCCAGTTTGTTGTAGGCTGTATGGATTGACCTGACTCGTATCAAGATAGCGTACCTCAAACACCTAAGTAAAAGTAAAAAGAAAAACAAATTAGGATAGTGTTATGTGAAGAGAATTTATATGCAGCATTTCAGAGTTTGGACTTCTAACCTTTGGTGTTTGCTTTTACAATAAACTGCTTGCTTTTCTTTTCCAGCATATTGGAGACAGTGCAGGTGTAGGTCCCTGGAAGCAGCAAAGTGGAGGTAATGACTGCTTCAACATCCATCTTGTCTGGTATGGGATGTGGGGATTCCCAGCTGTAAACAGGTGCAGGGTTTCCTGTGGCGGTGCAGTTTAAGGTCATTTCTTCACCTGACGTCAATTCCAAAACCTCTGTTTCAGGACTGAGGAAGGTTGGTGGAACTAGAGGGGAAAAAACACACCCACAGACACCACTCTTCAATGTATGACACATATGTGAGAACTTATTTTTAGAGTCAGAATAGCTCCAGAACTCACAATACACAGATGATATTAGAAGATCTGAGGCAACGGTAGGAGGTGGTTGTGGTCCCTCAGGTCCAAGCTCGAGTTCTGCTACACACTTATACTCTGCTCCATTGTCAGCTTTTGTTGGGGTAATAACAAGGGTTGAAGACACTTGAACAGGCGAGGAAGACGTGAGGTCAGAGAAAGAGTGGTTATAAACTTCAGTCTGCCCTCTGTACCACCTCAGGGTGAGATACTGAACAGGCGCAATATTCTGGACCTCACAGAGCAACTGGTACTCTTTTCCTTCCACCATGGGTCCAGTGTGGTTAGCCTGGTTGATGGAGACACTGTCTGGAATTTCTAGATAAATTACACACAGAGTATGATTCAGTTAAACAGGTTGATTAATCATTTATATTAAAACGGGTTTTTTGTTAGAAGGAAACTCACTGTAGAGGACAAGGTTGAGTTTCTCTTCACACTGCCGCGGAGATGTGAAAAATACCCCATAGCAGATAGGCTCTTCTATCCAATCAATAAGACTGTCAACCTTCCACTGGACAGACCGGTCCTCCTGCGTATGTGTAGCACTGATGGCTGATTCCCAGCCTAGTACATGAACTGGCCGTGTAGCTTCACAGCTGACTGAGACAGACTCCCCAAAGCCCACCACAATCCTAGAGGGCTTGAGGATTAATGAGCAACCTTCACCTGACACTAAGACACATAGCAGTAGTCATTTTCCTCATTATAGTACATGGCATTAACATCACCTTTCATTTTCACATTTGCTACTTAAATATAGTACCTATTGCGTAACCCTGTTAAACAAACAGATTAAGTTTCCAGTAATGTATGACAAGTAACTTTAAGATGGCTAAGATATTTTTCCTTAGCATTCTAAGACACAAGCATACATCACAAGAGGTTATTCAGAGCTACAATTCATATACTATTCTAACTAGTTATATACTAATTACTACTATTCAGTGAGAACTACTTGAATTTGCTGTACAGACACTTATTCGTCCACTTAAGTCTACAGTTTGCCAGCATATTTATTTTTCCTAATCTATTTAACTGGAACAAACAACCTACAACCCATACAAGTGAGAAAAAAACGCATTTCCTTCCACATCTTACCTGAAGGCAGCATGCAAAACATGAGAATCCATGATAGAAAGTATTTTCCCATGTTATTTTCTGCAAAGAGCCTTCGAGAGACTGAAAATTCCAACTTCAACAACCTTGGCAACTCTGCAGGGAACTATGTTGGAACAAAGCATAGTTCCCTCCCAGCTGACTTTGGGGGAAAGCAGGGGGTAAAGAGGAAAGAGGGAAATTTAACAGGTGGCAGGCGATTCTAAGACACAGTTCATTTCTGTGTGCTAAAAAGATCTATAGCAGAGGCATAAAGCGCCACAGGAAATGTTCAGCATAGTGTAATCAGTTGCAAATCCCCAAACTATCGTTGTTGTCCAAACAGCATTTTCCTTTGTACCTTCTGAGACACTTAGCCTTCTTGAAGTCTGTAGATAAAAGTCAGACCTGGACTTAAATTCGTCTACAGATTTGCATCAGCTACATTCCAGCTTTAGGTGTGGTCATAATTCTGATGATCAAACCACTGATTTTATTCTTTATCTTGTAGTAAAATTACTTGCTAGCTTAACAGCTAGCTTGTTTTTATAGTACATTTTACAGGCTTGTCTCCGCCTGTGTCTCTGCTCCACGCTTTGTGAAATCTCAGCAGGCAGGAGTTTTCCTCTTGTGCAGCATGCAGCTTGTACGACTCACACTGTGACCAGAATGCTACACAGCACATCAGCCAAGAGAGAAAGTAATCAGATGCGTTTTGGTGTATTTATGGAGAGGACAGCTGAGAATGCCAAGGCACAACTTGTATGAACACATGATCATTTCCCTTGCAGCTTTAAATACGCATCAACAACTTCTCTATAGTATAATCTTTTATATCTATGACCTATATGGAGTATCCAGTCTACCAGGTTGTTACGGCAACACAGATAAAGAATAAACAAACAGTTGGCTTACTTCTGGGTAAAAATATTTGGTAGGAAGAACAAACTAAACACAAAGAAGTGGGTTAAAAAAAAAGGTTTACATTGGCAGCCGTAGGCAGGATAACACAAACTCTTTTACATTCACTTTGTGAAAAGCTAATTAGTATGGCAGTCTTAGCACTGCATATGTAAGCAGGTCTGAAAGAGACAGAAAAAGAGGTCCAAGGCATTGACAACAAGTAGCAGGGACACAGACACTTTGACTTCCCCTCAATCAGTATTCTGTCGAAGGAGGTCACTCAGAGTAAAGTTGACTAAACAAAATTTTTTAGCATATTTTATTGACACTCTTTAAAATTATCTACAGCAAAACGGATGTCCCTCTTATTTTAGAAGCGTGTTTCTCACTGAGTCCTAAAAACTAATTGAAAAAGTCAGAAGTGAGGCTTAAGATTGCAATCGTTTAATTATGCAGGTCTCAACACAACATGGCATGTTCAGGCGTTATTCAGTACAGATACAAACATTCAATAGGTGTACCATCACATACAAACGTAAAACCGCCTACAGCGATTATTTACAGAACAAGGAAAGACTTATGCAAATATATCACTGAAAGAAATAACATTGTTTTCAACACATTGCTAATTACATTAGCTGCACTAAAGGGTTTTATAAAAATGCAATACTATATAAAAGTAATCTGAAAGATTAAAAACATGGCAAGAGCAACTCCATTGTACAAATAAGTTAAAGATTATGCATTTCTTGTAATAAGGCACAAATATCTGTTTAATGTAGGTTCTACGGATGTACTACATAAAGAATAAAGTAGCTCTTCAAAAATTAATTAAAAACTAATAAGATAAAAAAAAGAAATGTATCTGATGTACAGAAGTCATACAATTTTTTTTGACAGCCCTTGATGAAGAGTATTACAGATAGTACCATAAGTAAACCCTAAAGCAACCCTAATAGCACCTGTTACCTGAGATCTATTAGCAAGTTTATTTTGAAAATTACATTTCGTGTATACCAAACATTCAGAGTATTACAGCAGGGGGAAGGAACCATTCAAACAAACGTTAGAAAGAAATAAAAAACATTAAATGCATGACAAAAGTAACAGTATGAGGAATGAAGAGTTATTTTGATAAAAAACAGCAAATAAAACAGTTTCTAAACTTGGTTTAAAACAGCCAAGAGTTTCACCAGACCTGCAGTTTGTTCCACATGTGAGCATAAACATTGCCTCTTCATGTTTTATTCCGACTCTGGAAATGGAAAGTAAACATGTTCACAAAGACCTGAGGGATCTGATTGCTTCGTAACAAACCAGAAGATCTTGAATGTATTAGGTTGTAAACCGCTCAGTGCTTTATAAACTAATAACAGGGTTTTAGAGTAATTTTTTGACAGGCAGGAAGGCAGTGTAAAGATCTGATAGGCTGGAGTTATATGATCCATTTTCTTAATAAGAACTTAATAGCAGTGTTCTGGACTAACTAAAGCTATCTGGTGGACTTTTTAGGGAGATCTAAAATAAATGCATGGACAAGTTTTTCCAAATCCTGCCGAGACATCAGTCATTAAATCCTCACTATTTTATTTAAATGACAGGAGGCTTGACTTCACAACTGTCTTATTGTGATGCTGAAGTTCAGGTCTGAGTCCAGGACTACAAGATTGCTGGCTTTGTCATTCATTTTTAACACTGCTAAAGCTTATAGCTGACTTATATTTCTTCTTTCAGTTTTGTTTTTATTTAACTGAAGGAAGTTCTGGCAAATCCAATCTCTAATTTGATCGATGCATTTGCTCAGTGTTTGGATCGAATTATTGTCTCTTGCTGAGATGCTTATGTAGATGTGTGTGTCATCTGCATAACTAAAGTAACATGACTCTAAAATGGAGCCTTTGGGAACTCCACAGATTATCTTAGTTTGATCAGACTTTTTAGTTTCCTATAAACATAAAATAAGTAAGATTCAAACCAATTAAAGTGCCAATAAGTCCTATATAGTGTTTTAGGTGAGATTAATGATTATGTATGCAAAGCACGGATTATATACTACACATGCATTATACAACTTCGGACAAGTTGCATACATCTATCTATCTGTCTGTCTGTCTGTCTGTCGACACAAGGACTAAATCAAACAGTAGAGGACATCATAGATAAGTGCAGTCGAACTGCTGTGGTCTAGTTGAGCACATGTTGCATACATTATACTTTGATTGCACCTTGTATTTTTTACATAATATGATCACACATTATTTAAGCGGTAAAACCTGTTTTACCATCTATTTCAACATTATTTTTCTCCTGGATGTAATAATTGTAGTCTCTTGATTCTTCGTACCAATCACACATATTCTCAGGAATCAGAGGCAACATGGGGTTTATTGTCTTTGGTATTTTGAATGTGGTCTGGGTAAAACTGGGGCAAAAACCACCAACCCAAATGGTAGGTAACCACACTACAAGCTACAGAAGAAAAAAAAAGTAAAGAAGACGACATAAAGCAAGTAAAAAACAAAAACAAAGTTAAGAGTGTCACGGTGCTACACCATCGTATATTTAAAAAGAAAAACAAAATAAAACAAAGTGCATAAAATTAGACAAAAGCCCATAAAAATATTGACCATTTACTGACCTCCTCTTTGGCAACTGATCAAAATATAAAACCTTAATTTGTATGAACCGCTTTATCTGTGTTTTTTTTGTCAAGTTTCCCCAACTGTGTCTCGTGATAATATACTCAAATATCATAAGAAACAACCGATATATGTCCCACTTACTACCTGGGAGCATAATTGTACCGAGATACACATGTCCAGTTAGGAACAGAAATGTCATCTTACTTCCTTCTCCATCCCCTTTCTGGCAGTGTAGAATCTTAGTAGAGCTGCAGAGTTTGGTGTTATTCACCCAGTATTCAACACTTATGTGAATTAGCTGGTGTGTTTACATGTTGTACCGTAACTAGCCTGTGTTAAAGTTTGGATATGTACAAATGAGTGCGACAAATATTTTATATGTGTAAGTGCTGCTTGAAATTAGAGAATGTTCTGGTCTAATGAGCGTCTCCAAGCTCCAAGTCAGACTCAAAATGAAACAGAAGGCAGCTGAAAAGTGAAGCCCTTCATAAAAGGAAAGAAAACAGAATCCCATTAACATTTAAAGCAGAAAAGCAAGGTTTGGTTGTTAGCCTGTTGTTTCTTTAAACATTACTAGAGAGCATTCAAACACGCTCTCCATATAGTTAACATACCGCTTGTTAACACAACACAACTGCTTGGAATTTAAATACATCAGCTGAGCAGGACCAGACAAACACCAACTGAGACTGAAGCCCCTCTCACAGTTAAATATGTTTCAAGCCAAAAAATATTTGCAAAAATACTATTTCAACAACAAAGCCATGCAAATACTCAATAAAAAAAAAAACTCTGCTTCATATAACGTCTGAGGAACCTTTTCCCATGCAAGAAAATCTTCCATCCTGTTTCAAAAAGTAAAGACCAACACCAGCGAGCAGGAGTCCAACGCACAGAACTGGTACCAGTATGGCTATGAGGATTGTTCGATCCACTGTGGAAGATGAGAACATCTATTAGACTCTCACTCATTTCACTTGTCTTGTAGCACATCATTTTCTATGTTTATGGTATTCCACACATGCAAACATAACAATTAGAAACAAAAAAGAGCCATTACCCAGCAGTGGTCTCAGGGTAAAACCATTAGAAATGAGAGAAACTCACCTGGAGTCTCAGTGACTGTGAAGTATTTGGTAGTGCTGCCCTGCGAATTAGAGGCTGTGCATCTGTAGTTTCCTTGAAGATGAAAAGACAAATTCCAAATGGGGCCGTTCTTCTTTTGATCGTTTATCTTCTCTTGTGAGGAGTGTGAGGAATGCCAGTCATAAACTGGCACTGGGTTTCCAGTTGCTGTGCAGTTTAAGCTTATGTTTCCATTAGCAGGAACTTCCACAGTGACATTTGCAGGGTCCATGAAGGTTGGTGGGTCTTTTGTTAATAAACAAGCAGAGAAATAGATAAAGTGATTAAAAAAACAATTTAAAAAATCCAAAATTTCTACACAAATTTGTCAGATTTTGATGGTTTAGATAAGGAAGAGTACTCACAGAGTACATTCATTTTTCGTGACTTCGATTCAATCGGGGCAAGACCTTGTTGATTTGGCCATAAGTTTAATTTTGCTTGACATCTGATTTCATTTTCATTATCATCTCTTTGGGCAGTCAGTGAGAAATTAGTTGAAACATTTGTTGGTCTTACGCTGGGCTCATTAAATGTCTGTGTGTGGAATATCTCATTTCCTTTGAGCCAAAGCACAGACAGATTCCTCACTGGTGCAACATTGTAAATGTGACACTCAATGAGATACTGTTGACCTTCCACCATTTCACTGGAAGCCTGAGACATTGACACACTTTCTGGCATTTCTGCAGCAAAAAGTGAGGCAGGAAGAAGTGAAAATATTATTAGTAGTACACGATCAAAAATGTTTTCACGATTGAAATTTACATGTAAAGATACGTACGGTAAATGGTAACTTGTAGATTTTTCGTGAGCTGCTTTTGTCCAGAAGAATAACACGTTGGTACTATTTCCCAGTCTGTCAAACTATTAATTTTCAGCGCCAATGAAGAGACCCCAATTTGAAGTCCTACTCCCCCAGTTGAAGACTCCCAGCCAATTCCAGTTGCCCCACTGCATGATGATGAGCTGCAGTTGGCGAACAAGGAATCTCCATATTTCACAACAATACTTGGAGGGATAATTTTTATTTCACAGGCACTCGAAAACAATCCTGGAAGAATACAGAGATAATTTTAATGCATGGTTAAAAATGTTTATATTGGCAGACATTACAAAATGAACATTGTATGGCTTGATATGCGAGGGTGGACAATTAATCAAATACAAGATACAATATATGAAAGAAGGTAACTTCTCTGGAAGTCTGAGTAAGAATCTAAAAACAGTGTTTGTAAAGTTATATGGAAGAAGGTTTGGGAGTTTAAGAATTGCATTGTATTACAACACTTGCATTGCATTGTATTACAACACTTTGAACATATGCGTAGAACATGTTGCTTATTTTAGTCACACAATGCAAACTTCATTTTGCAAGTTTTACAACAGCATTGCTTAATTAAGATTATCCCTATGTGTTACTAAATCCCCAAACTTCCGGGCAGCTAAAACTTGACATCAGGCATGACTGTGAAAATATCCAACTTTCAAAGTTACAGCTATCACGTGTCCTCACTTTGTGTGAAGAAATATTAACAAGTTATCTGTTAAATGAAAAAAAGTGACAAGTGACAAATATTTTAACCCTGTATAAAAATAGTTCTGAAAATGTAATGTGATGATTTTTTTTCTCGACACAATAATTTTGTGTTGCAATTTTGTATAGATTATTTTATTTAACTATCATATTATGCTTTTTATTTATTTTTTAAGTATATTCTATTGAAATGGCATATGATGTTATCATGTTTATATATTAGCTAACACTATGAAATGAGAATATATA
>JBAMHX010000023.1:15771688-15791499 GCA_037177515.1 Pseudomugil tenellus | reverse complement strand
TATATATCTGTATATATATTTGCTCTACACAACAGTTTCATTACTGAGTGACTTTGTGATGTATGCTGCGAGATGGAAAAATACAAGAGGTCATTTCCTCTCTTCATCCTCTGGAACAAAGCTTTGATTGAGAACTAATTATGTCTTAACATCTATATTTTTAGAAAATCTTTACATTTATAGAATTGATCCTGGATAAAGATTGGATTGAAATGTATGAAAAAGTACCCAATGGCCAACCAAAAACTTGGAATGATTTTCAGAGACTCAGGAGATGTGATCTCAAGATCAATATAGAAGTCTGAATTAATGAACATTAAATGGCTTCAAAATCAATTTAAACTTTTATAATTTGTTGTTGTAAGTGCAAGTAAATCAACTAGTCTGACCGGTACTAAGTTGGTGAGTTAAGTTTAATATGTGTGAGGGAAGCTTGTAACAAAAAGTCCCTAAATATTTATGTTCTCTTGAATTTTTAAAAAAAAAAAATCCATCAAATTGTTTGCCATTTAAATGGGAACTTTTCAAAATAATAATGCTGTGTCTTTTCCCAAGGTGCTGCTACTTTTAGAATAAATCAAAGTGACTGCTTAGTTTCACCAGCATTCCTTGTATTCCAGCACTATCAACTATGTCCCTAGTTTTTAAACATTCCTACTTGAAAGAAACAGAGAACAAGAACAAGCAGAAATCATGATCATACCCATGGATAAACTATTTTGTAAAAAAGTGTGAGTTGCCTACCTGTCACAAAGAAAAAGAACCCCAAGGAGAGTTGATAAAATACCGCTCTTTCAATCATTGGGTCTGTTTCCTTATTTGCTTTGAACAAAGTCCCCTTTGTGGTTTATTCCTGCCCTGCTCGGTTTCTCTTGTGGGGCTGTGCTGTCCCAACCCTGCATAGATCAGTGGAGTGCATGCAGAGGAGAAGGAGGGAGAAAACTACACTCAACACACTCAGAGACATGCTCTTATTTTCTCAGTTAACACACACACATACTGACACACACAGGGTATTTCTGTATTGAAATGAGGAACAGAGGAAGGGGGATAAGGAGCTGACTCATGTTATTTTTGAGTCAGGCAGCTTGAAAGTCTGTCTTTAGCTTTTTGGTGCATTAAATCGTATTAATGTTTGCACTCAGTTGTGTACTATTTGATCTGTTCATTTATTTATTGTTTTTAGTGATTATAATATGTTATAACACATATTTTTTATTACAGTAGATGTGGTTTCTTAGGGTTAACTAGCCAAGTATCAAAAGAGTCAGTTGTATTCTGGCATCATATAACCTTTGGAAAGCAAAGTGAAAATAGCTGCAGCCAAATTAGGTTGGTGGTGGGGGTGGGGGTGGGGGGTATGCGATTTGGCACATTTAACCACATGCTGAACTATGTCATACTATATGTGCTTATCTAGCTTTACATGAGATACAGGTCTGTTTCATTTTCAGTATTCAGGTTTGTTCTGTTGTGTGTGAGCTGATTTGAGCTGGTTCACACCACATTTCTTTTTTCCTTTTTTATTTCTAACATGTAACCACAGTTTTGAATGAATAATTATTCCATTCAATTCAACTTTATTTGTATAGCGCCATTTCACGACAATGTCGTCCCAAGGCACAGAGATCAGCCAATTCATAAAAATAGCTTATTTAAGGGAACCACCAAGATTGCATCGAATTTTTACTTTGATCTAATCTCCCATCCTGAGCTGCATGATGCAACAGTGGAAAGGAAAACTTCCTTTTGACAGGAAGGCAAAACCTCTGGCAGAACCCGACTCAGGTAAAATAGCCATCTGCGTCGACTGGCTGGGGTCAGAGAGGACAGGAAAGACAGATTAATATACACTGCAGCTGTTATCCAGGAAGACCTGCAGAAAAGGAAAATAAGAAATAAGACCTGCAAAAAATGAAAATTAATAAATAAGTTAAAATAAGAAATAGGTTAATAATGGCAGAACCGTCCTACACATGGAAAATAAACAGCAGAGAAAATAACAGGAAGTGCTCAATGCATCATATTCCCTATGGCTGCATAACTAGGCTAGACTACTCTCAACTATAAGATTTCTCAAAATGTATGGTTTAAAGTTTGATTTTAAAGCTACTGAGGGTGTCTGTCTCCCGTACCCACACTGGGAGCTGGTTCCATAAGAGAGGGTCCTAATAGTTGAAGGTGCTTCCTCCCATTGTTTCCAATAGACTCTGGGAACTACAAGTGTTAATTTATAACATAAACAAGAAAGACAGTGGCCATGCTGGTGTTGTGATTCTTTTCTCAATCAGTTGTAATCTGGAAGTATGCTGGAAATCTCCACCATGCCCACACATCTTAAGGCCACCAGCATAGAAATCCACATCTACTCATATTTTTGTTTTCCCATATTTCCATTTCAACATTAATTAAAAAAGATGGGACTTGGACTTGCTAAAATGTTTACAACTATTTTACATCAATTTTTCAGAAAGAGCTGAAACAAATCCTGTAGAGGACTTTCCATACTGTAAGCTTCACATCCTGTTTTCACTTGTGTCAAATATAATTTCTGGGAATTTCCAGAATATCTGGAAGATTTCATTAAGTAAGAAAAAATGCCCCCTCTCACTGCTGAAATTGTTTTGCAGCCCCTTCAGGGTTATTTCATTCTTGTGAGGCTTTCTCCTCTAATGATTGCAAAATCACAGAATAACAGAGTGTGTGGGAGGGCAGAAAGGCATGTAGTGTAATCACATCCTCCTGAGCTCTTGTGACCCACAGAAAAGACGAAGAGACACTGAGTACAAGTGTCTGTAGTTAAAATAAGTTAGATTGAAAAAGTTGAGAATAAACTTTTCACAGCAAGTGATCTGTAATCTTTGTTTCAGTTGAGGGTAGATTGGGGAAATGGAAGAAATGTTACCATGGAGGCACTGAAAGACAAGTAGGATGCTTAGTAAAGAAAACAAGCATTGAGATTCCGGTTATGTCACGGTAATACTTTCTGTTCAAAGAAACTATTAAAAAAAGGAAAGAAAGGAATTTCACTCCCTACTCCAGAAAGCTTGTAATAAGCAACAAAGTAGATTCTTACTGCTACTATTAAAACTGCAATCTCCTCTATTAGTTCCATGACAACTATAAGTTTAATCATTTACTGTTTTCTGGGAGATGCATCACATGATCAAAAACTAAATGAAAGTTTGACAAACACAACATTTAGTTTGTCATGACTTTTATTTTCCCATAGCATATGCTTTATCCCACAAGCTAAATTATAGAGAGGCAACTCATGTCAGAAAAATGTCATGTATATTTCCCAATTCTAAAGAAGAAAACAGCGTTAATGAACATTTTCCCTGACGTCATGTTCTTGTTTCCAGTCCGTAAACCTGTAAAGAGAAGTGACTGAGAAACAGAAATCCCCTGACCAGCTTAATAAGAAAGTGGAAGTGATAGAGTTACAGATTTGCTCCAAAGGGAACTGTTGATGGAAACCCTCTTGGTTTAATCTAACTCACACTTTGACAGGAGCACTGATTTTTTCTTTTCAAGCTGTCGGCGGACATGACAAAGTGTTAATGAACTTGGTGAAAAGAATGAACTGTGTATGTAGACATACACTGATTTTAACAAACACCAGGATATGTCTATTTATTGTTTTGTTTTTATGTGACAGAGAGGAAATAGCTGTCACACTCTGACAAAGGAAAGGGCACAGAAAAAACTATGAAAGTGGGAAAACAGATTTTGTGCTTTTAACAGACTAATGACTCGTTTGACAACTGAAAGTAGGACCTTGTACTTGAAAATAACCACTTAGATCAGCCGTAGAAACCAGATGTTCTTTTATCGCTTGCACTATGTCCAGTATGAGAATACTGAGCTGGCATTTAATATTCAACTACTTTATATATGAAAACAAAGAACAACTTGAAAGCCATTCACCGAGTAACAATACCACTGCTGTGCATACTGAAAACCAACTTGCAGTAAAATGGAAAACTCATGAGTCTCACAGAGGTCTTTCTGTGTCCACATTCTTTGTATCTCCTCTGGTATTTGGAAGCTGTTTGAAATTACCCTGACATGTGCAAGCCTGGATGGACTCATTGGCTTACTCATCATATTTCTGAAGAGGATATCTTACTGTTCTGCTGAGAATGGGTTTCCTGTCCGTCTTTGTTATTGTCTTGCATGTCAAAGCAACAATTAACAACACAATTTCCTGAAATAAGCCATTTACTGCATGATTCAAAATTAGCTTGAACATAATTTGTGAAGCACTTTCAATTTTTTCTGTGCCTGTCTCGCACCATACAAACTCCTGTGTGTGTGGATACCTTACATACCACAGTGTTGAGTAAAACAAATTCCCCTGCCAGGAATCCCAGTTACCCCTTGAAAATTAAAGTGATTACGAAAAAGGATTCACCAGAAGCACTTGTACTTCTTGGAAAGTGCGGTTTTTATCCAGACATAGCAGACAGACATAGCATCATTCTGAGAAAGTGCAAGGATTCCCCAAAAATGTTCAAATCCATTGAGGGAGACTTTTCAGAGAATTATTACAACTCGCTTACAAATCTGAGTTTAAGAAATTTGTCCAGTTACATTTCAGAATTTAAAAAGAGGAAATCTTGTTTAAAACCCATCGTTTGTTAAAATTTCTTTAAATTTGGATTGTGGGTACCCAAATAAAAGCTAAGGGTCTGAACTTTATGTCCAGATTTACTATATATCTAAAACATTTATATTTTTGGTATAGTTTGGTAGAGTTAAAATATTTTTAGACTTTACTGTTAGTGACAAGGATTTAGGTTTCAGTAAAGCCAGTTATGCTGATATGCATGTACTTTAGGCACTTCTATAATGAGCAACTACCTGTCTCTAATCTCTTTTATATCCAATATAATTGAGAAAATTGTATTTAACCAGTTTAATGACTTCTTAAATCCATCCATTATCTAACACTTATTTCCTGAACAGGTTCGCAGGGGTGCCAATCCCAGCTGACGACTTCTTAAATGAAAGTGGAAATCTTGATAAATTCCAGTCTGGCTCTCGACCTCATCAAAGCACTGAAACAGCTCTGCTCAAAGTCCTAAATAAAATCAGGCTCAATAATGATTCTAGTCAAGTATCAGTTATGGTTCTGCTGGATTTCAATGCTGTGGATCTTACTGTAGATCACATAATCCTATTGGACAGGCTGCAAAACTAGGTTGGACTTTTTGGAGTGGTCCTTAAGTGGTTTAGGTCCTACTTAGAAAGTCAGAGTTATTTTGCTACAATCTGCAGCTATGAATCTGAGCGAGTGGCCATGACTTGTGGAGTACCTCATGGGTCAGTCCTTGGACCTCTTCTGTTCAACTTGTATATGCTCCCTTTGGGTCAACTATTACAGAACTTAAACATCAATTATCACAATTATGCAGACTATACATAACTTAATCTCAACAGACGATTGCAGTCCAATAGATCTACTGTCATTGTTTGGAGCAAATAAACACCTGGATGAGAGAAAAAATTCTACAATTAAATGAAGAAAAAGTCAAATAATTCTGTTTGATAGCAAAGAAAAGAGGGTCAGCATCTGTAAACACCTGAAGACTCAGGCTCTTAATTTTATGTTCAGGGCAGCTGTAGCTCAGGAGAAAGAGCAGTCGTCCTTCAACCAGAAAGTTGGGACCACGTGCTGAAGTGTCCCCTGGGCAAGACACGGAACCCCAAGGTGCCCCTTGATATGCCTATTGGGGTGTGAGTGTGTGCATGAATGAGGAGTGTGAAGTGCTTTGGGTGGACTCAGATCTGTCTTTCAGCAGCCACATCAAAGCTTCACTAGGTAAGCTTTCTACCAAATCAAAAACATTAAAGGTTTAGTGCTATTTTGTGCTGTTTATTGGTGTCTCTTCTTAACACCTGTAATGCTTTTGATGTTTTTAAAGTAAAGCACTTTGAATAGTCTTGTGCATGAAATGTGCTGTACATATTAAACTGTTCTGACTTGCCTTACAGCAATGCAAGTGACTGTATAGGCAAACTAAAGGCTAAGTCAGTACAGCAACATGTTGAAACCACCAAAAGTTCATATTTTACACTGTATTAGTTTGTTAACAAAACAAAGATGCAAAACCAGTGGTAGAATCTCCAAAAGTCTGTCACACGGAAAAGCTCTCACTGCTTATCTGATGACCTCTTGTCCTGATTACTGGACCCCACATGCTTGATTACCATTTGTCATTAACATAACCATGCATTTCCTGGTATCAGGTTACTTTAACAATCACAATGTTGTTTACATTCCTTATTTACATCCTTGTCAAAACTCCTTATATCAAGTTGTTTTAGCAGTCACAATGTAATCCTAACTTTACCTTAGTTTAACACAACTAAGCATCCTGTTCTGCAAGCTTAGAGTAAGAAGATGTGGATGTCCTCCTGCAGCAGCCAATTTCGATTAGCTGAATAATCTGTTTTCTGTGTTACTTCACTACTTCCTTTAAAATGCAGCAGCTCTCTTGATTTGGAAATGAAGAAATACAGCTGGAGGCCTCAGATGAAACTAGAGGAGTCATTTCATTGTACACTGTTTTGACATGTTGCTATGAGAAGAGGGGCTCCCTCCCACTGAACTGTCTCAAGGGAGAAGGCCTCTCCAAGAACAATCTCTCCTTTGCAGGACCTCTTTTGTTTAACGTGTGCTGACAAACCCCAGAATTAACTAGAAATTCACATTTTATACAGAAAGAAAATCAGAAAGAATACCTCCTGAAAACAGTAGAGGTCAGGAGAAGATGAGCACACTGAAAGATTCCAGAAAAAAATGAGATAATTTGAGAGATCTTTCCAAGGACATCAGCTTTTTTAACCTCTCTAGCTCTTGAAGGGCATTTGACTGAAGCAATATGCTCTCAGCTTGTTTAAGATCCTCCCTCCTTTGAGGATTTTACTGCTGTATGTGACCCTGATGCTCCTGAGAGAAGATTATTTCTCTGCAACTTAATGCTTGACATCACTGCCATATGGAAATGTTTAAGAGCTGCTTGATGAATGCAGACATGCAGTATTTGTTATGGTTTATTCTAAGGAGTCATTTATTTTTATTCGATGTGATATTAAAACAGAAGATAATAATATTAACAATTCAGATTTTGTTTAGAGATTCAACAGTCTCAGTTTAATTTGTTTTGCAATAAGGAAGGTAGTCTTGGGGAGGGGGTGTGATATCATGTATTCTGGAAGTAATAAACTCCAAATATTTATCTGCTGAACTACATCATCTGGGTTAGACTGCTCTAGAGATTTATCCTTCAGTCCTTGTGTAAGAGAACATGAGAAGACTTTGCTTTCCACAGGGAACCATACGAGGATGTTTTATGACAGAGATCTTTCAGGAACAACGGGGTGGGGGGGGGGGGGGGTCAACAACTCACAGTTGCTCTCTGACTCTCCCTTGAGTTGCAGTTAACAAAGTGAAGCAATAAATAGATAAGTAGATTTTAATATAAAAAAGCATTGATTTGGTATTAGCTGTAAAAATCTTAATAAGGCATTAATTTTGCCATGTGAGAAATACTTTCCAGTTTGCACAGGAGACAACACAGCAGCCAGTCTAGTTTATCACCACTAGATGTCAGCATCTTGCTAAATAACAACCCCTCAATGAAACATTAAGAAACCGTTAAACAAATGTCATATCTGGCTGTGCATAAACTTGTGGGACCAACGTGGCTTATAGGAAAGAGGAAGAAGCTTCTGTGAAACGTTGGATATGATATGGATTTAGTAAACTTTCACTCTGGTAACCGCAGTAAACACATGAGCTCACTTCTAGGTCTTAACTAAGCTCAAACACAATTATAAGGGTCAAAGCTAATGGGTACATAAATTAAATTATGTTCAGTTAGAAATCATTTATATTTATTGCTACATTGTTACTATTGAAAATAGGATAATCTCATGTTAAAATTTTTTGTTTTTTAATTTTTTTAAATTATGAAAGCAACATAAAAATTCAAACCGCAACAAGGCAACATTTCCCACATACATTTGGCAGGAAACATCATTCAGATGTCGACGTCTGTGTTATGGCATGCAGATGCCGAGACATTGCCCTTTAAAAAAAGTTCTGTGAACATGATTTGCTTATGTTCAAAGCTTATTGTGACACACAGTTATTTAAATTGCTGTCCTGCTTGTTCTGTGCTGATCATTCATAACAGCTGAAATTAAACATCAACATCTAAAAAATAGGATAAATGTCATATTTGCAGCATATTTTAACAAAAAGCTTTCACTGAAAATAATGTGTTTATTTACGTAATCTTGCCGCTCCTGGAGAACAAACTTTCCTTCACATGATTTAGTTTTAGTGCATTTTCATAGTTTTATTTCGTATCATTTCTCAGTTTGTGGGGAACAGCTGTGCTTTAGCCAGCTGTGAAGCTGTTGGAGAGATTTTTGGTTGCATTGTGGTGAGATAAACCACAAAACAGACAATTTCTCAGACCTTTGAAATGGTGACACGGTAATCCTCTGTTTGTTGGAACTTTAAACACACAGAATGGCTGCTTTCTGTGGTTTAATTTTAACCTGTTTGTTTTGGGTTGTCTCCAACATGTGCTGCAGATGGACACTTTCTCACAGGCTCTCCAGCCTGGAGCTTTTTCTACTTTCTCCAGTTTGCTCGCTCCTCATTGAGTTTCAGTCTGGGGCTCTCTCATGGCCTCAGTGGATCCACCACTCAGCCAAAATGTTGTGCTTTCTTGCAACATTCCCTTTTGTATATTTAGTCAAACAGTTTATCAGAAACATAAAAGTTTTCCTTTGTCACTTACAGCTTTCATGACAAGCCCCTGTAGCAAATGAACATAATCAAATTAGAGACCTTTTCAAGCAGCTGGACGACTTCCAAACCTGGTTTTGAAATGCTATTTTAAAGATATTCCCAGAGGGGTTGTGGATGTTTACTTTATCCTGGAAAGTTTTAGGGTCTTTACACATAAAAACACATTGGACTCTAATGATGGGCTTTTTCAGCTCACAGCATCATATAGAACATAAATCTGAGTGTTACACAAGATCATTTAGTGGGCTTCACAAGAAAGGGAGGGATGAAACAGAGTAACATGAACAAACTCCAAAAAGTCTCAAAATTATTTTTTATGGATACTCAATGAATTGAACTAAGAAAGAGGGCAGAGTTATAATAAGTTGATGAAGAGCAGCTGACACAAGACACCTAAAGGCCCAACCCAAGGTTGCAGACAAATGAAACCTAATAGTATTTATCACCATTGCCCATCTGTACAGAGAACAGCTGAAGAGGACTTAGTTTTCCTGTTTGTAAGCATCTCTTTCTTTCACAAATGTTAACAGGATCTCTTTTTAAACCACACCCATGTTCCTTATTAAGCATTTCTTTTGAAACCCTGCTGATCAATCCAAAGAGAGGACGGATCAATGATTACCACGTGAAAAGGGAAAAGATCCCATTGTTGGCTCTGTAGGAGCTTGAAAGGTCTTTTGACTTCCCCTCCACAAAGGGCTCTTGGGCACCATTAACACCATGAGAGAGACACAAACTTCCAAGGTTTGGTTAAGAGTACAGCATCCTAACATCTGGAAGGCATTACGTTGGTGCTGCCCGCGTGTGAAACATTGCGAGGCATATGCGTGTGTGTTTATGACCAAGCTGTGTGAGTGTTACACTGACTTAATTACATAGTTGTTTCAGATATGGAACTGTGACCTCTTGAGAAATGCTGAAATGAGGCTGGCATCGCAAACAGAAAATGAGTTGATATATGATAAAGACATACAGTGTACTCGTTCTGTGTGTGTTGGAGGAACGCTCATGCACATAGTACTGTATGACTCTTTTGTTCACACGACTTGTTTGAAGACTGGGTCTTTCACTGGGCGGCAGGATGTAGAGCTCTGGACCCTTGGCAACAGAATGACTCCATCTGAGCCTGCTTTAAAACAAGATGTCTTTGTATGTAAGATCACCATCCTGCCCCTCCCTTCCTTCCCCTAACAGTACCTAAAGGGTTGCAGGCGGTGTGCGCCAGGTGCTCCCCCTCGTTTGTCTTGGAGCAGTTCAGAACTGGTGACTGCTGCGACTGCACTGCTGCAGCCACCTCAGAACAACCTGACCTTCACTGGCACCAAAGGCAGCCTGATCTTTAATTAAGAGTGCTCTGACATCGGCTGCAAGGCAGCAAGAGGCAGGCAAGCTGTCAGGAAGCAGCATGTGACACCACATGTTAGCAGTTCTCTATAAGCCCCGTTTTGTACAAAAACATACTTTACTGTGACAGCATGACATCTGTAAGGCTGAGCAGACAATCGTGGTGCTTGTTTATGGGTTTATTCTGCGGGTCTTAAGTGAGGCCAGCAGTGAGGTCAGGGTGATGCGGAGCATTCTGGTAAAAACTCCAGATTTTTATCTGAATCCATAGATGAAACAAAAAGTCCTCAAACAGCAATTACCAACTGGCCCATGCAACACTAATAAAAAACAGAAAGTCATATCAAACAGCTCAAGAACATTTTTTAGTCATTTACTGAGATTTTCCTGGCTGGGCTGTTCACACCCCCGCCCCCTTTGTGCATTTTTTTCCTTCTTTTATTGGAGTCCTCTCTATAGCATGAGCACATGCTATGGACGGTCTTCTCTACCCTTCCTCCACTACCTCCACCCCCACGTCAACCTGTCATCTACTCCACTGCCCATGCTTTGCATCCCATTCCTCTTTTCCATCCCTCCCTCTTCCCCCTCCATGCCCTGCCATCATTCGACTGTTATTGAGCAGGCATTTCACAGACACTCCCGCTGAGACCGGTGACCTCAGCAATGGGCAGGAAGTCAGAGGGTTCAAGTTCCTCCTCTGAGAGTAATCCCACACATCTCTGTGCATTCGATTCAGGACGAAGGAGGGCTGTGGGACCACGGGGGTGTGGAGTCCCTGCACTCGGTAGTTTCTCACTATCAGCCTGTGCCACATCATCATTGTCATCACATGGTAATAGACTTTGGCGCAAACTATGCTGGAAAGAGAACAATCTCTGTGAAGGACAAGCTAAATCCAGGTGTCCCTGTTTCCCTTGCTGTGATGGGTTGCAACGTGGCAGTGGAACAATATGGAGGAAGAGACTAGATTAGAAAAGAAAGGATATACAAGGCAGGAGGTTTAAACAAATGTTGAAAGATATTCTGTATGTTTAATCATTAATGATCAACGATGTGGGGAGAGATCAATGATGAACAAAGAAAGCTCTCTTTCCACACCAGTTCTCCTACATCAGTGAGAAATCATTCATTTAAACATCGACAGCTGATTGGTGGCTTTTTCTCTGAAATGGGTCAATGACCATGACTGTTTGTGAGCCCCTTCCTGCCAAAGCTATGTCGTTATAAGAAATGTCATCTGTGGGAATATATAAAATAACAATGAATCAACTACTGGAAGGACACACCCACCTGAATTTACCATAGAAAACATGCAACATGTTATTTCTTTGTCGCTGTGTTTTAAAATGTATGTTTTATTGAGAAGCAATCTAGTGGCATAACAATATTCCATTACAACATAAAACGTGAGCAAACATTAACTTAGAAAAAAAAGCCATCCTTGGAAAAGTTAATCAGCTTAACCTTTAAATGTTATATTTCAGGATTATTCTATTGATCCACTTCCTATTTATTCATTATAACTTTGTGGGATGTGAGTGTATATTTCCAGCAGATCAATAGGACATCCAGTGAAAATGTCCTGGAGCTGTGTCACACAAGGACATTTGCCCACAAATACAGTAGCTTACGACCAGATTATTGACACAATGTTTACATTTTCTTCTCAGCTTGTAAATATCCACCACTGGTCCCTACCTCTTCCAGGGAAATAAGAGGGAGTAAGTTGCAACAGGTTTGTAACCGCCTTGTGTTGACATTGCACAAAAGCATTCAGTTCTGTGGAGCTGATTGGCCACTCCTGTTTTGCACAGCTTAATGAGGTAACACGCTAGAAATCCTGCAGCGATTCCGTGGAGAAAAGAGAAAATGAAAAAATCCTGAAGCTTACAAGACCAGGCAAAAAAATAAACTCAGGGTGTGGAGTGATTGTGTGAGAGGGGGTAATTTAATGGCTGTGAGCTTGGCATAAACTCAACTCATCACAAGTTCATCACAGATCTCTGCCTTCGGGAACATTGATGGGTTTGTACCCAGCTGTCTGCGTTTGTGAGCCTGAGTGTGAATGAAGGGGCATGGCTGAACAGTTATATCCCCTGTTTGTGAAAAATTTCCAGCTCCAGTCTCGTCACTAAATCTGCCATACTTCCAGGCTCTTGGCATCACATACTCGATTGCTGACTTTAACACAAATAACGATCTTCTCTTGCCGTGGAAATTGCGTTTGCGTGTGAGCGCAGGCACTTAGACCCGTCAAAGTTGCACTGCGAGAGAAGACTAACAGAAGGAAGCATTAACATGCCTTTTGATCTCAAATTTATCTCTCAGGAAGAAGAATGCAGTGATAAACTCGTGCAATTTAAACAGCACCACATGTCTGTGAGGCCCACTGTCACCAGGTCATATCACAATCAACCCTGCCTGCTTCATTTCCGCAGTCAATGTGGAAGCTCAATGTGTTTTAAGAGCCTTTTCTTCTCTCTCTCTCTGACTCAGTGCCAATATTCATACTTTAGTAAAAAAGAACATTCAGATAAAGACAGCAGCGAGACTGGGAGGACATTTACTGATAAACTCTGGACTCTCACAATGAGAACATTCAGACTTTGTAGGCAGGGATGAGCTGCTCTCACTCTGCACATAGCAGATACCCACGGTGTCCTGAACTCATTGCTTTCGTCATATGTCGACAATCACTTTACTGAGCAAATCTTTGTCCTGTTTGTGACTCAGGTTGAACAAAAGGACAGAGAGAAGCATGAATTTGGCTGGGAAAGAAAACACTGCCACTTGAGTGTTCAGAGATCTCTGTGACTAGATGTGTGATATAAAGATTGAGGGAAAGAGGAGGAGTGATAGAGAAAGCATGTGAGTGTGCAGAGATAAGTGCAGGTCACTGGAGTCTGGCTGCCTGAGGGTCAAGAAGGTCAGCATTAATGTAGAAACATGGAACACCATGAACTGTTGCTGTGTGGGAAAACTCGGGGAAAGGAAAGGGGAATATTTTCAGGTCTGTTTAGGATAATTGAAGTGCGTCCTTCAGCTGGAGTGTGAGTCAACGGAGTGTTGGTCGTATGGAGAGAAAGAAGAAGAGGAGGAAAGGAGAAAGAGGAGATTTGGTCCTTAAGCAGGTCTGGTTCCCATTAGACTAGAGGCCTGGGGTTGGTTTGTTTGTACAGGCAGAAGGTCCCCAAGGAGAGTACAGGCAGGCTGATGTTGCTCCTCCCAACCGAGCAACCATAGAGGGAATATCAGCTGCAGTGCTTCACTCTTTTGCCCTTCTGTCTCATTCCAGCTTCTGACCCCCTTTCCACCCACCTCTTTTGGAGCAAAGTCCAAGAGTTCTCCAGATTGTTTATGGATGTTCTCTGTTTATGTGCTCATTCTGAGAGCTGTGCTGTGAGTTCTTGTGATGCCGCTGGCCATCACGGTCATAATCCCATGTGATAGATCTATGACTCACATCTGAATCAAACTTTGTGCATCATTGAACTCACCTGCATCTAATCGACATGCATAGACATGTCTATCACTCATAAGGGTTGGGCTACAGTACTGCACTTACATGTTCCTATTTGCAAAGACTTAGTTTTTATTTCAAAAGTGGGGGGGAGGGGGGCAGAAATATTTTCATGAAAGTATTCTTTCTGCTAGTTTTTTTCTAAAAGTTATTCTAGCTTCTTATTGCTACTTTTATGCACAAAGTGGCTCTATTGTGCACATTTTAGGCTAAATTGTTCTCTTTTTGTGAGTCTACGGGGCATAAATTAATATATTATTTTTCCCAAACACCTTTATTTTCATTAAATTACATTACAGTCATTCAGCAGACGCTTTTCTCCAAAGCGACTTACATCTGAGAATAAGAAAGCATGAAATCAAACAGTAGAGGACATCATAGAAAAGTGCAGTTAAACTGCTGTAGTCTAGTCGGGCACGGGTGTATTTCCATCACACTGAACCTCGCTGTAGGTCTCTGCTAGAAACATTAGAAAGAAAATGCATTCTTCTGACTGGCCAACTAACACGCGCCAACTGGGAACACGGACATCAGCTGTTTCATCAGAGAAACAGCGGCAGGACTAGTAAACAAGCTGAAGTTACTCAGTCAATAATGTCAACCCAAAGCATGCAGCCATACATGTTGTAACCCGAATCAGAAAATGAACAGCACATAAATGCAGCAGGATATGTGTGTTTGGTATTTTAGCTTTTGTGACGTTTTTATTAACCCCACAATTTAAAATTACATTTGGCTACTTGGGTGTTTTTAGCCCGGTACATAACCCCAAGCCCCTATTCATGTGTATTGTTTCATTTGGTGGCAAATCATCTAATTGTTTTTAGCCTGGTCGTTTGGCTAATAGCATTCCTCCATGTACATCTAGTGCAGGGCTATTCTTGAATCAGAGGTGCTGTAACAGGAATACATAGAAAACCTGCTGGATTGCGACCCTCGTAGGACCAAATTGAATACCCCTGAACTATTGTCTCAAGTCGCTAATGTTTGTAGCTTGGTAATTACGTCCTTTCCCCCCCACTCCCCACCCCTATCTACTGGTTCATGAAAGTTACAAAAGTATGTTAACCTGGGTGATGTTACTCACTGCACAGTATTTTCAAATACCAGCTTTTTTAAAATAAATGCATTATAGTAATTTCCATCTCAAGTTTTGATAGCTAACTTTCTGCTCATCATACGTGTTAGCCAAGCATATAACAAAAAGTGGGTTGAGGGGGGCACACATGTCCCCTGTGCCCCCCCTTAAATCCATGCCATTAGGCATAAAAACAGATTCATGAATAAAAATTATCTTCTCCTTTGTATTGTACAAGAGTATTTGCAAAACAGTCTTTCTTTTTTAATTAGGTTGGGTAATGTCACGGAACCTTTTCCCAGCATCCTGTAACACGATCATGTTTCTTTTGAGGTGCCATTTTTGCAGCATGTGCCTGCAGGCATTCTTGGTCATGTGATTCATTGTTTGTCACTGTGCTCACTATAAAATGAGTGTTAGCAGATAGTAGTCAGTCAGTATTGACCGGCACCACTGTTTTCAATTGCCGGCAATAAAGGCCTAACAACAACAAGACCACATGCAGAAACACTAGCAGGTACATAAAGCAGGGAGACTGATTGAAGCAGCTTGACTTTGACGCCACAGCACTGTGACAGACGGGGCCGTAAAGATCTGAACACACAGCGCACAACTGAAACACAGATCTGTAGAAGTTGTGGTGACATGGTGAGGAAGCTCTCATCTGCTAAATTTGACTTCATTAAAATACTGAGACTAGGGTGGGCGGAGATGTGAGGGTCGGGGAAGAGGAAGGGGATAATGTTTCTTCTTTGCTGCTCTGCAGGGAGCGGCTGGGGAGTGAAACTTTGATTTATTGAAGGCAGGACTTTGCAGCATATTTTCCTGGAATTTTTGGTTGTTTTTGGGGGAAAGAGGTAAGAGGTTAGGGGGTATAACTAATCCAAAGTCAGTATTAAGAGCAGCGTTTCAGTGCAACCATAACATCAGTTTGCATCTGACTGATTCAAACTGTGCTCATAAACATTTAGTCATTTTCATGTTTCTTTGTGTTAAATGCAGTTTCAGTATTGTTTTAGTCAAGTACTCAGTTTCATAGTGCAAAGGGTGTACGGATTTACCTGAACTGAAAATTAAATATCTAAATCAGTACTGAGAGTCTTTCACCCGATCTTCTTAATTAGCATTAGGGGAATTAATAAAGTATTAAAACATGTGATGATCATCATTTGATGTGCAACACCATAAATAAATATCTGGCTTCACAAAATAGAAGGGCATTGTGCTTTTAATGGATTCTAAGTAACTAAAATTCTCTTTTTATTAAGTGCATGCTCAAAGACTGGACTATAGCGCCAATAAATATGAGTGATTTGAAAATTTAATGCAACATAAGAGAATAATATTAGGTCAGTGTTATTTTAATGTACTGTGTACAACAGGGTGGTTTAAAGTGCTTTACAGAAATGTTACAAAAAAGCAAGAAGCATGGTTTAAAGATAAAACAAGAAAGAAATGAAAAGGAAATAACTAATAAAAACAACTATTAAAATCATAATCAATTACACCTTAAATAAATAGTGAGATTTGGACTTAACATAAACCTAATATGTCAAATAAAAACTAAAGAAATGCAGGTGAGCGTCTTTAATCTGGATTTAAATAAACTGTGTGTTTCAGCTGATCTGAGGCTTTCTGGGAGTTTGTTCCAGACATATGAAGCAAAGAAGCTGAATGTAGCTTCTTCATGTCTCGTTCTGACTCTGGAAACTGATAAAAAACAGATACAGATGACCTAAGGGGTCTGCTAGGTATATACTGGAACAAAAGATTTCTGATGTATTTTGGTCCTAAATAATTCAGAGTAACAGAACTTTAATGACAGGTAGCCAGTGCAAAGATCTTAGAACTGGACTGATGTGGTCCACTTTCTTGTTCTTGGCGAGGACTCTAGCAGCAGAATTCTGGATTAGCTGGTGTCTAAGTGATTTTTAGGAAGAACTATAAAGATACTTCTGTGATAGGCTGGCGATCTGTCCAGGGTGTACCCCACCTCTCGCCCATTGTTAGCTGGGATTGGTCCCCCCCCAGCAACCCCGTTCGGGAATAAGCGGTAGAAAATGGATGGATAAAGATACTGTTACTGTCAAGCAGACTAAAAATGAAAGCATCGACTAGTTTTTCCAGGTTTTGTTGTCACATCAAATATTTTACCCTCGATATATTAAGAGTCTGGTGTGACATATATGAGATATTTATTTTCTCAGAGATTTTGTATCACTTTATGGTAAAAGCTTTGCTCATAATTCTGTAGAACACAATCAGATTTCTATCTTCTGCTCCTGAATCAACACCGGAAACCAGAAGATTACAGGATAAGATTTTTGACACATCACATGGTAGTAAATGGTAAACTTATCCCCAAAGAAAGTGATACTTTTTTAATGTATAATTTGTTAACGAGACAAAAAAGACCTCTTTTGGACTTTTTGTACCACTTGTTCATGGGTCTTTAAGGGGTAAGGTGATAATAGGTTGACTTTGTTATTCCCTTAGTCCATATAAAAACTGTTGCCCTGATGCTGCTTTACTGTTAAGGTTAACATCTAGTTCAATCTGTTCTGAGTTAGTAAGATTACAGTCGCAGAAAAATCCATGTGAACTGTTAATTAAGTCCACGTTTCTTTTTTTCTTATCCAGTGGAATTATTCGTCAGTTTTATGGAGCATTCTCTGTGGCAGCTGCAAAGTTGCCAAATTCTGCTTTTTTTATGATGGAATACTTTACATCTCTGACTTTGTATTTCCCTTCATTCGCTTTAAGTCCACAGGAAGTGATTATTTTGATGTTTTTGCAATAGCCTTCGTCCTTAGATATTGTTGCAGAAGTCTTTATTCTCCATTTGTTAGACCTGGAACTCTTCATTGAATGACTCATGACTGATTGGGCAATCAGAACAACACCAGCTGGCAAGCTATAGCATGAGCTAAGCACTCATCTTGTCGTGAAAAGGCATCACTTGCTTGTTTTGGAAGGCATTAAATAGTGGGTGTCACGATGGCTCATCGGGGTCTTTGCCAGGAAAGAGGTGATGGAGCGTGTCTTTAGCTTGATGGTTATTTTGTGATAAGATACGGCAGTGGGCTGTACCTAGATTGTTTTTTGCAAGTACTTGATTAAGGCTGTGAAACCTGGTTCCAGGTAATCGACTCCAATGCAATCAACATACTCAAATCCCGTGATTAAAAAGAACACAAGCTGGTTTCCTTTTAAGCCAACTCCTGGATTGGATGACTTTTTTATAGTTAATCT
This sequence comes from Pseudomugil tenellus, assembly GCA_037177515.1. Classification (NCBI taxonomy): domain Eukaryota; kingdom Metazoa; phylum Chordata; class Actinopteri; order Atheriniformes; family Pseudomugilidae; genus Pseudomugil; species Pseudomugil tenellus. The sequence goes on along the minus strand of JBAMHX010000023.1, from coordinate 15,773,469 downwards.
ATTCCACAAAATTGGGTTATTCAGTTGACCCAATAATTTAAATGAATTATTAACCTACTTTAACAGTCAAATTAACTCAACGTGCAAGTTTATTTTATTTGTACTCTTTGATTACATTAGTAAATGTTTCTTTTTGCCTAGTTGCTAGTTGCTCACATTAAACCCAACTTACTAATGTATTTAGAGAAAAATAGTGTCAATTAAGTATATGGACCCAATGTATGAGAAGGATGAAGTGGTTCCTTAGTTACAAATAATTGCAATGTGCAATAGGTTGAATTATTTTTGGACAAGAGTCCAAGACATAAGTTTTATTAAACACTGACAGGGTGTCAAAGACAACTGCACATAGCCTGAAGTATATAGTGTTTTCACATGACGTAATCAAAACGGAAGTTGGCCATGTCGGAGGGATCCAAGAGTAAGCAAAGTCCTCACACAATATTAAATCATCCTTTTGCTTATATACTAAAAGCACAAAAATGGTAAATAGTTGTTGCGTTTTGGGCTGTCATAATCCTCATACATAAGTTACACTTTTTAAATCATAGAAAGCAATGAGTAATACATCTTATCATGGTGGAATTCACGTGCAAAAGTTTATTGACAAAACGCGCTTAACGGCAGAATTAAAAACTTTCTGAAAAGGCTATAAAATCCCAGAGCAAAGCATAGATCGTCCAAAGAATTTTCCACATTAAGTTTCGTTGTCTGGTTCCTGAAATATTTGAAAAAGTACTGTCACATGGAGTTACTCTCATGTCCACGCGCAAGAAGAACATTTAGCAAAGGTCTAAATATTTATGTTTACTTCACTGTATCATTCATCAAAACTGAATAACAATGAAAATGTATTGTAATATAAGGTGGGACAGAGGACCACGGCCACAGACAACATCTAAAATCCAACTGAAGTAAAAACATTAACAAGCAAACCAAGTCAAAACACAAGCCTTGCTTCTGACAGGACACTTGTTAACATATTTTCTGGACTGGCGGTCTATGACCAGCACAGCACCAACCAATGCTTCCAACCCTTTGTCACATTAAGTCATCAGCTGTGTACAGGCTTGGTGAAAAAAAAACCCAAGTAATTTCCTATTTCAGGGTAGGTCCACGCTGGAAGAAGTCCATCATCTTCACTCAGTACAGCCACTGGTAATTTGTACAGATCATCTCCCCGATTATTTGGTTTGTCCTTCACAATGGGCTCCAACGTTTGGTTCAAGACTATTTCTGTATGTCCTTGTTTTTTTGTTTTTTTTTTTTTGCCTCTTTCTGTTGCCATCATTAATGGGAAGCACTGTGAAATAGTTGTTAGCGAGCAACGTAAAATTGTTCTTTCTTAATGTAGGTTAAGAATCTAATCTCTCCAAGATGGCTATGCATCAGGATTTGCCTCATTAACATATCCCCATGAAAACACTCTATACATAGAACAGGGGTACCATAAGCATGATGAGAAATACAAATGTTGCACCTCAGAAAGCCAACCACAGAAACTGCTGTAAGATTAAGCTTTTTAAACTGAATGCAATGTTTTTTCACAGGTACATTGGGTATGGTATGATAATAATGTCCATCCATCCATTTCTACCACTTAGTCCCGAACGGGGTCGCGGGGGGGCTGGAGCCAATCCCAGCAGCCACTGGACAGGTCCCCAGTCTATCACAGGGCCACACACACAGACAAACAACCATGCACACACACACACTCACACCTAAGGTCAATTTAGAGTCCCCAATCAGCCTATCCCCAAGCTGCATGTCTTTGGACTGTG
>JBAMHX010000023.1:15743299-15771588 GCA_037177515.1 Pseudomugil tenellus | reverse complement strand
AATACCAATAACATGTTCCAGCCTCTGTAGCAGAATGTTGTGATCTATGGTGTCAAATGCAGCACTAAGATCTAACAGGATAAAAACAGACAGGAGTCTTTTATCTCAGGCCATAAGAAGATCATTATTAACTTTTACCAATGCTGTTTCTGTGCTATAATGAGCTCTAAATCCTGACTGAAATGCCTCAAACAGATTGTTTCTGGTCAGATGGGCACATAGTTGAGTGGAAACTAGTTTCTCCAGAATTTTATACATTAAGGGGAGGTTGATATTGGTCTATAATTCATTTCTTTAGAGTGGTTCTTTTTTTTTTAGAGGAGTAACATTGTCTAGTGTTGTAAGCATTGAAACTTTGATTCTCTCAACAAATTAATCAACCTGTGTTGGATGAGAGCTCGAATGGATCTTCTCGATTATATCAACACATGGTGTTGTAGGAAATACTGATGAATTTGGGTTTCTTAAATTTGGTAACAACGCTATCTGACAAACGTCGGCTATAATAAGTTTTCTTCTCGGCTACTGTGTAGTCTATTCAATTCAAAGGTTATTAAGAAATGATCAGACAGAATAGGGTTATCAGGAAAAACTGTTAGTTTTTCACTATCAATGCCATAAGTTAGAACAAGATCAAGAGTATGGTGATGAGAATGATTAGGTTTGTGGACATTTTGTGAGAAACCAATTGAGTTAATATGGATTTAAAAGCAATGTTTAAACTGTCCTTTTCATCATCAACATGAATGTTAAAGTCACCCAGTACAATAACTTTATCAGCATTTAGCACTAAGTCTGATAAGAAGCCTGAGAAGTCCGCCAGAAACTGTGAGTAAGGTCCAGGTGGACGGTACACTACTGCTAGTAGAAGTGGCTTCTCTGTTTTCCATTTTGGGTGAGATAAACTGAGAGTCAGGTGTTCAAAGGAATTAAAACTAATTTTATGTCTAGGAATGATCAATAGATAGCTTTAAAGATAGCTGCTACACCACCTCCGTGACCTGTAGTCCTGGGAACATGAAAGTTTAGACAGTTAGGTGGAGTAGATTCATTGATACTAACATGATCCTCCTGCTGCAGCCAAGTTTCTGTGAGACAAAATAAATCAATATAATGATCACTAATCTGGTCATTAACTAACAGAGACTTAGATAGAAAAGGTCTGATATTCAGTAAACCACATTTAATGGTTGTACTTTTTTGTCCTGTTAATTTTATTGTTTTAACATTTAAAAGTTTTTCATGATTTATTCTACATGTGCTATTTGATTTATTTATTCTGGGTGGTCTAGCAACAGAGACGTAATTATGGGTTGTGGGGAGGGTGGCAGCAAGTGAGAGACTACAGGAAAGTGTGCAGGTTGGGTCCCGTACATGCAGACTCCAATCCTGCTCTGCTCCCTGGTCTTACTCTAATACCTCTTTTATCTTATGGTGGTTGGTTACATAGTTGTTTACTATGTTTTTGAAAATGCCTGGTGTGGCTGGATCTTATCTGATGATCTCCAACATTGACCCTGGCAGCGAAGCTTCCCTTTGGGAAGCAGGAGATAAGTTCTCCCTGAGGAGAGAAATGTACACCTTTTGACATGTTTCAGGATAAATGACCTTTTGTAAACACACTTTTTCAAACAAATACTAAAGCAATCTGCCTCAAGCAAAAAAAAAAAAAAAAAAAAATATAGTGGGAGCAGCTTACTGGGCCTGGATTCCCCATCTCAGCACCACAACAGCTAAACGTCTCTAGGCTAGGATCCATTAGGTGCATGCTAGACCTGGTTACTGAAAATGTATTTTTACCCTCTATTAACCAACTACTTTCAACTTCCTTTCCTCTTCTTTCACACAGCCATTTCCTTTTTATTACTTTTTATGGTTCCTTTACCATTACCGCTGTCTCTATCTGGCTTTTTTAGATACTAAACTCTACAGAAAGCCTACAAAAAACTGTCTTTTTTCTCTGCTTTTACTGTTGCAGTAAATGACTTCTGTTAAAAATCTGTACATGCATTGTTTGTCACGCATCAACAACTATGGGACTCTGAAATCCTGCATAAACAGCAGAGGTCAGAGAGGGAGAGATGGTGTTATATGTCTAATGCAGATATGACAAAAAAGCAAACAACACAGTCAAGATGTAGGGCCATCTAAATTTAAAGGTAATACAATAAATTATTCACAATGCTGCAAAAACATTCCTATAAACAACACACACACATACACATAAGGTTTTGCTTCGGTTTATGGTCTTCCTCACAGTTTGACTAATAATAAGCCCACACACTTGCAGTTGCAGACCTATGACTAACATTTTAGCCAGTGGATTTAGCCAAATAAAAAAGTCAGGGTTTGGTTTCATTGTCAATTTAGGAGGAACCATTTATGGTCATATGGTCTAAAACAACAGGGTTATATCTGTGGCCTTTCAGTGCCACTATGTATTATAGGAAATGACAGAAATCATTATTGCAGTTCCACTAGAAACTACACCTCATACTGTTTCTGCAACTACAACTGTCAAATGACAATTTGTCCACAAACCTGAGGAGAGTTTCATCACTTCTGCTTCTGCACCACGGCTAAACCAAATGCTTTGAATTCTGGAGTAAATGTAGAAGATTCTAATGATGATAATGTGGATTTGAATGCAAGGGTACTTTAGGAAAGCTCTATAAACACTTTGTTAATCTGCAGGAAGTCACAAAAGTCATGACTTGCACCCCCGACCAACCATGTAGGTCTCATGCTTTACAATACACCACTACTCTTTTGCTAAGTAAGTCAGTGGGTTCTGAAAACAGACAGTATACTATTACTCACGTATTATGGCATAAACTTGTGCAAAAATGGGAACTATTGTATCAGATTCATTGTAAAAAAAAGAAGGGTAATTTTATATGTTTTTGTGTTACCATATGGGTGGAACAATAAAAGATAATGTAGAAGTGAAACAATGGTATTCATGGAGGTATATAATAAGGAGAATTCAGTCCAAAAAAGTTTGGAAGATTACAGATAAAGTTATATTACAAGGGTTCACATTAGAAACCCATGAAACTTGCAGTTTCTATCTGTGTAGACAGATAAAGTAACTTGAATACAAATAGGATTTCATACCTTTTTGCAGCACAACGAACACATTAGTTCCTTTGAAACAGAAAGAAAAAAAGCTGCAAGATGGCTCAAAGATAAGCAGTAACACAATACTAAGCTTTCCGGAGGGATGCAGAGAAGACAGATTTCTGCTTAACCTGTGAGCAGTGGAGACTTGTGGCACAGACTGCTTAAGCTCAGTGTTTAGAGTGCACGAAGAGATAACTCTTAGCAGCACTCTAGCTGGTAGGTAGAAGAAACCAAATTTCAGCTACACTGGGTGTCTGTCTACCACTATAAACTATGCATTTTCATTATCATTTCAACAAAGCACATCTTGTGCATTTTAGACACATTTATTAAAATGCAGATCCTATAAGCAATGCATATTTCCTTCTCTGTTAATGTAAACTTTATCACTTAGATCAAACTGACACCTGACTTGACATTAATACAAAGATCTGAAGAACAGATGCTGCTGAACAATGCATCCAGTGTTTCTTAAAGAAGAGAGACTAAAGATTTTTTCTACTGTGTTTGGAGAGCAACAACAGTAAAGTGATTTTGACAGTTTGTCATCACCACTTTTCTTTGAAAAAGTTTTTCTTTGAAACAGCTTGGTTTTTTTCATGTCGGGAAACAGCACAGGTGAAACACACAGATGCAAAGCAATGACATGTAACTACTACTTAAAACAGAAATAAGGTAAACAGCAGCGTGTCAAAATTAAGAAGTATTTTACTTTTTTCCTCATAATTCACTTACTGACACTTTTGTATTTCAGTTGTATATATTATCAGAAAGAGGATAAACAAGGGATGGAAATTCCCTATCTCACACGAAAGAGAGCCTGAGAACAGTTAGACTCTACTGTTAATAACTTCCCCAGTGTAATCCTGTATCTAAAAAGAGAAACGCAGCATTTCCACACTCTTCTCAGGCCACTTTGCCTTTTTGGGACTTTCATTCTTTATGTGAAGATCTACAGAGATGAGTGAAATAAAGCCCTGCCTCCACTTAGTCGGGTTGATACAGCAGTTTCTGCTGCTGCTTAGTCTCAAACATATAACCAGCTTTCAGTAAGTTCAAACGTAGGTCAGGTGACCACAGCCTGACTGAAGGATCCTGGTGAATGGCATAGTTTTGTGATCTATCTGGTGTAAATGCTTCGATAGCAACTTCAAAGAAAGATATGTTTTGGGAATATAGATCTTATCGGATTTAAGAGTGAGATTGCATAACTGGTATCATGCAGCTGTGGCTGAATGGAAGCAAAAGGTAAAGTCAGAAGCAGCTGTATTAAAATCAACCTAACAACACCTAAGTTGATAAAAAAAAAAAGCATATAGACCAGGGGTGGCCAAACCTTTTGCCTCCAAGGCCCAAAGTTAAAATAAGCCATAGAGCCACAAACCAAACACTGAAGCTTTAAGGAAGAAACACAAGTAAATTAAAAAAAGTTATTTTAATTAAAATACATTAAAAGATGTTAACAATAGCTAAGACAGTGTAATTTTTCAATGTGAGAAAGTAAAATGTTACATTACAAAAAAAATAATATGCTGTACAAATGTGAAATACACCATGCCTTAATTTTCTTTAGCAGTTTTTAATTATTAAAGTTGATTTGAACAGAAACACCATGATAAGCTGTTTATATAAACAAACAGTCTTATGTAAACTGCCAGAGATTTAATGGACTTAACTTAGAGATATTGTTATCATCCATTATTAAGCTGTGAAATCTCTTTTCAACAAGATCTGTAGTGTTCTAAATGTAAACATTGACCAGCGGGCAAGAGCCAAGTGCTGGTGGGCCAATTTTAGCCCACGGCCCCCACTTTGGGCACCCCTGCTCATTTTGATGAGCAAAGTGAATTCATTTTTGGGTGTTTAGAATTTAAAACTTTATGCCATTACAGAGGCTCCTGAAAGGATCCCATCCCAGAAATGGCAAAGACTTTTATTTTGAGGTGTGTGAGTAACACATCCTCTAGCACTTGAAGTAATCTTCCTTAGGAGTGGAGGGGGGAGTACAGGAGGTTGCTAATAACAGCTGCCAGATGTGCAAAGTCCCCAGAGCCCATGCACATTCTCACAGACAATGGAATGCTTGTGAGGACTCCCAACAGGAAGTGAGGTCAGGGCTCTTGACCCCTCCCCTAAAGTCTCAGTGAGACACAGCAGTGGGGCAGTTTTAGTGGCTCAAACTCCTGGAAGTGTCTCATAATAAAGCTGCCTGCAGAGAGCAGCTAGTCCATAAAGTCCCCGCTGCTACATTTCCATGAGCTCAGACAACCTGGTAGTACTTTACCTGAGAACAGAGTGAAAAAAGGGGATTTTAAAGATTCACTACTGTACTGTTAAAACTTTCTTTCTCTTTGGAGATTGCATGTTAAGAGACTTTAGACAAAAGTGCTGAGAACTTGCTCTAAGGAGTTGTTCTCTTTCTTTGGAGAGAATACTTTCAACATAGCTGCTGCGGGGGTGGTTGAGGCGAGTGCAGTAAGAGTGGATTGCACAATCTTTTCTCCCGCCTCAAAAAGCAGAAGCAGCAGGAGTCAAGACTGCTGAAACATTTTGGTAGAATCCAGATGCACAAAGCCTTGTTTGGACACTCTGTCTGCTATGGTTCCTTCATTGCTAATGTGGAACAGTGAGTGAAATTCAAGCGCATATTCTGATGTCATTCAACCGAAGTTGACTTGATAAAAAAAAAAAAAAAACTATCACATATAAATAACGTAAAGAGTTCTATTAAAGTAGGTCCACCACCTGCTTCCTGCATGCAGCGGGTTTCATTTTCTATTATTACAAAGAATTATTTCCTATTTGGTTCTTAAAGCTGCATCCAGGATCTCTTATAAGAACAAATTTCTGTAGCATGAAAGCAGGGGCGTCTTTAAACGTTTCATAAGCTAAGTAGGCTAAGTGGTATGATAACATTATGAAGCTCCTTTTCACAAGCATATGACATCATACTCTTGGGATGACTTTGGCTTTTAAGATAATGACTGAAGACAGTATTACCCACTCTAGGGTAGCACAGAAGCTGTCTGACTTGGGCAACACCTGCTCTTCTGATGACTAACAAGCCCAGACTTACCTTCACCTCACCCTCCTTATTACACCCACGTATAAGATATGAATATGAAAGTTGCAGCTCATCTAAACAGACAATAACAATATTAAAGCTAAAGTAAAACGTGTTTAAATTTTCTTCATTGTTCTTCTTTTTTACTTTTTAGGGGACAAGCCATTACATTTATATCCCTTTCCTGCTCTTTGCTCACAGGGGAAAATGAGCCACGATTACTTTAAATGTGTAAATGGTGGCTCACGCGGCTAGGATCTGCCAGAGTAAAGGAAGTGAGGAGGTGGAACATCTGGACTTCATTTGCGCGCTGCAGTGTGGCGAAAACGTCCCGAAATAGCCCTTTATTCTGTGTTTTCCATATTAATCGCTGTCTACAAATCTGCACTGTTATTACAATCCCTATAGTGAAACGCTTCGGTTCTTTATGGGCATGTGACGTTTCCATCCAACCCACGCCGTCGTGTTTGTGTATAGCGTGGCCCATTGTGCGCGCGCCTCCCTGACGCTTCACAGCGCATGTGAAGCTGTTTCCACAGAACAGGACAATCAGCCAGACTGCTGAAGAAAGAAAAGAGAAAGTCTGATCCGCAGAGATTTTTATTCGGTTTCTTCACCTGTATCACTTCTGTTTTTAAACTAACTGCCGCAGTCTATTGCGGATGAACTTTGGATGCTTTTTTTAACTGCGGTAGGACACAGAGTAGGATTAACCACTGACTAGACACTCCGTCTAGTCCTCCAAAGTTTTGATTGTCATCGTTTTTGGTTTTTTTTTTTAATCCTCCCTGAGCGACGCAAAGCGCTGAACTTTGACGCAGCATTTGAAGGAAAACCAGCGAACACATGTGAGGATTTCTGGCCCCCGGTCATCTTCTGGCTGATCTTTGTTTATCTCTCATGGGGTGAGTTATGGCACCTTCACAAACATTGTTAGACAGAATGTGTTGCTTCAAACCAACAAAAGGATCTGCATTTCTTTAAAATAAAGTCACACGTTGTCATCGCTTTCTGGAGGATTATAGCTGCTTAATGGCGTTATCTCACAACTTTATAAGGTTTCCCCTTTTTCGCATTTTGATAAGTCTCGTTAATAATCAACGGGAAGTCGTTATAATGAGGTTAGAAAAAAAACCCTAAACGCACCACTGACTCAAAAACACACATGACAGTTTCTCATTGCCCACATTATGGAACGTCGCCTCTGCACTTTTCCTTGCCAGAAACATCTTTACAGTCAATATTTGGATCCCATGCGACAGCTGCGTTTGTGCAACATCCTGCATTTCAATCGATAACACCGTGTGATGTTAAATATTAACACAAGAGGCTACAGCTGTCCATCATACATGGGGGTCGTGTAGTCTCCTGCATCAGACAGTAGTGAGCTGTGAGTGCGTGTGTCGGGGGGTGATTACGCGCACAGCAGGCGCGCTGGGCACGCACACATTCACATCTTCTTGGAGCCGTTGCGAAGCCTGCTGTGCCCACCACCCCCTCCCTATATGCAGCTCTGACCCCTCCGATGTTGTTGAGGCTTGTTCATCCGTCAGACTAAAGAAGGCATTGTATTGAAAGGATGTATTAATAAGACAAAAGCCCCCATTATCCCCGTGTACAGGAGTTAATCTCATGGGTTTGGAATTGAGCTGCTCAGAGAAAGGCAGCACACAGAGTTTTGGCAACAGCAGCGACCTCACAAAATTCAGTTTGTCAAGACAAACAGAGACTGAATTTATATTTGCATACGTTGTGGGATTCAAAATTCAGTTGCATGACAGACAAGAAGGTTTCCTTTGTAAACAGAAAATGATTAATTCTTTCCTAAAACATGAGTCCTACAGGATGCATAGGTGTCAACGATCCAGTAGGCATCATGGGAGAATCCTCAAGTCACAGTGTGATAAGATGATAAGCTAGAGGAACTAATGTTTATTGCCCTGATAAAAGCCCCTATCCCTCATCCTCTATCCTGCGCTGTAGTAGCCTACGTTGGGATGATCCTATCTACGTCCTCAAGCATGGTAGCATATAAGAAAACCAAATGCAAACATTCATGGATGCTGCAAAGCCTGCCAAATAACTAGCAGATAAAATCTCATTCTCATTGCAAAAACACCAAAAGAGGGATGTGAGGGGGAAGCTGGTCAATCAGAGCAAAACTATCAAGTGTTGAAGCGCCTGTCAGCAGATTCATTAAAGTAGCGTTGTGCAAGAGCAGCTCAGTTTGTTTTGGGCATGCGTGACCACCAACACACCCAGGCGCTTCCACTGGTGCGACCTGCTACAGCCACCCGTCCATCATCAGTGTTTGGTTTGTGTGACCACATTTCTCATTTGGTCTGAACACCCAGCACCTCACCAGACCTGACTGCTGCCAGCCTTTTTTACACTTCCATCACCATCACATCTCAGCCCTGGCAAGAGCAACCGGAGGGTGTTATTAACAGCTTTAACACTTTGACCAGATACTTCACAGTTCCAAGCCCAGACAGCCTGCATCGCAGACAAATAGCACACACAGTTAACTTGTTAGTCTAAGGCTGCATAGAGGAGCTTTAAGATCTTTAAGTTGAAGTGCAGGGATATTGACTCAGACAAGCTGCACATTACCTCATGAGTTTCGGATCTGTGTGCTGCTGACCCAGCTCGCTGCGCTCAGTGGCCCTATTTTCCTCTTGCAGAAGACTATTGTAATCGGATCCTTCTCAGTGGGGACTGCCGGGGGGGCGTGAGAAGTGAAGACAAATAGATGAGCTCAATAAATAAATAGATGTGTAAGTGCACGGATGGATAAATAAATTAATGGTAATTGAGCTGTGGGAACTGGATTTGTGGGACTTTTTTTTATTTTTATGGAAAAGGTCACAAGGGGGTTGAAGGCAGGATTGGGTGGTGTCCATCCCTGAAGGATACTCACGTTTCAGCTCAAGGCCTGAGAGTGGTCAGTTAATAGGAAGCTTTCCTTATAGGCCAAGTTCACTTTTGTTGTCTGTACAGAGTGTTTTATTTAGCAAGAACAACTGTAAGATCAGAGAAGCAGCGTGCCAGAGGCGCTTTACTTCTACCTGGTTAAATGAAGCGTGACAAAGCTCAATGCATACATGTATACAGGAACGAAGCCATGAAAATAATGACATAAAAACATTTCCTTATGGATGTCCTGTTGGATTTTATGTGATATTACTAATGGCCTTGGACAATATTCTGTGTTCTGTGAGCTCAGAGTTCTAGGAGTACCCTCCACTGCAGAAAAACACTTTTCTTGGGTGTGGCAGCTGGAACTCCTTCTGTTCGCAAGTTACCCAAGTGCAAGTCACAACACACAGCTGACAGTAGCTGCTTGAGCAAGAGCTGCAAGCTAGGAGTGCCTCTGATCAGAGATATAAATGGAGTTGTTTTTTCCAAACCTATGTTCTAAACACAACTTAGAGAAAGGATGTTTGTGGGTATTGTTGTCAGGTAGAGAAATCTGCACACTTACTTGGCGTATCTATCATTCTTTTTCATAGCACACATCCTGGAACGTAAGAGCTCTAATCTGAATATTACATAAACATTAATATAAATTGATATTTTGTGGAGAAAAAAAAACCATTTGGCTATTTTCAAAAGGTGTTTTACCCAGTGACAGAGCCAATCAGCTTTAAAGTCTTCTGTTACATTCCTTTTCCACTTGAAGAGCTTGAACAAACCATAAAGACCCCCCATGACCAGGCACTGATGCTTGTAGCAGCATGCCAGGATTTCCTAATGCTTTCTGATGTGAGGATAAATCTGTTCTTCTTCTCTCACATTTCAAGCTTGTACCGGTCTTGTCCCAGAAGGTAATGCAGAAATGATTTGAGTGAACTGGCTTTTTTTTCTTAGTGTCAGATGTTGCTTTACAGACAAGAACATTTTGTATCTTTTGAAGACAATGACAAGTCGATTAAAACAGAATTTCTGGTTGCTGCTGTGGCTTTGGAAGATATCTGCAGCACTTTGCAGCCTCTGTTTAAGTTCTACTTTGATTTATGACCTGAAAGGGAACAACCTCACACTGTCTGTTCTGGCAGCAGGCTTAATCAGTGTGGTCATGTTGCGGTTTTCTCATTTCTGGTCATTCTTAGAACTTGCTCTTGAGCAGTCCTTGAGCTGGTACGCGTGAAGATGTTGTGGTTCTGGAGATGTGGTTCCCTTCCTTTTCACATTTCTATTGGAACTCTTTGTTATGCACTCCTCTTTGTTTGTGCAGCTGGAAAATCAGCAGGATAACTTCAACACCCCACCTCCCCAGACCCAGAAGTAAGTTGCAGAGCATTTTCTTGGATTTTGGATTGCCTCATCCAACAGCCGGTGAGACCCTGCTAAAGTCATTTCTCCAGCTGGAACTGAAACTTTACTTTGTTTGTCTTCCTCATGAGTTCTTTTAGTCATCAGAGTTTCCTAATGGCTAACAGATTTTAAAAATAAGTCCAAACGTCTGACTATGGCATGTTTTGTTAGAAATTAGGAATGCTAATCCAGTAAAGACTTCTGTTAAAGTCCAAGCTTAGACATGATAGACTCAACTAACAGCCGCACACACAAGCCAGGTCATGATAGAGGCCAGACAACTCTGTTGAAACTGACAAAGGGAGTGGAAGTGGATCCTGTTCGGATAGCTAAGAAGCAGCTCAAACATGTCAGTTTTAGATGAGATATGTCATAATATAGTCAAAGTCAAGTACTTGCCCTGTATCCCTTAAAAAGCTGCGCAGCAACCATAATCAGTTTCAGGCCTGTTGGTCTTGCTACATGTTGTCAAACAAGCCAAAACACGAACCTCAAAGTACGATAAATGCAAATGCACAAAAGCTAAATTATTTTATGCTAAATCTTTTGTTTTCCTGTGTAATGTATCCAGGAAATATTACTAACAGTGTATCTCTCCAAAACTGAGGGAATTTACAAACTCTTTATTCTCTTTCAGTGCAACCACTGGTCTTTAACTGTGTATTGGAAATGTACTGGATATTACAAGAAAAACATACCTTTTACATTTTGTAATGTGTTATAGTTGTTAAAAAATATATTCAAGTGTGTATAAGTAGAAATATCTAAAGCTTGTAAAATACTGGTGGCTGCAGCCGTGTACTTTGTGGACATAACAATGTTCCCTCTCCTGGCAACCGTGTTTTTCTCCAAAAACAGAATTGCGTTTAATGGATCCAGCCTCGCCAGAGCATCTGAAGTTGTTTTTCTATAATTGACCATAAAGAAGACAGACTCCATCCAGTCATGGTCTTATCTGCAGGCAGTAAGCAGAGGCCATCATGTTGGCTTGTTCCCCTGTGGGTTTTCCTCTGTAGATCTGAATCATTATTTGTTACCTCCACCAAGGCATATATAATGTATTCAGCAGCATTGGTTTGTCTGTTAGCAACACAATTAAAAAAATTTAAGATTGATTACAATTTGGGTGTCATCAGGATTATATTTAAAAAATTCTTTACAATGGGGACAAAAAAAGCCATTTTCACTTTTAACTTAATAATAATGCCCACATTCTAGACAAAAAGACTAGAGTGCTTCTAGCCCACTGTGTAATGATTCATTTTGTAACCAGTGGATTCTCTTCCTTCTTTGTGTTCTTACTAACCCAAGACTGTTCGGACTCCGGTTAATTACTCCAATATCAGCAACACAAACAAGAATATTGCAGTGACAGCACTCTTAAAATACACACCCTCAATATATTTCACTTATTTTTTCTCACAGCCTTACCACACTGCAAATAACCACATGTTGTCTCACGACATCTTGATGATTTCCCAACCAAGCAAGAGAACATGAGAAGGGGTGGAGTTGAAAGTCTGGCAGCAGAGCAGAATAGGATCAGAGAACCAGGACAAAAGATGCCCAAAAACGGGTTGAAACTATTCATTAAGAGAGATCTCAGTAAAGACAAGAGCATGGGAAGACGTGACAATCGGAGAGCCACTGAAACTTAAATCAAGCAACATCTAGCCACCCGATATAATGTCAGGTTTTTAAATGCAGGACAGTCACACTTGTGTTGATATCTATTTCCGTTTGTGGAGAAAAGCGAACCCAGTTAGAAGAAAAACCAGAACCAAGAACACTGCAAAGTGCATACATGTGCACAGCACATGTATGCACTTTGCGGATGAAGGTGGCTTGTGGTTATTGTTACCTTCTTTTTCACACGTAAACCTAGCAAAGTGACAGCTGAGCTTTTCAAGAGAGGCTTAACCTTTTTGTCCCCCTTAAAAGCTCAGTAATGCATGAACATGTTGAGGTAGCGCTTTTTTACTAAAAAACTATATTATTATTTAAACCTACATTAAAATATATTTTTGTGTTGTTTGAAAGTTTCTTTTTTTGCCACAAAGCTCTGGAGTTTCTTAAAACTGGACAGCTTTGATTGCATAGTGCATGCCGTAATGAAGTCTTTAATAGGGGCCTATAAGAACATGTCTTCTCCAGATGTATTCTAAATAAATCTGTCTTGATGTGCATTTAATCACCTCTTTGTGGTACCGTCTTTTGATCTTTGTGGTGAAGTTTAAAATATACAAGTCGGAGAGGGGGGTGTCAGAAGGAGGGCGATGGGGCTTTGCACATCAGGGATCTTAAAGGAAAATATGCAAAACACACTGATATAAAACCATGAATAATTCTGAAACAAGACTTAAGTTGACAGGAATAGTCTCGGGGTGAACGTATTATAGTAATTGTATCTAAGGCGGCACCTTGGGAGATCCCCCACCCCCCCCATTTGGATATAGTGGACAGAAGAGTGGGCGGGTTCGGAAAAGGGGGTTATGTTTCCTGAGGCTGTTTGATGCCCTTCTTTTTGCAGCTCTTTGTTTCCGTCTCCTCTCACTGCCACTGCAGGAACTCCACAGCATATGAACAGCTGCATTGAATAAAGCACTGCAAACTTTGCAGAGATGACGTGACTGTTGGAGGAACAGAGAATAACAAAGTTCACCCTGAAACATGGAGTGGAAAAGATGCTTTTTGTTCCAGACAGAGCCACGTTGACAGATTGGAACCCTCAGAAGAGACTGTGCCCAAACTGTCAAACTGATGAGCGAAAGGGTAATCCCTAATTATATGATGAAACCCTGTGTATTAGGGACACCCACACCCCTCATGTCTTGCAGATTATATGCAGCCTAAGAGTGCATAATGGCAGGCACAGCCAGAGGAAGGTTTGCTTTTAGAGTTAAAATTAAACCTTGAACATCATGTGAGAACGTTAGGAGGAACCGTTTAATACGCGCCAGTAAAAAGGAAGTTCTTTGTTCTTTATGCTTATCTAAAACCATGATGCAGGTATCACACTGATACTATTTTGAAATGACGTGTATTTACCAAGAATAAAAAAGTCAGATTTATTTTTCTATTGCATATTTGCTTTGCACTGATGGCTTCTGCTGTATTTGTTATACCTACATGTGAGTTTCTCTCTGAACTAAACACTGAGACATCTTTTTCCTGTCAGGTTTTTTTTTTTACTGTGAAGGTTTCTAGATTACACTTCTCCTAAAACTTTCTTTTTTGCTTAACTGATCATAAGATCTGTTTCCGATAGCTCAATTTATTTGCCAGTGTTTCAACCGTTGCATCCACTTGCTGTTGTTTTTTCGATGCAACATGCAGCTAAGGAATTTCATAAAGGACTCTAGCTATCGAGCCTAAAAAGATAAGAACGAGTAGATGAGATTATCTTGCACAAGTAGACTATGGTTTCTTTTAAAAATAATGTTTTAGAGCTTTGAAAACATAGTGAAAACATAGTACTTGGTTGAAGTAAAATGAAATAGTTTTTCTTTGGATAAAATTGACTTTTACTTGTTCCATTAGGGGGAAGTTAAGGTCAGTCCTTAAATGTGTGTTGTTGATAGTTGCTTTCATGACATTCTCACGTCTTTATCGTCTCTGGATTTGTCATTGGTTCTTATCAGGAGGCTTGTTCACAGTGTGGCATGCTATACAGATAAGCATGATGGCTACAGATAGGCTTTCACTGCTGTGATGAAGTAAAAACTGTTCTGTTCTTCGTGATCTTGTAGGTCAGACCTCTGCAACTGAATAATTGTCTAGTATGCCAAGGTCATTTGAGGCACCAGGATGCATACAGCCATATTACCGCATCAGTGTGAATCTATGTCATTCCTGTTACAGTAATACTGAAAACATGAGTTTTTTTTTCCTGGAAATTGCCAGTGGACAATCAATAGTGTAGCTGTTCTTATGTAAAACGATATGCCACAAAGAGGTCTGGGGCTCAATGATGCATGGAAAGGCAGAGAGATGCTGCAACCACCTGCCAGCAAACTCAGTCCATCCATCTCTATGCTTTCTGCTTGCAGAGTGTGATTACATGGACCAAAAAAGAAAAAAAGGGAAAATCTTGTTTGAATGGCTTGTGTTGACTGGCATAATGTTTATGTGTTTCAGGACTAACACTGAACTCTCACTGTAAAGACAAAGGCAAACACATGATATGTAAAACCTTGAAGACAGGAGACTTGTTTCTGAGTTGTTGTTTTTTTTTTGCTTCCTTTGAAAAGCTGTGGGAGTTGTGGTGAGACTTTGTAGTACTTGTTTCCTTTATTTTTTTGTCTTTGGTGCCTGTTATGTGAACATTTGTGATGGGAAACTGACTACTGTGCTGTTTTGTTGTGTTTTTTTTTTCTTGTGCAGTTGTAACTGTTGTCTCTTTACCATCACATCCTCCATCATTTCACACAGTACTCACAGTATGTTTCATTAAAGGATGCAGCACATCTAAGAAAGATGACAGAAGTACAATAATCTTCCTAGCATTTATCAAGAACAGTCATAGTTGGAATAAATCTTTGTATTAATAGCTGAAATCTAAACAAGAAAGAGCAAATCACAGCAGCAGAAGTTTGTCTTTCTGTTCACAATGAGCTGTTTAATTGTTGTTTGTGAAATAAAAGATAGATTAAGTCTCTTTTTATTATAGAAAACTCAAATCTTATTTAGAAAGCAAAGGAAAACAATTTAATTGGCTTAAAGTCAATAAGGTGCTTGCTGTAATTAACGCCTCCATGTTGAAGTGTTCACAAAGAAGAGCTTCTTTTGTAATCTCGCGCCATGGCCTTTTCAGTGCCGCTGGAATAAAAACAGACTGGAAAGGGGCTATTTGTTGCCAGAACAGTGGCTTGTATGCATGGAGGATGAAGGGCAGATAAAGAAAGATGCGCTACAGGATGTTTCAGACCACAAACTGCTTTACAGCAAAACGTGCTTGGTAACTGCTCTGAGCAAATGAACAGTTAAATCGTTTGAATACAAACAAGATAAGCTGTAAATGTAAACCGTTTAAACTCCTACTCAGTTGCTGATCGTATCTGAAAAGGTTGCTGGAGATTGCGAGCGACATTACGCATGTGGATGAAAATGTGACTATGATCAGTTCAGAGTTTAGGACCTCTCCCCATCAGAGAAAGTGGAGCTGGGTTTAAGTAATGTGTGACAGCTTGCAGATTTAGTGGGACAGAGTTGCCTTGCTTTTTGGTGAGCAGACGCTTCGCTAATTGGGGCTTATCAGGTGTTTCTGGGAAAACACCTGAGGCTTTTGTGCAGCCGTCAGTTCTATTATGCAGAAGGAAAGACTTGTCTCTTGGTAGGAAGAATGCAAAGAGTCGGCTTTCAACAGCAAACATTAATCTTTTTTCTCCTTTTCTGGTCCTACTTTGCATTTTGCAAAACTTTGAGCCTAAATGAGGCTGCAGCAGCTGACTTTATGATTGGTAAGCTCCTTATCCTTCATTTTGTGGGTGTGAAAAAAAGGTGGAGCTGTAAAAATGATAAACACTATAGAACAAAAGAAAATGTAAGTACCATATTTACATGTGAACATGCACCACAAGAGCACATTTCATCGCTTCTCAGATGATTCGAAATGCACAGCCTTGGTGATGGGTATGTCTTGAAACTTTGTGATAGGATATCCTGTCTCGGTTGTCTTTCTTCCTTGACTTCCTATGTCACTTGTCTTCATTCTCCTGTCCACACATGATTCCTTCACCTCTTAACAGGTTTGAACTTTGCTGCAAAACATGAACAAATGATGATAGAGACAGGATAGAGGTGAAGCTGTTGTAATTATCTACACACTGACAGACAGGATATTGAGCTGGTTTTTGGCTGTGTGTATCATTGTTACACTTTCACCTCTATCCAAATGCATAAAACACCAAAGATACGGAAGTTTTCACACTTTTTGCTGTTTTTAAAGCAACTAACGTTTTATACATGTGTTTACTGCAATAACATGTAATACTAGAGCTGTTTTGTAATTATTAAGGAACAGACTGCATGCACTGAGCATAACGATATTTATCACTTTCTGCACTTTTAACTCAGGGCCAAATTTACTAAGATCTCATTTTGCATGTACTAATTAGCGTCTTAATTGGCATCTACAATTTAGCGTGTGAGGCAGGGTCGTGATGAGTACGTGATCTAATAGGATTGCTCACGCAAATGACAGCGGGTGCAAAGTGTTGGAGACACGCCTATTTAAATGAGGATTTAGTGTGTCTCATGGTTTTTATGATGAAAACTTTACAAAACCGCAAGAGAAAATACAAGTTTGATCAGATGGAATTTGAGGTGTTGGTGGAAGAAACCAATAAAATGTCCAAAGAGCTACAACAAAGAAATCTGACAGCAGCTCAAAGGAACGCACTACACATTCAACGAATGTGTGGTTTCTGTATATTTGCTCAGAGTTTGCGGGAGACACAAGCTGCACATGAGTGCAGTCAATTGCTCCTATAACACCGGGGATTCCAGCCACCTCAAAAATACCTTGTTTTGTCGTATTCAAAGAATCTCGAGAGCTTGGAAACCTGATGAACGTCGCGATCCGGCGCAACGTTTATGAGGTTTAGGCATTTAGGAATTCAGTCAACGCATGTAAAAGACGTGACTAAGAGATCGCTGCTGTGTTGGCTACTGTACGCTGGAATGACCCAGATGCCAAAAACTCTAGACTTGCCAGGAGTTTAGTTATTGCAGGTATTGCATGACTCCTTCTTGTGTCTGGCTCCAAATCTGCGCTGAGTTCCTCCAACATCTCCCAAACAGCAAGGCTGGATAGGCGATATGTTGTAATAATTAATTCCTCTCTCATTCCAAACATGTTAACATGAGGAGGAAATATGTGTTCTCTCCGTCGTCTTTGATTATTTCAATGTCTTCGTATTGCAACAATCACTGCAGTCATGTGCGCGCAATTACGCATTGAACCCGTTTGCACGTCCTTTTGAAATGTGCTAAATATAGGCGCAGTTTCTACCAGCAAAATTACTTTCAGGTTTGATAAATCGCTTTGCATGTGCTAAAATCATATATTTACACGTTCTCCTCCCACTCCACGCAAAATTGCGCGTGAACGCCCCAATTTACATATTCATTGAGGCAAACGTACTAACTCGAGGAGGACGCACAATTTTGCACCTTTAGAAGACGCAAACCCTTTTACTCACTGTTAGTAGATCAGTTTGTACTTTTTTTAGCGTGTGCAATGGGTTTGCACATGTTTTAGTACTTGCAAACATTCAGTAAAACTGGCCCTTAGTGTTAGAAAATACCGCACAACCTTTGCTTTTTTCTGGGCCATTGTTTCAGTTGGGAAACAACCAGTGGTTGACGTCCTAAAACAAGGGCTGTGACAATGTGTTGTAATATGAAAGTGTAACAGTGGTGTCTGGGTCGTATACAGGGCACATCTTTGACAAAGTAAGAAAGAGGTGGGGTTGTTGCATTGCAGCAAGCATGCGGTGCAATTGACCAATCACCGTCGATACATTTAAATGGCACACAGCAGGGAAGACGGGCTGAGCCGCTACGAGACGGTGCTGTAGGCAAACCAGCTTGTCAGGTTTTCTACAAAGAGTGAAATCCCATGATGACAGATGCCAGACTCCTTAGTGACATGAGGACCGTGAGTTATCTTCACAACAGATAGAAAGAGAGTTGTCCTGCAAAAACCTGACAGAATTGAGAGAAAAATCAAGATGACGGAAAGTTTTCTTTTAGCAGATGGGAGACTGTAGAGATTCTTAGGTGGACTGTTCCACAAATAAAATCATTATCTTTCGATAATGTAGCTTAATGCTATTACCCAGGCGCAGCTGGAACATGTGCTCAGGCTCAAAAATCATATTTGTGTCAATTAACAGAGCTAAAAAGCCTGGATAGAAGATAAGACGTCCTGAGGCTGCAGTTCGATAGAGGAGTGCTCAACCGTAAATACGTTTCTTCTATGATACAGTTCCAGCAGCCAAATGGAAGTGTGCTAAGCCATTATTGAGACCAAAAGCCAAAGCTGTCTACACTGAAGAAGACTATTGTTCATTGTTCCTGCTTGAGGAAAGAGTCTGCTGGTTCTTACTGGCAGCCAGTGTCAGCTGTGAACCTGCTCACATGCAGGGAAAAGCATTGCTACAGTGTTCACTATCTGATTAAGTGTGTTTCGAGCCAGATTCCTCTGCATGTGCAAATGTCTGTGGTGAGTTTATGTATGCGTGTGCACGTAGCAGTGATATCTTGGATTCCAGCCTTTGTGCCGAGATGCCGTTCCACATGCATGCTCTCAGTCTGTCTTTGTGTCATTCCTTCTCTATCGTTCAGCCTATCAGGTTCTGACTCAGTTCCCAACAGAGGAGATTCAGGCCCGGTTTCCACTGTTTCTTTTTTTTTTAGTCAACATTTGTTTCAGTTGTCCAGGCCAGCATTGACAAGCAATGGAAGCATCAGTGTTGAATTACTTTGGGAGCTGCCCTGTAGAAGGATTTTGTTACTTTTGACACCGACTCCACCTCTAATTAGATTTCCAGAGCCTCCAACTTTCCATTGTGTTGAGTCCTGAACTTGCAGTCCATTTTTTTTTTATTTATGAAGAGATTGTTCCTTGAAATGACTCATTTGAAACCAGGTTAAAGACTGGCAAGGTTGTAGAGTTTATTCCTACTGTGTTAATACTTTTTGCTATTCGGAATCAATCAGAAATACCACTGGTGTGAATGTTTTCTGCTATGAACGAGCTAAGTATACAGTACCGGTCATAAGTTTGGACCCACTTTCCCTTTTAATTAAATGGAAAAGTGTTTCGAAACTTTTGACTGGCACTTTATATTAAACTGATATTGCACATCAATTTTTAACAGGCTTTTTCTCTAAAGGTTATGGAAGCCCCCGCATCTTCCCCTCAGGTGTCTGATAGCTTTTATTCATCTGGCTGGAGGTGGGTGGTTGAGCAGGTCAGGGCAAAAAGATCTGGCTGAACCACAAGCTATGCTAAAGTTTCAAGAAGTAGCTCATTGGAGTGGAATGGTTCGCTCCGCACAACAATGCCTTGTGTTGACAGCCGAGTGCTCGGACAGGGTTAGTGGAATGTCTCCCTTCAGACTGAGAGTTCAGACCTTCTGAGCACCGCAGAGACTCACACACACATTTTATAATGACACCTGAAGACTGACTCTAAGTCCATCACTTAAAAACGTGAATACTTTTTGCATGTTATTATTACGCTGAGAAAGTGCAAATATTCCATGGGAGTGTATCTTTATGATAACATGCAAAGAGTTTGAGTCGCTGGATTGTTTCTATTCATCACTTTCTGAAGGCCGATGCTGTGGAGGGGGTTTTCAGTTTGGGATGTAACAAATGGATACATTGAGATGAGTACGTATGCTGTGTGGCATTTCATTTGTGTTGTATGAATGTTAAATCTTATAAATGTTAATAAGATAAATGCAGATTCTTTGTTCTGAAAATGTTTATCTTTTGATAGACCATTCTTTCATTGCTGATACTCAGTTCCATTGCTGCTCCGTTTCTGTTTAACTTCGTCCTCAGTTGTTTGACAAATCATTCAACAAAATCTGTTTATTTTCCACGTTTCAAACCAAGGAACAGGTTGTTGCCTGGATACTTGGTGTTGCATGAGGCTTTGTCTCTGGGTAATGCATTCCTCAGTGAAAAATGTGTGTTTGCCTTGTTGCAGTTTATTTACTTCATGAAACATTTCCTTCTCCAGTAACTGAGACCTTCTCCTTTTTCTTTCTGTCCACAGGTGACCCACATATTGCTCCAAAGACGTGACTGTTGGACATGAAGTCGCCCTCCCAGAGCTTTTCCTGTCCTTCACATAGGGGAAATGTTTAATGACACAGACTCTGGCAACTCTACAGTGAAAATGGGTCGTTGTGATGAAAAGGATATGCTCTCCCACTCTGTCATTAGGATGAGCAAGTATTCCCAATATGGAAACCAAAATCTAATCTGCTACCACTATAAACATGCCAAAAATTTTACTGTTAAAGAATTGAATGAGTACATTGACAGTAAAAAGTCTCTAAGCTTTCTCCAAATTCTGATCGTGATCCTCTGCACCATCATCATCCTGGAGAATCTGTTGGTCCTGACCGCTGTCTTGCGCAACAAGAGATTTCACTCTGCCATGTTTTTCTTCATTGGCAACCTGGCGTTCTCTGACTTGTTGGCAGGCTCTGCCTACATAGCCAACATATTCCTGTCAGGGTCAAGGACCTTTGACCTGTCACCTGTGCAGTGGTTCATCAGGGAGGGCACAGCATTCATCGCTCTGGCTGCATCAGTCTTCAGCTTGTTGGCAATAGCAATAGAGCGCTTTATCGCCATTACCAAGGTAAAGGTGTATGGTTCTACCAAAACATGCCGCATGTTTCTCCTGATAGGAGCATGTTGGGTCACCTCCATCCTCCTTGGAGGACTTCCCATCATAGGCTGGAACTGCATTTACAACATCCCTGACTGTTCAGCTGTACTGCCACTCTACTCTAAGAAATACATCCTTGTTGTTGTCACCATTTTCAGCCTCATTTTGCTCTCTATTGTCATCCTCTATGTGAGGATCTATTTGATTGTACGCTCAAGCCACCAAGAAGCGACCAACACACAATCGTATTCCCTGTTTAAAACGGTCACAATAGTGTTGGGGGTCTTCATCGTGTGTTGGGTTCCAGCTTTCACCATCTTACTCTTAGATTCATCCTGCAACATACAGCAATGTCCAATCCTTTCAAAAGCAGACTTATTTTTTGGCATTGCTACTCTGAACTCGGCTCTTAACCCTGTGATATACACACTGCGGAGCAAGGACTTGAGAAGGGAGTTCTTGCGTGTGTTATGCTGTTGGGGGGTGCTGCAAAGTGGACGGCCCTCTGAACGTTGCCTGGTCCCTCTGAAGAGCTCCAGTTCTCTGGAACACTGCACCAACAAACACGAGCACCAGACCACACCCATCATGCAAAATTGCACCACCTGTGTCTGAAATGGTGCCATCACATCAGCGGTTGTTTTGGTGTATGGCTGTATGGGAGGCAGCTTGCGGAGGTGCCTGTGATGAGAAAGGTAGATTTTACGAGGGAAGCAAATGCACCATGGAGATGTCTAATGTCTTTTGACAAAGCAAACAGTTTTTTTTCCTTTTACAAAATGGTGTGAGTTCACAATCAGCATTCAATTGATCACTTGCGAAGCATTTGTGAAAACACAGTCTTTTAACATGGATTCAATTTAGAGGTGAAAAACTCAGAAATTTGTAAAAAGCTTTTAATGGGTACTTTTTTGATGAACAAGGAGCAAAGAATTTTTGTGTATGTGCTAACATGTTTTTGTTTTGCCTTTCTAAACATGTACATCCCAATTAAAAGCCAAAAAAATGAAAAAAAAACATGTATAATATCTTTAGAGTTAATAGTCTGAGGCCTTTCAACAACTGTGTCAATGCAAAGATTGCAAGATTGCACTTTGTAGATTACTATAGTGATAATTCTGTGTAAGGGTTAACCACATCACACTCCTCTCCACTGATGTTTCTGCACAAGGCCTAATGATTGATCTCTCATTCCTTATAAAGTCAGAAACAGTAAACAGCTTCTGAAAACACCCTCTGCATAGCCGTTAAATTATTAAGTGGTCCCTAAACTAAACAGGAGCTATATAATCCCTGTATAACGTTGCATAATCAGTTTGATAAACTTAAATAGTTACATAATCTACTGACTTGTAATGCATGAAACTCTTAACACATTTATAAACGCTCATGTGTCTGATTATATATTCAAACTCGAACTTCCATCACCAACCCTCCTCTGTCCTCACAATCTTTCCCTTTTACTTCTATTATTATTTTTTGTATCTTAACAATTTCCAATGAGGAAGGCCAAAATGAGAAAGCACATTTTCTATCACGAGTTGGCACTGATGGAATTTACCCGGTGACTAAAAGGACTAATGTCTTGAGATATGTTGCAACATCAGAGCAATGTGCTGACTTCTGTTTGCCTTACTCTTGAGAAAAAAACATGCTGAATGTATGTATGAAGTGTTTTGGGGCACTGTGCTTCATTATTGACAGTATTATTGATCATCATTTTGAATTACCAAGTCATTGACAGAGAGTGGGATGAACAGGGTAGGTCACTCTCACTGTGAAGTCTTATTGTGCAAAGAACAAAAGTTAGTTGTGAACATTCTAGTTTATTTTGCTAGCTATATGCTTTGTGCAACCAAAGATGTAAAGACATCGCATCTTTCCAAAGACGCCGCAATTCGTCTACAAAATAGGACAAAATATGGATCCAAAAATAGAGGAGGGATATGCCCTATTGGGAGGTCAGCTGCATCTTCATTTTCTGACGTCCTGCAACAGAACATCCTTCTGCCACAGGAAGTCCTGTTTTTAATTGTTTAGTTCCTGTTGTTCAGGGTTACACTCACCTTCTTCCTGGAGAAACACAATTTAAACTTGTTTTTTTGTCAGACTTTTATCACACTTAGGTGGCCAATTAGAAATGGTGAAAAGCACTTTGGCAGCTTCCGTGATATTTGCTTTCCCCCATTTTTGTTCAGGTGATGAGGTGTTTTGATCTGTGTATCTATGACTTCATTGTATTTCTTCTTCAGTATGATTTCTGTGTTCTGTTTTCATACTTCAGTATGAGTTTTTATGCTAAAAATATGAATAAATGTTTGTAAGTATGTATGTTACTTTGTACAGTATGTAAGATTTTACGTTGTATGAAATGTCTTGTGTGCAATAGCTTTGTGTCCTGTAGCACGCTGCCTGTGTTAAATTGGTACAATATGAAACACTAAAGTAGGTACATAAATGTTTTGTTATTGCATTTCCAGTTTTATAAAATAAATAAAATACTGAAACAAATATAGTGTATTGATGTTTTATTCTGTTCTGTGAACAAATTCAACTGGAGGGGAGGCTGTAGCTTGGGGGGTAGGACCAGTGTTCTGTCAACGCGAAGGTTGGTGGTTCGATTCCAGACTTCCCCTGACTACAAGCTGAAGTGTCCTTGGGTAAGACACTGAACCCTGTGACCCAAATCAATGTAAGTCGCTTTGGATAAAAGCGTTTGATAAATGAATGAATGAATCGTAACTCTTCTGCATGTACAGAGATGTCCTGTTATTATGCCTAGATCTGCAAAGTATTCAAAATGCAGCGTTAAATACAAACATGCTGTAACAAGGTCACAGCAAGGCTAGCTTCAACATGAAAACCTGAAATCGTGCATGCAAATAGTGCCTGGGCATTAATCATGGCTTTCATGTCTAATAAAATGATTCACTTGCTTAAAGGCTAAAACAAGACAGGGCAATGGTGGGAAGCTGGGGAGAGGAGAGGGAGGCTGAAAATGGGGTGTGGTAAAGAAAGCTATTTGTTAGATAGTTTGTTTTGAGAGAAGCATTGCAGAAGTCCCCTGGAGGAATTTTTGATGAGGGGGAGACTTGGGGTGAGGGGAGAGGCTAACTTATAGTGGCCTTGGGAGAGTTGGGTCTGTTTTCAGTCAGACATCCAGAATTCCTGGGTGGGAACCTTGACTGAATCAGTCCCCGGAGGCCGAGCTATTTGGAAGTCTGTCAAGTCCATTGCCCTACAGGATATTACATCAGACTCTGAAACATATAGGCGAAGCGGTAAGCAGAATATAAACTGCTATTATCAACTATTCTGTTTATGGTTTAAGTAGGGCTGTGATGAATTTAGCAAATAATTCCTGAAAAACTATGAAGACACACAACACATATGTTGATTAACTTAATTAAATTCTAAAGATAACTCACATACACCCCCACTGTTCAATTTAATAGCTGTAACTGCATTTAGTTTGTATCTAGATGTGTGACATAGAAGGTATAAAAACCATAATAAACTGAGAGACAGAACGCCCATTTGCAAACAGTGAAATGGTACCATCTTGTGGTCAATCACACAAATACCAAACCACTTGTGTTCCATTCATTTTTTACAAATCTGATAAAATCCCAACGGTTGTTTAAAATATATTGTTTGCATATATACAAAGTTCAACTACCTTCATCCAGCCAGTCATGATATATCATTACAATAACACACAATAAACACAGCTGTTACTGTTTGTTACAGGTCCTGTAACAGTTACCATACGCACATAAAATTAATTTAACTTTTGCAACAGTACAATCAATCCAATACTTTAATAAGAGGGGAAATCACACATCTTAAATGTTCTGCATTGTATGCAAAATATTGCTAGCATAGCCACATAGCAAATAATGCTCACAATCCTAGCTGACAATAGTTATATTGCTTCCTCCGATCGGTTGACGAGGACATCGGTGAAATATTAAGGGGGGATTTGGTTAGTTGCCAATCTGCATTTTTCATATTATCACTTTTATTTAATTTATTTTCTGTTTTGTAGAAATTATAAAAGAGTTTTATAAGATGAAACGTATATTTAATAACTATTAACCCCAAGAATAACTCAAATAAATATAGTTCCTGGAGTGTTTTACCCGTTGTTTGCAATAGTGGTACAATCCAAAACACCCGGGTTTCCGCGCGAAAAGACGGCCCGCGCGCCCAAATCGCACATAGCTTCCTCCTTAAGGAGCTGAACGTAACTGTCAGTCATCGTGGAGCCGCGCTGTGGTTAATGACGGCAGGCTATAACGTGTTTTTAAAGGTCTTTTAAATAGTTAGCTACTCTGCATTTTACGCTTGTTTACAATGCCAACGAAAACGTCCCTGTCTTTGCCAGACGATGTCAGGAAAAGGTACGGTAACGATGGTAACCTGAATGCTAATGCTGTCCATATGATTTAGCTAGTATCTGTCTGTCGTCTCGGTTTAGAAGTCGTAACAACAGTGCTGAAACTTGTATTACTTACTCAGCTTCTTTTGACTTTTCCGGATGTTGTAAGCATGACTGCCACTTTACCATTTGCTTACAATTGCAGCTGTAGCTAGCGTTAGCTTGTTGCCACTTGACAGCCCAGACTTATTCTTCAGCTTTCATGTCACTATTAGCCAGTTAGCTTTGTTAGCCTGACAACATATGTGGGGCAACGTGTGACATTTGGCGCCAGGAAGTTTTGTTCTCACTGTTTATGGTAGCTTGAGTTCACAATGGCTTTCATGCTACTATATGGGAATCAGTATGCTCCTAGCAAATTTCCTCTGTGTAAACTGCTGTAATCTTACTTTAACGAATGTTTGTACAGATTACAGATGCTGGATGAGGATGGATGTTCAGATGAGGTGAGTGAAGTTAGTGTAATTGAAAGTCTGTATGCCATAAATCTGGTTACTTAGAATTTAGCTTTGATTTAAAATTCTGAATACTATTTATCAGATATCGGTACTTTAAAGCAGAGCTCCTCACATAACTTGCAATTCCCTCCTTCTACTAGTTGTTTTGTGTGTTCAGGTGTATTTGCAACTGATTAAATGTGTATCATACAGCAGTTAATAACAAGGCTGTGGGCTTCTTCTAGTGTTTGTCAGATTTCATAGATTATAGTTCATTGTTTCATAGTTTATAATCTGGATTTAATTTTCCTCCCCTAAAATGTGTCACAAAGTCAGAGGGCATTATCATTTAATACAATATGGTTGTGTATGTGTGTGTGTATATATATGTATATATATTTTGTTTTACCATCAACATTTTGTGACTTAATTTCAGGATCATGTGAAAGAGAAGCTCAGGTTGGTGCAAGAGTTTCTGCATGATGATGCTCAGGAGCAGCTGACTGTGCTTGAGAAAAAAATGAAAAGCTCAGAGATCTCAATGGTTAGTGAATCTTAACATGTCGGTACAATTTTAATCATAAAAATCATGTTTAGACTTTATTTTGATGCATGCCATGTACTTTCCTCAGGAGGTTTACATCTCGAATGTTAAGGCCTTGCTGGGTAAAGAGTTTCATCTTGAAAATGGCTCACATGGTGATGGTGCAGAGCAGAATGGGAAGACTAATGGCTTCACTAATGGCTCCCATCAAGAAGAAGTAGATGATGTAGCCATGGTCTCACAGGAAGAAGAAGAAGAAGCTGTAAAGTCACCAACTTCTTCCAAAGGGAAGGGTGGGCGTAAAAGCAAAGCAAGTACTGACACTAAAAGTAAGTTGGTCTTATTTTAGTTGACTTCATTTATAAAACAATAGCTTGTCTTCATAGGGAAGATGAACCATAAAATAATATCTCTCAATTATGGCATTAGCTAGCTAAATATTTTTCTTTTGTAGAGTCTCCAGCCAGTACCAGAGTTACAAGAAACAGTGGGAAACAGCCAACCATACTGTCAATGTTCTCTAAAGTGTAAATAAAAGATTTACCCTGTTGAATTTGTCAATAATAAAAGCTGAATTATAGCAAATGACCATAATTTAAAGTAACATCTTTTTTCCAGTCAAAAGCGCAAGTCAGAAGACTTGAATGGGGAAGCTGTCAATGGTGAAGATGAACTGAAGAAAGAAGATGATGTTGAAGAGGTCACCCATCTTTTTGTAATCAATCAACCATTTTTTAAGTGTCTAGAGTTCAAGTGTCAAATAATAGATAATATATTTGTTACAGTCAAGGGAGGAGAAGCGGCTCAAAGTGGAATCGGATGAAAAGTACGTTAGCTTTCAGAAGATTACAATTTTTTTTATAGTTGTTGTCCTGGATTTAAAACAAGCTTGTCTCTTTTCTTCATGCAGAATTGATCCAGAGGAGGTAAAGAGTGAAATGACAAAGCCAGTATGTGCTGCAAAGGTAATAAAGTGGCTCATTTTGTTGTTTCGCGGCTGTAAACATCAGTTATTGATTGGTAATGACAAGGTCTGCGTAATATTTGTTGTTCTCAGACACCTCCCCCTAAGTGTACAGACTGCAGGCAATACTTGGATGATTCAGACCTGAAGTTTTTTCAAGGAGATCCTGATAATGCGGTGAGGTTCCCCATCTTATGCTAAATTAATAGCTGTAAAAGGGTTTTTTTTTTTCTTACTTTGTTTTTCATCATTAATCTTTGTGTTTTTTAGCTCGATGAACCAGAAATGTTAACGGATGAGCGTCTCTCCCTGTTCGATTCCAATGAAGATGGATTTGAGAGTTATGAGGATCTGCCACAACACAAGATCACAAACTTCAGGTCAATTACTGCTTACAGTAATCGACTCAGACATGATTTATTTTATCAGAGCAGTACAGCTTATTTTTCTCTCCCATTTTATTTTTTTTGTATTCCAGACTCTGAAGTATTGTCATACTTACAGTATTTTTCTTGCATCCTACAGTGTGTATGATAAACGTGGGCATCTTTGTCCATTTGACTCTGGACTAATTGAGAAGAATGTGGAGCTCTACTTCAGCTGTGTTGTTAAACCCATCTATGATGACAACCCTTGCTTAGATGGTATGGGAACTTTCCTTTAGGAATATCTGCATTTTACTCTGTCTTTGCATTAATTACCTTCCTGCTTTACTAATAAGAGCCATGTCTCCTCCTTTCCATCAGGTGGTGTTCCTGCTAAAAAGCTTGGGCCAATCAATGCCTGGTGGATCACTGGTTTTGATGGAGGAGAAAAGGCCTTGATTGGTTTTACTACAGGTAGCATACTTTTTTTTTTTTTTTTTTTTTTTTTTTTTTTTTTTTTTCCCCCCCCCCCTTCCCCCCCCCCCCCCCCCCCCCCTTCTTTTTTCTTTCAAAAAACACTTTCCTCCTTTTTTTCCCCACCCTTTCCCCCAACCAAA
>JBAMHX010000023.1:15714635-15736917 GCA_037177515.1 Pseudomugil tenellus | reverse complement strand
AATTTCAAAAAATATCAGACTTCAGGAAATTACTTGTGATTGAATTTATTAGTGTTTTGAGTGCTTGAGAATTAGATTTGTATCTCCCCATATAGACAGAGTTAACACCCTGATCCCATGGTGTCTGCCCCACACTGGTAACCGCCACAATCACTGGGCTGGACTGTATGGTCGACTGGAGTGGGACGGATTCTTCAGCACGACCGTCACCAACCCTGAGCCCATGGGCAAACAGGTACTTGAACTTTTTGCTTAATGATTTTTACTTTGTTTCTAAACTACTTGCAAGTGTTTTGAGCTCATCTTGTTTTTAAAATCTCAAATTCACCAAGAATTATTTATAGGAAATGTTCTTAGTTTTAAATCTTTAGTTAACTAAGTTCAACACATGCTCTGAATTTATGACCTAGTTTTGTTACAAATGCATTACCCGCTAACGTTAACCAGAGTTTGTTCATTTCAGGGCCGTGTTCTGCATGCTGAGCAGCACAGAGTGGTTAGTGTGAGAGAATGTGCACGCTCTCAGGGATTCCCCGACACCTACCGCTTCTTCGGAAACATCCTGGACAAACACCGACAGGTAAGAGCTAGTTTTCATATAAACCCCACTCCTAACTTAAGAAGTGGGGGGGTTATACTAGTCTCACTCATTTTGAATCGAGATTTAAAGATTGCTTCTGAAATCTCCTGCTGGGTGAAAATGTTCCATGAGCCATTTCTACTTGTCCTTTCAGGTTGGAAATGCTGTTCCTCCTCCACTCTCCAGAGCCATCGGGTTGGAAATAAAAAAATGTGTTCTGGAACGAATGAAGGAAGAACAAGCAGCAGGTATTTTCTATCTATTGTAATCTCTACCTGTTTAGGACATTAAACACATTTCTATCTGTTTCTATAAATATGCTCTTCTCTCCACAGAAAACATCAAACATGAGAAGATGGAGATCTTAGATTAAATTCATGTTCACGTTCCAGCAAAAATCTGTTCTATAAATCCTGAAGATTTCTTGTGAATATTCTGGCTTCAAATGTCACTAAGGGGCCATTATGAACGTTCTGTGTAGTAATCATTCCATGTTGTTTTAACTGCTTTTAATCATGCTGTTTAATGTGGTATCAATTGTATGTAGTTTTTATATGTAATATTTCAAATAAAGATCTTTTTAAAATGCCATTTGTAATTTAATTTAACTCATTAAGTCCTGGTCTTTTAGGCCTGGAAGCCTGCCGATTTGCCATGTATCCTTGATTCAGCACTCCTGATTCAAATCGAATTGATCCAACAACTTAAGATCCGTAGTGAATAATTTAATTTGAATCTGATGTGTTGGAACATGGAGACATGAAAAAACTCAGGATGGGGCCAAGGTTCCCCACCCCTGGGTTGAGTGATAAGGTTAATGACTTACCAAGGCCTGAATCCTGCCAATACAGACTGGTGGCCTCCAAGGAAAGTAAATGCAAGCTGTGAACTTAAATATTTAATTTGAAGATTGGGGCCAGTGGATATTTGGAGGGGGGAAAAATCAGCTAATGTATTGACTTTGGATTTCAGATTTGTTTTCCATTTGCTTTTCCTGAAATGGAAAGGCCAAGGGGACCAATTACAGATACAGCATGAGTGAAAATGTAAAGATGCCATTTTCTATAAGCTGCTTGATTCAACTTGCAGGTGGCCGGAGCCTATCCCAGTATAAGCAAAAGACTGGGAGCAACCTGGACATGTCACCAGTCCATCGCAGGGGAAACATTCATTCACCTCTAGGAATAGTTTAGTGATCAATTAATTTAACACGCATGTTTAGATGGTGAGAGGAAGAGCGCGCACACAGAGACCCATACGTAGCAAGTGCATGCAAACTTTTCCTCTGGCTGAGGCTCAAACCAGTGACCCACATTGCTAACCACTACACCATGATCAGCTCGCAGACTCACCCAATAGAAACATGAACATTTCCACCAAGCAAGTATCTTCATTATGTTGGTCAAAAGAATAAAATTTAAAATTCCACTGGATGAAATGCATTAGTTTTTTTCCAAATCATGTTCAGCCCATCGCAGCCATGAATTAGTGGAATAAGACCGACATCCTGAACTCTGAGGCAGCGATATGCAGATGAGCTTAAGCCACAATAGCTGTCAAGCAATATTTAAAAATAATCAGCATTAAATCTGACTATTCATCTTTATTCTTTTACTGCAAAACAAATGTAGAAATATCAGCTGCATCTCTGTTCAGTTCAGATACCGTCTAGTAATGTGCATCACTTTCACAAAACCTGGGAAATAAATTATTTGATCAATAACTGCAAAGTAAATGCAACAGAAAAAAACAAGGAGACTGATAGTTTATACTCTTTATTTAGGTGACAGCCATATTTTATTACAAAATCCGGCATCTTTCTGGTAATATCCTAAATTCTTCAGTTGTTTGAAGGTCTGTAAAAAGAATTAAATTATGTTGGTAACAAGTTAAAATATTGATAACTTTATTTTAAAAAAAAAAAAATCTATGCTGAACTTACTTGGCCCATTCAACATTAAGAATAAGATGGTCGTATCCAAATCCTGACACTCCTGCGATGGCTCTGGCTGCATCCTCTCGGCGGTGGAAACTGATGAAGGCAAATCCCTACAAACACGGTGAGCCATGATGGATGAGACAACAGGACAACTCAGCTTCTGCTCACAACCAAATTAAAAATCTCGGCAGTGTCAGCAGGTGAATTACTCCATTTAAAAAAAACAATAAATAAAGCAAACGAAAAGATGAATAATTTATGTCTAAGCCTGTCAAAAGTCTCGGCAAATGTTTGCAAGTTGAACCCTGACCTTTGACTGTCCTGTGTTCTTGTCTTTGGCCAGGTAAATCCTTGAGATGGATCCAAATGGCCTGAAGAGCTCCTGCAAGTCTGTCTCACGGGTATCCTCGGACAAGTTGGTCACACGGATGGTAGCATTATCATCAGCTGTCAGATGCAATCACACATAGTTTAGAATGAACACCTGGTACTTGTAGAATACCTAAAACAGACTCACCACCCACACTCACACCTACCTCTGCGATTAGGCTGCATAGACTCTCCTCTCCTTGTTCCTCCATCCCTCAGACTTGGAGGCACATA
The DNA here is from genome assembly GCA_037177515.1 of Pseudomugil tenellus. Classification (NCBI taxonomy): domain Eukaryota; kingdom Metazoa; phylum Chordata; class Actinopteri; order Atheriniformes; family Pseudomugilidae; genus Pseudomugil; species Pseudomugil tenellus. Next base: position 15,733,795 of record JBAMHX010000023.1, on the reverse strand, counting down.
CTTCCCAGTTTTGCTCTGTGCTGGTTGCACAGGCTCTGGTTCTGCTGGTGAAGGAAAATGAAGCGCAAGCTAAATTAATCACTAAAACTCAGAACAGTTCAGCCGAACACTTTTGAACAGCAAACTATCTATGAATAAGAACAGTGAGCTGATGGTACCAGCTGGCTTCTCCTTGTCTCCAGTAGAAAGTCCAAGCTGTTCAGCCAGCTCCTTCTGCATGGGGCCCAGGGTGTCCTTGTATGGACAGCGGGTGGTCCAATGGTCACCTTTGCAAATACGACAAGACACAATCTTCTGTCCTTTCAATTTGTTCATGGGATCTTCATCCTGGTCTTGGGCATTCAAATCCTGGGAAGAGCAATATTAGGAACTCAAGCATTAGTTACAAAAGACAAATACAGTGAAAAGTCATGGTTAAAACAAGGTTATATGGAAAAAGTTTGTACCAAACAGCCAAACAAATTAAACATTACAAACTGACAAATGTTCTCACCTCTTTGCTGGAAATGAAAGTCATCAAAACATCATCACTGACTGTGGTAGTAGCAACATTGGGACCTGGCGCATCAAACTCTGAGTTGCCAAATTTCTTCCAGTTCTGAGATGAGAGTCAAATGACTTACATACTCGTACTTTATTAAAAACAATATGTTTCTGCTACAACTTAAGTTAATGTGAACACACCTTTCTTTTAGCAACCGCTTTTGAGGCTTTTCTTGTCTCAATTTTGAAAGTTCGCACAATCTGGAAAATGAATAAAAAAATTCAAAACAAGCCTTAAAAAAAACATAATGGATGCAAGCACTACAATAACAACCACAAAATGTTTATTAAGATTTTAAAAACAATCTAAAAAGAAAGGAAGAGCCTGTGATGAAGAAAAAAACACACTCAAGTCTGATTAAAAGCATTAACACAGGATGCAACTATGAAATGGAGTTGAACGCCTAAACCACCAGAGGGAACTAATGTAATATAAAAACAGATACCTTGTACTTCTTTCCATCATCATCAATTTTATATTCTGTGATCGTTTTAATGTTTCCTTTTATGGTTTCCTTTGGGGATGGTAGTGTACCTGTCAAAAAATTACACATTTGTAGTTAATTTTTAGTTACACGAGTATCCGATAACCTGTAACCTGCAATCTGTCTAGAAAAGTTTGGATACTGTCACATTTAAAAACATTTTTTAAAATACCAAATAACAGTCCATTTATAACTTTCATAGGAGAGAAAAAAATCCCCCTGATTCTTATGTATCTGTAGATCTTCAACCAGAACTTTCCCCCGGCGCACTATTCACTTAGATTACAGTTTTTATAGATGTAAAGAACTTTTTACACTAGAGTGAATCGGTAAACAAAATATTAACTGTTAGCATTCTTAAATGCACCGAGACCCTCGCGACGTCACTTTTACACCATCCAAAGCATATCACCAAAATACATCAATAAAACTTCTATCCACATCAGTCATACAAAAGTAAAACATGTACCCTTGGAAGGATTCACACCCTACATATGTACTGCATAAATACATAAATATCTCGCATTTAATTTCAAACAACCACGTGGAAGTAGAAGCCGCCTAGCTGGCCTTCTCCTCCGGGTACCGAACTACAAGAGATACTAGCGTTAGCTAAAATGCTAACAAGCTCATTACCTTCATCTCCTTCCTCCTCGACTTGGTCGGCCCAGCTGGGCTTTGAGCTAACGGGAAGACAGATATATTCAATGTCAGATTATTATTCTTTAAATACATGTGGTACAAAAAGAAACATTAAGTAGTTTAATTGACACTCACTCGTCGTATTCAATCGACGGCATTTTGTCAGCTAGCTTAGCTGCAGGAACAGCACGAGCGCCGGCGCCGCGTAGTACGACCCACTTCCGGAATTTTGATTCCACAATAAAGGAATATGTTTGGTTTAACTATTTTCTTCACAATAAGAGCTCAAACATGCTGTGGTGGCCATGCAATAGTGGTGCAGATCCTGAATTGGGAAACAGTTCATGATGGTGGCCCCTGAGGTTGGGCCGTGATAGAAATAAACAAGTTGGAGGAAATCTCTAAGCAGAGAGAAGATGTCCAGTTGAAAGATGAAGACTATTAGTAATTCCACACCCACAGTCTGGGACAGAGGTTTAACCTCCAAGATGACAATGCTTGCAGGACACAACATATGGAAGACAAACGTCTTTTTTCCCCAGAAAAATACTTTATTTTACATTTTACATCTAAGAGAGAGGAACAGAAATATTATTTTACACACACACACATCTTAAGCTAATTATAATTAGATTAAGATTTTCAGTCTAATACAAAAGCCACAGCAACTTCTACTTCCTCATTTTCCCCTTGCGTTGTCCTCTGTAGTCTTTCCACAGCATGCTACTCTTATACTGTCAAACACAGCCATGTAGAGGATCGGATGGATGCACATGTTCAGCGTCGCAAGTCCCTTAGATACTTGGTACATGTTGTAAACCAAGCAATCTGAATTTTGAGGATCATAAATTCTTAGATACAGGTGATAGGTTTGAAAGATGTGGTAGGGGAGAAATGAAATTGCATACAGCACAATCACTGAAGAGACTAGCAGAGCAACCTTTCGTTTTTCAAGTGTTGTTATACTGACATTTTTCCACACCACCCAAAACACACCACAGTAAGCAGTGAAAGTAACCAGAAAAGGAACAAAACACCCAAAAATTGCCAGAAATAATTTGTAAGTGAAGTGAGGATGTGCAGATTCAGAATTCTGGTCACAGAAGGACACACAGAGTGTCTTGTTGTTGTAGGTGTGATGGCAAACTGAAGCAAATTTCATCACGGGACAGGAGATGACTCCTACAGTAATCCATATGACAACACTGATGACCTTAACGTGGACAGGCTCCACATGAGAGCGAGTAAAAAAAGGCCACACAAGAGCAACACATCGGTTCACACTTATTGCCATGATGAAAAAGATGCTCACATATAAGTTGGAGGTGAAAAGAAACCTCTCAATTTTACACACAGCATCACCAAACATCCAGTGTTTCTCCTGGTAGTAGTAGATGATCAGAAAAGGCAGTGTGAGGACATACAGGAGGTCACTAATGGCCAGGTTGAAGGACAAGATAACTCCAGAGTGCCAGTTCCCTCTTTCTCTGAGCAGAAGCAGCCACAGAGCAAACAGATTTCCTGTCAGAGCCACAACAAACTCAATCCCATAAATGGTAGGGAGCACGCCAATCTGAAACGTCTCACATTTAGAGAAATTCAGCGCCATCCTGCTCAACTCACTTATGTTGTTATACGTAACACCTATAAGAATAGAGAAAAGTCATCAGGTTCAGTCATCTCATTAGGATTCATCGATTTTTCCTCTATTCTGATCCCTTAAATTGACATTATGTATAAAAATATTTATAAAGTTACAAATAAAAGAAAATCTGACTTACTGAAAGATGTGTGCTGTGTTGCACCGACACGTGAAGGTGAAAGCTGATTTCCTGTGTTAGATGTGTGAAAACATGACACTCACATGAGAGTAAGGGTAGAGATGTGAAGGGCTCACATGCAGCAGGAGCACTTCTTCATACCCTCCCACTCCTGCAATACATTGCATAATTTGAAGAAGCAAACCTGCCTTGACATGTCACAGCTGCAAAACAAGTGATAGCCTACAATATGGAGACAAAGCAGGCTAAAGAAAGCACAAGATTTACAAAGACTATTGGTCTTCTTAACTACACACTGCAAGCTCCTGAAAACACATATTATTCATTACATTATAGTCATTAAGCAGACACTTTAACCTAACAAACTACTTTAAACAACCTTTTACCACAAAATAAACCAGGTGATTAAGATTTAAAAGCAATATTGCAAGTGCAAATTTGCATCACAGAAATAGTTTATGCAGTTTTAGTTAAACATTAAATACGTTTTATGTTTATACAAAAAAAAAAGTTATCTTAAACACAAAGCATATGAGAATTTTCCAGCTTTCAAAATCAAAACAAGCTTGGATGAATTTAATCATGTTTTGCTACTTACAGTACGATGCTCACCGATTATTTTTGCAGCTACAAGCAGGTCCTAGGAAGTTCAAACAGGGACATTTATGAGGATTTAGCATGTTCTTCCTGTGTATGTGACTTTCTGCCACTGTGTAGGGTGTATTCTTCTCCCTGCTAACTGGTGGGATAGACTCCTGTCACCTTGGATCAAAGTACTAGTATTGAAAATGTACAAAAACCACTAAATGACAAGATAATAACACAGAACTAAATTTATCTTTGTTTTTACAGGCTACCAACCTACAAGTCATAAACAAATGTCTTACTTCCTGACCGGAAAGGGAGGAGGGTTGCAGCAAAAGAAAGGGGAACAAACAACTTATAAATTCAGACAAGCCACCATCCATTTTATTTATGTCTCTGTTTAGATCTTCACATTCATGACAATTAAATATAAGCATTTGAATGGAAAAAACAAAAAGGAACTTCAGAAAATAATGATAAAAAACATCTGTTTTCATTTTTACAAGTACAAATGCTTACATAAAGAAAAACATTTTCATTGATGTCAAGTTTTGCTGCCATCTTCTGCACCAGCAAGGTACTGCACCCCAAATCTCAGAAAAGACAAAAGGTGAAAAAAAAAGCTCAGCCTTTTCCCTTCTTCTGTTTGAAGTCTTGCTTTGCTCCTGCACCCCTCTTTCTGAAGCCCGACTTGCCTTTTTGGCCTTTAGATGTAAATGCGTTGTCCTTACTTTTCCTACCATCAAACCTTTTCCCACTAAATCTATTGTCTCTGTCACCAGGTTTCTTTGAGCCAAATGCTTTCCTTGAAGGCCCCGTCTTCCTTCCAGATAATGTTTCCCCATTTCCAGATTTCTTCCATCGTTTTCCCTGTTTCTCTTTCCCCATTCTGTCTCTGTGCTGTCCTTCTGAACCTTTTCTTTTGGGCAACCTGGAATCTTTTCCAGGGGAGAACTTCCTCTTCTTGGCAGGTTCATCAGATTTGTTGGTGTTTCGCCTCTTTTTGCCCCTCAGGAACATGTCTGTAAATAAAAACATCTCAGTCATTACAAATTATTTAGATAATGTGTTGAAAATAATGTTAGCAGTGCATTAGTTCCACTTGCCCTTATCTGGTTCCTCTCCGACAGCCTGTTTGTAGTACTCAACATCATCATCAGATTCAACAGCAGCCGCCTGTTCCTCCTGCATTCCTGGATCCTCAACTTCACTGTCTTCCCCAGATTCAGTTTGCTTTTTCTTCATGCCTTCCAGGCTCCTTTTTCTGTTTGAAAACAAAAACAAATGTTAGCATCAAACTTTAAAACCAGTGAAAAGGGACAGATTTCTTTAAAGCCGAATTACTTGTTCTCTTCACGTTTCTGTTTCTTCTGAGCAACATTCTGCTCCTGTTTTTTCCGGCGTTTCTCCTTCTCTTTCATCTGGGCTTCCTTCCTCGCCAAGATCTCTTGTATTTCATCCTTTGTCTTGGTAACTGCACAATATACCAAAACATTTGGACTGAAAAGTAGTTTGTGCCAAGTATACATAACGCAAACTAAACTGGAGACGAATCAGTAAGCGTTTACTATGAGAGAAATCACAGAATTCATACCACTTTTATCATCCTGTACGTCTGTATTTAAGGAGTATAAACATAAATTAGAAAAGGTTAAGACTCACCAATAGAGTGGTAAAGGATGTTTCCTTCACCCATCCCCTCCTGAATCTTTATCAGCTGCAGAGTCATGCGAGGACCAATCTAAAGACACCCCACAATAATAAGGCAACACACAAGCATCACTGTGGAGGCTTTTAAATGAGTGAATTTCTGCTTACGCACTTCGGTCAGACGAACAGCGCTCTGTTGGGACGGCATGTTTCCTCTTCCAGAATAAGCCTGTGGCAGTTCAGTTATGTTCTCCTCCCCGTCTTGTTCGGCTTCACTCTCTGAAAGGTTTGCTCCTCTGAGTTGTTGGAAAATGAAACAGTTTTAATCCGATTAAAAAGCAAAAACAGGTTAATCTCAGACCCTCTGGCTTCGGGGTTTTAAGAATTGGACCTAAGTAAGAACCTTACTTCATCAGAAGCTCACTGATGTCCTCGAACTTGGTCATATTTGGGAACTTCTCTTGCATTAGCTTCTTCACTCCGCGACTCATGCCAACAGGAACAACCTTCAGGCTGCTGCAGATTGAGAGCAGAAAGACTTAAACCCGACAGCTAATTAGCAAATAAAAGCATGTTTTGCTGTGTGAGGGCTCATCAGTGCGTTTACTTTGGACACACATCACTGAACAGTCAAGTCATAATCTGTCTTCATCTGAGCCCAAATATCTCTTCACAGCTATTACTTCAAATTAAATCCACATATAGAACAGGGATCTCCAAATCTGAGCCAGTATCCTGCAGGTATTCCACGCATCCCTGCGGCAACACAGCCGATGCACTGGCTCTATATCTCTGATATAGAAAGTTCACCTCTTAGTTTATGCATGTTCTTGCAAAGCATTATTGCACTAATGGAAACCCACAATACGGAAATTTGATAAATCAGACTTACTAGTGTCGAAACTGAACTTCTTGGGACGCTGGATTGTAACTAATAAGGACACAACGCTTGATGTTGTTAAGGTTCACCTGAAAAAACATAACCATCATCTTTCAGTGGACTTCAGGTATGAATGTGATAAATAACTTGTTAACAGAGAAATCAGAAAGCGTTTACTTATGAAATTCTTCACATGTACTCAGAAGACTATACTTTCATCATGTCAGCAAGGCTTTTCACCTTGAGTCGAAGCAGAGTGATAAATATCTGTTTTTATTTACATACCTTCTGCACATTTATGGAAGGAAACATGTTTTGAAACATGGTAGCCATCAGTTTCACATGCATGCCATCCAAGCCAAAATTACTGAGGATGAGTAGCGGATGATGTGTGAACTGCTGATTGTGCATCCTGTGCTTCTTCAGAGATGAAACCACATCTTTGATAAGCGAATACTGTGGAAAAGAACCAGAAAAAATCATGTAATATAAGTAAAAAAAAACAAACCTAATATGACCAGTTGCCGTGGCTCATCAGTGCGTTTACTTTGAATCATCACTTTGCAATCACATTTTTAACTCATCATCTGAACCCAATGTTTTGCTGGGATTTTCCTCAGTTTTTGGAGGATTAAAGTGATGTACCTTGAGGACTTTAAAGTGAAGCATAGGCCCCTTCGGAAGTCGAGCAAGTCTCTGGGAGGACAAGATAAAAGTTCATTTTCTGAAATTAGCACAAGCCTAACATGGCAAATTTGGAAATCTGTTTGTAGGTTCTCACCATGTTGATACTGGTAGGAGTTTTTCTGAAAATCATGAAGTGTGTCACTCCAAGTGGTCCTGCTATGGCCACAAAGTCTTTCAAAACATTCTTTTTCCGCACCTGGTTTAATAACAAGAACAAAATATGTTTTAGTGTGCATTTCAAACAAAATCTAATTTTATTCTTATTAAGACGTATACAGAGACCAAAGAGTGACATATGGAATATTTTCATTAAAAAAAAAAAAAAAAAAAAGACTAAATATGTTTCAGACATCCGGACCTTTAGTGACTCCGCGGTAAATGGCTCCATGACCCGCCGCATGTCCAGGATGAGCTGGCCCACGTTCTTCCCAACCTGACCCCTTTGAAACACGAAAGAGTGCGGTACAGAGGCGTAAGCCTCCTCGGCCACATGGTTTGCTTCAGCTCTGGATTTCTTTTGGTTTTTGGTCTGATAGGAACAAACATTCACAAAATTATTAAAGTCTACACATATACACAAAATACACGCACACACACATTTTTTGGTGATCACCGATCACGTCAAGCTTGAAATAAACTTTTTTGAAATTACAATAGTAAAATCCCAACAAAAACAATCCTATCTACACCATACAAACTGACGATTCTTTGGAGATATACTTTGTAAGATAATTTAAGTTAATAATTAAACATACAAAAAAAAATGCATTTGCGTACTCATTAGCTAGCCTTTTTAGCTAACATCCAACCACAGGCCTAACGCTTACCTTTGATTTCCCCATATTTTAATACGATCCCGGGTAGAAAAATATCGTAAATAAACCTTAACAGCAGTTGCTAAAGTGTACTAAAGCTACACAAATAAATAAGTCCATTATTTTGGAATTATTACTAATTACGATTCCAAGTCTCAACTTCTACGTTAGTACATGTCCTTCCACATGGGTTTTCTGCTGTGTCACACAGTAATTGGTTCGTGTGGATCTTAAACTCTGTTTAGTTCCTAGCTACTCAGTCTTTCTTTCTGCTGCGGTTAATCGTCTTGGCCATTGGGGGAGACAAACATACATGCAAGTAACAGTAAAATGTGCTGCGGTATAATAAAAATAGAAACAAAAATATAATAATTATTTAAATAAAGTAAATAAATATATTTCATTAAATTCATTTGTGATGTGCAAATAAAATAAAATAAACAAACAAATAAATAAAATGTAAAGTGTAAACCCCACCAGAAACGTTTTGAAACCAGTAAAATAAATAACTAAATATACAAATAAAACAATAAAAAACAAAACATTTTAATTCATATTTATTATTTATTTTTTAGTTTTGTTCTAACACAAAAGATAGTCGTATTTAAACTCTTTATTTAAAAAAAACAAACAAAAAAGTTGTAAACAGTGATTTAATATTGGTGCTCTATCAAGTAAATAACAAAGAGGGCCAGTTGTCTGAAGAAGCTAAATTTAGATGTGTCTGCAACCTAAGAAACGAAAAAAAAAAAAGGAAATGAAAGAAGCACAAAAAATGCTTGTGTCATTTAGAAATGGCACAGTTGAGCTTGCTGGCCATTTGTAAATGCCACGAGAGGAAAGCACCTCTGCCTGCAACTCTGACAACCCCACCTCCACCTTCCACATACAGACACAATTCTAAAAAAAAATATTTAGGTGTGGTCTTTTAAAAGTCACACATTTGACCTCATATCTACATAGCCTTTGAACAGGGTGTAGATCAGTCGAGGCCTGTTGCTTTATGATAGTTGATGCAATACCAAAATGTTCATCAGTAGTACGGTTTGTTGATGGTGTCTTTATAAACAGTAAAGGCGTATAACCTAGTACAGTGATGCTAGAGGGTAAAATGTAAAAATGCGGAACATTAATCCCACAATACATGAGGAAAAATGTTTTTTGTTTGTGTATGTTTCTTGTATGTTTGTGTATGTTTTGTGTATGTTTTTCTTAGATTGCTGAACTTATCAGATACAGAAGAAATCTCCCACAGTGGCCGGGTATTTTCTGCAATAATTTGTAAAAAATAATTAAATACAGTGTAGTTATTTACAGTATGATATATGAGTCTCCATAAACCCCATATGCTTGTGTACTATTCTATCATGGTGTGTCTTTTAAAAGGACATATTAAAAGGACACAGTCTGCAGTATGAATAGGTAAAAACATTACAACAAGTGCACAGACAAAAATAATGGCTATGAAATGAAAGATGTGTCAGATTTGTTAGGATGAACATTAAAACCACCGGCACACCACCACATTCCTTCAGATATTTGTTGGGTAGAGTCTGTAGCATCACAGGTTGATGGTGGAGGGAGGAGACATCCAGATTCCTGCGATGAGCACCCAACTGAACAACAAGCTCTGGGAGGCGGTGTCATTGGAATAGTTTGTAATTAGCTGTCCAGCTCCTTACACATTCTGAGACAGAGACTCTGCAGATGAAGAGCAAGTGTACCCTCTGACAAAACCCCTTTGCCTAAATTGCTCTGCCTTAAATTCAACTCAGTAATTTTTCATTTGGAAGAAACCGCTTATTTATGTGTCTCTTAATACTTGGACATGTAATTTGAAAAAAGCCTTAGCATTCGTGCTGCTGTGCTACACATTGGAACAGAGCAAAGAAGACACTTTCAGCTGCCACAGTAAGTTAGGAATTTAGCCTCTTTTGTATATAACAAAAATTCATCCAGTTAAATCTATGATGCATTTAATTTCTCAATGTTGAACATAATAAATTGGTAACAAAGGTAGTGTAGAAGATATTTGACATGTGGACACGTATATAGTTTCATTGGTAAACTTGTGGATTTCTTTTTAATATTCACATGTCAGATGGCTTGTTTGCATTGTTTATGATGTTTTTGTGGGGCAAACTGTTCTGTGGGCTGAGATTGAGGTGTGTTGATTCTGGCTGGTTGGTGTTTGCTATTTCTCCTTGAATGTTGACATGTTGAGTTCCAGTGAGGTGGGAATGTGTGTACTCAAACCTTTTCAAAGAAACATCTGCTGGACCGTCACAGATCACAAAAGACACTTTTCTTCAATACAACAATTGTATTTTGTGTAAATGTCAGAAATGTTTATAAAGGATTAGCTGTTTTGTATAGATGTATTCCAATACTTTCTTTTTGTTTATTACCAGATTGTCCTGGTTGTTGAACAGATTCATGGACAGGACTCTGAGAGTATGTCTGGCTCTTTTCCTTGCATTTTGCATGGGCATCCCCGAAGCTGGAGGACGGAGTAACGGAGCTAACAGCGAAAGCAAACGCTCCTCACGCTCTTCTGATGCAAAAGCAAGCCGTTGTTCCTATACTTTCATTGTTCCACAGCAGAAACTGACAGGGGCTCTGTGCTTAAACACACAGCCTGCAGTGACTAACCACTCAGAAGTGGCATCACTGCAGGCAGAGCTCAAACAGCAGCAGAAGCAGCTCGAGAAGCTCCAGCGCCAACTGGAGCAGGAAGAGTCTCTTGTCATGGAAGTAAGAGCCCTGCGCAAAGAAAGCAACAGCATGAATTCTCGCATCGCCCAGCTCTACGCCCAGCTGCTACAAGAAGTCATCCTTAAGAAAGACCAGGCTTTGCAGCAGCAAAAAGTAGAGAACCTCCTGTTAAATGCTACAACGCAGGTGAGCGGAAAACTGCACAGATTACTATTTTATTTCGATTCTTATCAAACTTATATTTGTTGTGGGGTATCTCAGGCATTGCAGGTGTCCAGTGATTACAGAGAACTGGAGAAGAAGTATGGAGCCCTCACTTCCATGATGAGCTCCCAGAATCGGTTTATCACCCAACTGGAGAAGCAGTGCCAGTGTAGGGACTCTAGCCAGTCTTCTCTGGTAGGGATCACACTACCCAGAATGTTGCAGATTTAAGAGAGGTTTCCTTCACAAAGACTCAGAGTTCTGTGTTGTTTTCAGTCTAAACAGGCACTGACTGAAAAACAAGGAAGCCAGTTCGATGTGACTCATAATAACAACTCTGAGACCAACAAAATAACCAAGGATGTTCAAAGAGACCAAAGTGCTTTTCCATCACAGCAAGCAAAAACACAAGGCATTCATTCCCTCCCCTCCACGACCACCAGCGCTTCTACTGATGCACCCTTTGTGAGCTTCCCTGTCACAAAGTCTCCAGGTACATCAGAGCAGAATATGTCAGCAGCACCCGATTACTCAGAAGAGTTTGTATAAATGTCAGTCTCCCGTCAGAGTTATTTAACAGCTCTGATAAGCAGCAGAAGCTGATGGAGTCAGCGACCTTCTGGGAGAAGTCTTATCTTCATGGGAAAGCCTAAACAATGTCAAAAACAGCTAGCAGCTTGCATCCAAGTGCATATGGTGTTTGCACTTGGACAAGTATAACAAATATGTACTAGTAGTTTCAGACTTTGCTTGGAGCGGTAAAAGATACTTTTAAGAAACAGTTGCTTTGCTGGGATGTTCAAAATGACAAAAGAGAGTATTTTATCAGTGTTTTCACATTTTAATGAAATTAAGCTGTCTATAATCAGCGAGTCTGGTGAAAAGTGCAGCATGCCACATCTAGTTAACGTGAATTTTGAATAATCAGAGATCATTAGTTTCCATTGCTCAGCAAGGGAGAATTTCTCTATACATTTTGTTTGTACAGACTCCCATATTCCTTATATCACTTGTGACATGAGACACTGAACATGTGCTGGAGAAAGAATCCTCTGGCTTCAAACAGATAAGCTGAACAGTATATTTAATCTTCTTGACTTTAAAGGAGCATTGCAAAACCCATTATTTAAAACTGCCAACACTGAAAAGGTCTGTTTTTTAAAAAGAGCAAAACCTTCATGTGGAGCTTATGTGCCCAATATGTCCACATATCTCCTGCCTCAGGGCCATGGCGGGACTGTCAGCATGCTCTGGACTCAGGTGAGACCACCAGTGGTATTTATCTGCTTCGTCCACTGAGTGCCAACAGACTCCTACAGGCCTGGTGCGACCAGAGTCCCGCTCAGGGAGGGTGGACAGTAATCCAGAGGAGACAGGATGGTTCGGTCAATTTCTTCAGAACTTGGGAGCAGTATAAGGTGACTTCATGCTGCTTTTAGAATTAAAACAACACCCTGACAGCGATTATTGTTATAATTGCAGAAACAGGATATTTATTATGCTGTTCTGCTGTTTCATGCTAGAATTCTAAATGCTTATGGTAAGAATGCTAACATACTTTTGGGTATTTGATCTTAAATCAAAGCTTGTCATATCTCTTGGACTGTTTTCTGAAATTTCCAGAACTGCAAAAATTATACGGCTTTAATCACCATTTGTGGATTATCTGCATTTGATGGAAAGTCCTGCATTCAGTAGTTATTTAGCATTCCTTAGTTGTCTTACATTCTTCTGCCAAGTCCAAATGAGCAGGATTTATGCAAATCAAGACTAAAGCAGTGTCCTGGCATGTTACAGCAAGGCTTTGGGAACCTGGATGGAGAATTCTGGCTTGGCCTGGAACACCTCTACTGGCTGACTAAACAGGCTCAGTATAAACTGCGAGTGGCCCTGGAGGACTGGCAGGGTCGTCAAGTCTTTGCAGAGTATGACAGCTTCCACCTGGAACCAGAGAGTGACTGGTATCGCTTGCGCTTAGGCCAATACCACGGCAGTGCAGGAGACTCCCTCTCATGGCACAACAACAAAGCCTTCACCACCTTGGATCGAGACAAGGACAGCTACACAGGTCTGCGCCTGCTCAATACTTCTCTGTTCTGAGATAACATTTTCACTTAATTATTATGTATTTTCTTTTGTTTTGTCATCAGGTAACTGTGCTCATTACCAGAAAGGAGGATGGTGGTATCACATGTGTGCCCACTCCAACCTGAATGGTGTGTGGTATCGAGGGGGGCACTATAGAAGTCGCTACCAGGATGGGGTGTACTGGGCAGAATTCCATGGAGGATCCTACTCCCTCAAACGGGTTTCCATGATGATCAAACCCAAATAGCTGCATTGCAACGTTTAAGGGAAACACCCTGTCTCTTGTGGATGACACAGATACACAAAGAACTAAAACTGTCAAATGTTTTTACATTGTATGTGAGATGAATAAAATATTTCCACACAAGGATATAGATTTAATTTTGACATTGGTTAGGACATAGAAGTAGTGCTTATGCCAATGATTTGAATACAAAACAAATGGAACTACTTACTGTAAAGCCTCAACATATACTTTCATTTCATTTTCAGTTCCTTGGTAGCTTTGTTTTTATAACCAAACAAAATAACATTTTGATGCAGGAATGTGACCATTAGAGGTTTTAATGCCAAACAGGGACAGACCTTTATGACACAGTACATCATCATCTTTATAACTGTAATAATTTTGAAATAAAACTATATGTTATCATTTTAACTCATCACCACTGCATAGAAATTCTGATAGAAGGAATATTTCATCTGGCATTATTATTATTTTCATTTCAATTGAAAAGCTTTGTCTTTTATTTCTGATTTCTTTGATACTGTTGACTCTTTACGCTTCACCAATTGTCCCTATCAATTCTCTCTGTTCTTACTGCCATCTGACTGAAATGTACTCATTATTGCCTGTGGTTACTCACATCCAGACTTGCTGAACTTTTGACCTTCTCCAGCTACAAATATTACTGCAGCACCCTGTAATCTACCTGGCTCTTCTCAGCACATCTCTCTACACACCAGAACCTCAGAATTTGATGGAAATGTTAAGAACACATCCCAGCAAACACCATCAGCATGCTCAGTTTCTAATCATCAGCCCTGTGCATCTGTTAAATCAAGTAAAAGTCTCTGTTTACACTGGCCCCTTACACTTTGATAAAATGGAAATGAATTATGTTTAAAAGGCATCTCTGAGTAAAGCTCAGCTGCTGTGACCCTTTCCCTCAGCCTCCCCTTTCTCTGAACTGCGTGGCAGTTTTGATTCAGTCATATGACAAAGTAAGAAACAAGTTTTATTTGTTCATTTATTTTTACTTAGTGACTATTTTCATATTATGACTCAATAATATGTAAAGTATTTTCTTTTTGACTTAAACTTTGAGGTTGACTCAAGTTGAAATAACTTCTGATGTCTTTTTTGTCTTATTTTTTTTATATTAAATGGTTGAATTAGCTCATTTATTACAGTTTGAAAGCATAATTTGAAAAAGGGACTGCATCAAATACCCAGAATATGGGTGGAGAGATTGATTGTCAGTTTGGCCACAGTTTCCTGTTTCCTGTTTTATTAGGGTGTTGTAATTCCAGTGCAGCATGCTTTCATTATCTACCTATTCACATCTAACTTTCAGCAACAAGTCATCACCTCTGAGGACGACTCAGAGCCAAAAAAATCCACTTCAGTAATTAAAGCTGAATATCTTCTGGATCATTCTGAAACATCACCTCAATCTTCTTCCACACACGTGCATGGCAGTCTGATATGCTGCCTCTGAGAATGTTGGGCCTTCTCGTGCTCTTGCTGCTGCATGGTAAGTGTTGATGTCTGTAAAATCCTACCAATCATAAATATAAATGTTACATTTTTATCAAAGCAATATTTTAACAATGATGGGGATATTTAATACGAAGTCCTTAAGAGACGTGAGCAGAATTAAATAAAATAAAAAGATGAACTTTCTAAGTAGGAGGAGTAAGTGTCAAGTTTGTGGTGAAAAAAAAAACATCCTTTGTTCGAAGGCTGCGTTTGCATATTGTGCTAGGAACATAAACTGGTCTTGTTAAATACATTTACAGTCTTTTTGGCCAGCACAGATGGTTTTAAGACATCATATTAGCACAGATTATTTAAAAGAATTATGAATTGAAAGTACTGTCATTAATACTTTTCATCAGAATTTTGCTCCGCATCAATTAACTACACTGATTTTTCCTTTTCCTCAATATATTTTGTGAAACATGTCAGCTATCTTTTTAGGATGTTAAAGAACTGCACAAGACTTCATCGAAAGCACAATGTTTCCTAAGCCAATGTTTATCTTTAATGCAGGCTGTTATCTGATGGTAAAGTCTGCAATATCACAGTTCTTTCTGATTGCCAACTTTTTACCGGAAACTTTGACAAACATAAGGATGAAATCTAAGTGTTGATGATCTACGCAAGAGTGCAGTAAAGGTAATTTGACCTGTGTTTATAATTATACAGGTGCAGACAGTAACTCATGTCCCTCAGAGCGTAACCCTCTCATCATGGATCCATTGATAGAAGAATATGGAAAAGAAATCCTAGTAAACTGTACCACAACAGAATGGGAATATGAAAGAATAACCCTATCGGTTGGAAACCATATCATCAGAAATGAGTCAAGCAGAATGTCTGTCTACTACATTGCATCACTGAATGACTGGAGTATGAGGGCAGAATGTAAGATACGGCTGAGTAATGGGATTGATTGCACCAAAGAGGCTGAAATTACCGCATACAGTAAGTAAATGTGTCATATATATATATATATATATATATATATTTATACGGTTTTATTCACTTTGTGTGTTTATTTCTGTTTAATTTCTGCAGACATTCCAGAAGTTGCTCTCTCTATAGAGAAAATAGTGGAAACACAATACAAACTGCAGTGTGATGTCACCAATTTTGCTCCTGCTCAAAACCTTATTGTCACATGGTACAGAGATGATAAATTACTTGCCAGTAACTTTTCTGCCGAACTAACCAAAAAACCAGTAAATGAGTCCTTCACTCTGGTAGTTAACATTCCCAGACCAGCGAAGGTTGTTCAGTTTAGATGTCAAGCTCAGCTGGACTTTGGGCCAAGCATACAACTGGATCCTGTTATTTCTCAAACACACAATATCTCAGTTCTCTGTGAGTAAATTATCTAATTACATACAAGCAGAATTTTTTTCTTACTTTGTGCAGATTTTTATGAATCATTTCAATAAATATACATCTTTTTCTTCTTTAGATGCTCCTGAACTCAGCAGAAATCAAAGTAATAACATCAATCTCCTAAAGGGTGAGAGTTTTACTCTGAGCTGTGAGGTTGAAGGAAACCCTCCCCCTGACTTTCGGTGGACTGTTGATGGTAAAGATTTGGCAGAAAAAACAAGCCAAATCAAAATAACTGAAGTAAATGTCAGTGCAACATACACCTGCACGGCTACAAATAATCTGGGAAACATATCTGTTGAAATCAATGTTGCTGTGACAGAAGTGTCCACAAGTGCTGCTCCTGTAACCATGACTACCCTTGAGACACAAGCAGAACAAGGTATGCATCCACGCTCCCTTTACAACTGAAGCATTTTGACTGTGCTGGTGACATTAGATACCTCTAACTGGATATGTTTGAATCACAGGTTTTGCTCTAATCCTGACACCCCCTGAAATTATAGTGAGATTTGGAGACCCAGTGGAAGTTAACTGCACTTCAAATACAGATGTTTCAGGAATTGGTTGGGAGGCTTCTGTTGGATCCACATTTGAACTAAATGTTACTGCTACTACTTGGAAAGTTGAAAAACTGGAACATTGGAATATAGAACCATTGTGCTTTGCAATACTGAGGAATGGAAATCAGTGTCTCACTAAGCTACACGTCACTCTTTATCGTAAGTAAAAGTCAGGTTTTATGGTATCTGAATAATTATATTGCAGCTTTAGAGCTACTTTATTAACTCATTAATACTGAAAGACACAGTTATGCAACATATTAAGGCTCAGCATAGATTTAGCCAAATGTTAATATTTTATATGGAAATGAAAATAGGTTCAGATGTAAAGAAAAACATAAATTTATGGTCATTTTAAGACTTTCTGTGTTGTTTACAGAAACTCCAGAATCTGTGTCAATCTCTGGATTGGATTCGGGTCATATGATCGAAGGGAGAGCATACCGGCTGAAGTGCGATATAATGAATGTGGCTCCTGAGCAGCTCAAAGTGAAGTGGTACCATGGAAATAAAAGTGTGTTCACAGATGTCATACAAAGAAACACAACCATCCCAACCACTGTAACTACGTACTACACATTCACTCCTGAGAGACGTGACAATGGATCAGTTTTTAGATGTGAGGTTGAGCTTCAGCTAGGACCCAAAGGACCAGAAAACCTCCGTCCTGTCACCTCAGATCCCTTCACTGCTGTTGTTCACTGTAAGAGTCCTTCAGATTGCGCATTCATTTTCACAACACCAAATCCAAACATTACATTAATCCATTTTGGTTTTCATTTGTAGATAAACCTGTCTTTAAAGCTTCTCAGAGTCATTACACTGTTGCAGAAGGAAACTTCAATTTGAGTGAACTGCCATTAGAAATTGATGGGAACCCACAACCCATTGTTAAATGGTACTACAAGGGAGCACCAGTCAGTTTATATGAGCCACTGAGCAGGGCTTATTCTGGAAAGTACACAGCTGAAGCTGTCAATATTATTGGTGCAGCTAACTTCTCCATTCTTATTACAGTTGAATGTAAGTGCTGAAGATATCTTTCATTTGTTTTTCTAGTATAAAAGCATTTAACTGTGCCATTTCTTGTCCTGAAAAATATTGTATTCCATGTTCACAGACAGACCCAGTTTAACATGTAAGGAACAGGATGACGTAGTAGAGAACAGTAAGATAGAAAACCCATGTGAAGCAGATGGGTTACCTACACCCTCCATCACATGGTTTAAACATGAGAAAGAAATTATTTTCCCATCACACTGGACAAAGCATGACAGTGGAACGTACCTAGTTAAGGCAACAAACAAGCACGGAGCAGCTGAAAGGACTTTCAGTCTTCAGGTTTTCTGTAAGTTTTAGTTTTTTTTTTAGATGATATTCAACATAAAATCAAATAAAATATGTTTTACTGTATTTTGCTGGTTTAGTGAAAGTTAGTAATTTGAGATTATTCTCATAGGATACTGTTTTTTTTTCTTTCCTGTTTTCCCTCAGATGCTCCTGAGTTTGTGCATAAAAATACCACCATTAGGATTATCCTTGGCCAAAATGTGACTTTTAACTGCAGCGCCAGGGGCAACCCGACCCCCTTCATCCACTGGATTTACAACAACTCGACGAATGTGATTGCAGTCACTGGGGGGAGCTGCAGCACCATCACCATCACTGAAGCCACGTCTGGCAACGCTGGCGTTTACCAGTGTGTTGCCAAGAATCCAGTTGGGACGGCGAACAGATTGGTCAAACTGGAGGAAATAGGTATGATAACTGAATCTGCGTACAACAAATACATAGGCTACAAAAAAGAAAAAGAAAAAAAGAAAGAAAAAACAAGAAAAGCACCAAGAGTTGAGCAGTGATCTTAATTGTGATTTTAATTTTCTTGTCTTACAGATTACACCAAACCTCGGGGTACCTTCCATGATTGGATGCTTCCAGTTGTCATTTCGGCAGCGGTGCTTGTTTTGCTTATTGTACTTGTGTTGTGGAACAACTACAGGAGAAAACATGGACAATATAATGTGGTTACGACCAATTTAAACATGGTTCAGATATGATTACACGCCACTGAAAGGCCTTAGATTGAAGGCATGCTGTAAATTGAACTGAATGGCAAGAGCAAGTTGTATATATGCATTTTACTGTTAGGATGAAACAATATAACCCTCATAAATATGAAATTCACTGCAAGATCGCCTTAGTACCAAATTTATTTGCATTGTATTTGTATTTGCCATGCAGAACCGCTTGTACATTAAAGCCGAATAAAAGCCCATAATCATGTTTTGTGTTTCAATTAGAAACCATTTTATAGATTTGTGGGGGGGGGGGGGGGGGGGGGGGGGGGGGGGGGGGGGGGGGGGGGGGGGGGGGGGGGGGGGGGGGGGGG
>JBAMHX010000023.1:15689372-15714535 GCA_037177515.1 Pseudomugil tenellus | reverse complement strand
TATATCTGACAAGTGTTGGAAACTGTTCATTTATTCACACACTGAATTGTTCACTATAAGGAAAACTCACTTCCAGAAGAAACAATTTTGACACTACCTTCACAAAGCAATGGTTAATAGGCCTACCTATCAGCAGGATATTCAGCTGCGTATTCGATAAAAGATAAGATATGATACGATTTATTGTTTGTCACAAGTGAAAGAAATTTCTTTTTGACAGTCTCCAGAAAAAAACGAATAGAGCATAAAACAAACATGAATACAAATAAACAAGTAAAAAAGGATGGAAACTTATTTTAAACTGCTCAGAGTGACTACGGTAGTGGCAATAAAAGATTTCTTTCCATCCCAAATGTGAGAATATTGACATACAAGTTGTCCCCAGTAATTATTGTTTGTAGCATAATATCGACACACTGACCTCATTAAATATATTAAACTTAATAATAATAATCTTAAATATATCATTACAAAAGAACTGTTTGTAAAGATCTGCTTTTAGCTTTTCTGTGGCCATGTTGTGGCAGAAAGCAGCATAACTTTTCTGTTTAGAAGGAACAATTCATGTTTTGAATAATAATAAAACTTGTAATTTCCTAATTTCTTAAATCCAGTGTCTCAGACAGAAAAAGACTTAAAATTTAACGGTGGAGATTTAAATAAACATTTTTTTGATCATCACACATTTTCAGTTTCACAATCATAATACAGAGCTGTAAAGTTAGCAAAAGCTATCCATTGCTACCATTAGCAGACTAGCTAGCTACTTTGTTGCAGGTTGCATTGCTTGTTCAGGGGGATCTAGCTCTACTCCAGGGACACAGCCTGCAGATTTTCTATGTATTTCTGCTCCAACACACTTGAATTAAATGATAAGATATTGTGTAGAACTTCATTGGATGTTGGAACCATTTAATGTAAGAGAGGTGTGTTGGAACAGGGATACATCAAATACCAGCAGGGCATTGGCCCTTGAGGAACGACTTTGATAACCTCTGGTTTAAATATATGCTTTTCATCATAGAAACATATATTTCTAATAAATACTTGTAAAAATAGACAAAGGTTTAATTTAACTAACAAACCATAAAAGTATTCTGGCATATTTTGTTTAATTAATTGTTCATTTCCTTTAGGCTGTACACTTTGGAATAAAGCACACAGTGACAGAAAACTGGTGGATTAGAAGGGAAAACAGTGACCCAGTCATGATCATGGTTATTATAAAATCACACAGAGTATAAAAATAATGCAATCACATTCTAAAAAATTAACAAGTGTGCCATAAAGTTGTGATCTAATGGCCAGCAGTGGTAAGCATTTTTTAAGAGTTTGTCTTAATTCACATGCTCTGTGATAAAACATAATATCCAGTATGTGAATTCTAAATTTATTTACAAGTAATAGACAGTAAATCAAGACAAGGATACATTGCAAAACGTATGTCAGCTAATGCTAGCGGTAGGATAGCATGCTAGTGTTAGCATTAGCCAACAAAGTTATCTCGACCATTGTGGTGACTCCAGCATACCAATGACCAAACAGACAACTTGATGCTTCATAGCAGTGCTCTGAATATTAGCATGGACTACATCACAGTGGCTAGTTTCAGTTTTTAGATTGATTCTAAAATCACCATTGTGCTATGAGTTTAATTGTATTTAATTCCATATGTTATGTCTTCAAAGAGGCATAAAATATTACTATAAATAAAAAGACATGTTGTGCAAAAGGTTTTTGTGCAGGAAATCCCTGTTAAGTACAATATTTTGTTTTAACAATGTAGAAATATAAGCTAGAAATGGATGCAGATAAGGGACAAAACAAGTGGAAGAACATCCTCTGTGGCCTGTAAAAATTTTATTGATTTTTGGAGACACCATTCACTTGTGTTAGACTTGTGTTTTTGTTTATTATTGCCAGTAAACCCACACTGCTTTTGTGGCACAAAACAACATTTTATGTCCCTAAATTTTGATTCTCACAGAAAAATTTGAGTGCAGAATAATGACCTGTTTGAAGTGGTAAGCATTTTTTGCCGTGTACAATCATTAAACATCATACCACCATAATATTTTGTGTCTTCATTTACTTTTCCTACAGTATTCTACAAAAGAAACATGTAGGCTGCAATTTTATGCAAAGTAATGACATTACAGTGCAGAGCGGAACATTTTGTTGTCACTGACACACTTTTAAAATAACATCAGAGCCTTTAGCGCCTCCATGACTGGAGTCCATCGAGCTTTGCTTGAAGCAGAAACACACAGATGGCAACATGAGCTGCAGAAAGAAGCCAAAGGTCATGCATTGCATTGAAGTCACGGTGTCTTGCAGCACACATTGGCCATTGTAAGCTGAGATCAGTCGGTGAAAGATGAAAATTCTCACTAAGTCTACCTGGATGATAAGCCAGAAACTGATATTTCAAAGACATCTTAGTTTTTGACCTTCGAAGTCCGGGACCTACTTAAATCTTTTCTTGCTTAATTTTATGTGTAATGAGTGGCTTTAGAAACTTAAAACTCAGATTTTCTTCTGTCTATCCTTGGATACTAGGTGTCTTGTGGATTACATGTGGATTATGTATTTGGCCTTGAAACAAAATTATTAATCAGACCACACTTGCATTTCACAGACTTCTGCAGCGAGTAAAGGAGTGATTAATTTGTGTGGTGGTCACATATCTCCAGTGAGGAAAGCATTAAAAATTTATGCAGACTTGAAACTGACCCAGTCTGAATTTTATAACTGATGCTCATTTTGAAACAATCCATGCTTTTTTATCAAACAACAATCTAGTCTAATGAAATATGTGTTAAATAGCTGTTATAAAGCGGGTTCAGTAGGTGATGTGATATTCTTATCAAACAGAAGTTAAAAGGGACCCAGTGGCATCATTCTGAGGGATAGCTGGCTTGTTTGTACAGAGATGTTTTTTTATTCAAAAAACAGAAGTGTCACCTTTGACAGATAAATCCGTCAAAACAAGACAATTCTTGTTTTCTGTAGTGTTTTCACTGTAACATTTTATTACCCTGTAAAAGAATCATCGCCTATGATCCATGGATTTTTATTGGCTTTATTCGGTCCAGCTCAGGGGTCATTTTACTCATACTTGACAGTATATTTCGTTTCAGCCAGACTGACATCTCCATTTTCAGACTGCAAAGTTCTTCACATTTTATGTCAATGTTGATACAACAAAAGAAGAAAAAAAATGCATATCTGATTTATCTAATGGTCATATCAAATATTGTTGGATGGTATGCTGATGAA
The DNA here is from genome assembly GCA_037177515.1 of Pseudomugil tenellus. Lineage (NCBI taxonomy): Eukaryota > Metazoa > Chordata > Actinopteri > Atheriniformes > Pseudomugilidae > Pseudomugil > Pseudomugil tenellus. Next base: position 15,711,256 of record JBAMHX010000023.1, on the reverse strand, counting down.
TAGTTTTTTATTGGTAAGTGTAGTTTTTTGCTACTTCCAATATTTATGGTCTTTATTTACACCAGTATTAACAATCATGCTGTGGTTTCCTGTTCTGCTATAATTTTCTATATGGTTAAACATTTTTGCTAAATACAATTGCATTTTCCATTATCTACCATCTCCCTGCTATTTGACATTAAACAATAGTAAAATGGTTAGAAAAATGACACCAACTACACCATTGAAAAAGGATAGATGACACTTTTTTTGATCCCATGTTAATCATTTGCATACTTTTTTGCTAGTACTCATATTTTTTACTCTGTCAAGATATTATCTACAGAGGTTTTTATGCACAGGGTACATGATTGCAAGGGCAATTAGAAATTTAATAAAACTCCTAAACATAAATATCTTACATAAATAAAAATAAAAGGAGCACACACACACACACACATGATTCTTTTAAATGTTTTACAATGAGCTCATCTCAACTGCAAGAAGTGAAAACTTTTGGGTCCTGCAGTTAATGATCTGACAGGATTGGGTGATTTTGAACAGATTTAGAACAAAATTGTATTTTCATGATTCACCTGTTATGAGTTATAGTGACTGTCATCCTACATGGAAGCGCGCATCCTACCTGCTGGAGTATCAGCTGGGTGATGGATGATAAACCGATCCCAAGTTTATGTGGTGATGTTAACAGCATCCCCCCACCCCCTCTCCCCTCGCCTGTAGAAATAGTCCTAATTCATCCAGGCCCCCAGGATGCGGCAGTCTCCCGGCCAGAGTGCGCGGCCCCTTTAAGACTTAGGATTTGGGAGTGACGCGGTATGAGAGCTAGTTTGTCCCTGTTTCCTTCGCAATGAAAAATATCTGGACTAACTAAATTACGACTGCAAGCACTAGTTGATTGGTTAATTCTAAATTAGGATTTAATTTAATTTGCTAACAGAACAAACACTGTTGCGCGTGCTGTTGTGTTTTCTTTCCCTTTTTTGTAATTTTTTTTTCTAACCACGTCGGGATTTTCTACTTGGGCCGTCCTCGGAACTGCGGGGATAACTTTGGAGAAGTTCTTTGTATTCGTGGGACAGCTTGGCAAACAGGCTGAACATGGATTGGGGCACCGAGCTTTGGGTGAGTCTCATCTGTCAGGATATCAAGAATAAAAGCGATTCCTTTACACAGCGCGCGCAGGAAAAGTTGGGAATGAGTCTGGAAAAGTGAAAACGTTTGTGACAAGTTTGTGTTTGCAAATACATGCGTTCACAATCGCCGTCCTTCATCTGAGGATGTTTTCTTACACGTTTATCAGATAAAACCCAACATTTAAAACAATCAGATATCATATGACACAAACGAATCGGTGCATTTACTTTTCCAGGTTATGTTCATGGAGTTCACATGTTATCTGATTTTAGGCAAAGAGCCTTTAAAATGTAATTATTTCTGCATTTAGGTGTTTTTAAAGTGCAGATGTTGTTCTTGTGGATCAGTTTCTCTGTTTACATTCTGTCACGCTTTCTCCATAGAGATGAAATCAGCTGCAGGGTTGTGGCTTGGTAACAGCTTTCACTGATAAGATGCTTCATGTATCCCGAGAGGGGCAAGATTACATGTTCAGCAAACATATGCTTGTACATACGTTTTTTAATGAGGCTGTATTGACATGTGTAGTATTTAAAACGACCAAAGCTTAAACATAAGGCCCATTACAAGGGCACAACAAATATTCGGGATACATTCTTGCAGCAAACAAAGCCACTTCCGGCAAAAAGGAGATAAAATTGGGGGGCGACATTATCCAGAACCTAAGTGTCACCCATGCATGCTTTCAGGGAACCTGGATATGTGAAATGGAGCATTGCAAAGCTGAGGATAGGGAGTTTGTGACCTCATTACAGCCCCCCCCGCCCCCCGCCCCCAGGCCTCTTCCCCTGTCCCTTTTTTTCATCCTATGTGCTGATGCAACAGCCTAATTAGTTTTGTCCTACTTTGATTGATACAGAGACACATCCACACTCCAGAATTAATCAGACTTTCTGCAAGTTTTTCCTTTTCCACTGCAGTGGTTTAAGTTAAAGTAACATTTCTTTAGTCAGTGTTCACTATAAAGTTATTCAGTAGAAGTATGATGTTGTATTTGTGTTTCTGATAACATTGTTAGACAAAAAAAAGAAAAAAAAATCCCAGACATAATTGGTTTTGGTAATGTTTGGCTGCATCGTCAACCTTTGGGCCAAGTCAGCTCTTTGACATCTGTCCCCTGATTGTTGTTAATCCAGTGGCTATTTTAAGACACCACTTTGTAGCCTGTAAGATTAGTGTGTTGACTTTAGCTGTGATAGTGAGAGGCTTTCTTGTGAGGCAGGTATGGCAAGCCAGGCCCCTAATTTTTCACAATACAGGCGGACTAAGGCCTGAAACATTCACAGAAGCTGTTGCATGGAAGATTTTAAAGGTGATTCCTTCAGCTGTTTCATTTTATGTAAGTTGTATTAAATGTTAAAAGGTGAGGTGTAGAGGATACTTTAAATTAAAGTTTTTTATATTCTGGTACTGATGCAGAGAATTAAATATGGAAGTAATATCGATACTACAGAGGATATTGTCATAATTTGATCTAATCTGATAAAATCGGCACATTACCTACTTCTTTTGTTACATTTTTCAAGTTGCCTTCCTTTTATTTTTTATGTGATTCAGCTATTAAAAATAGAATCAAAATATGAAAATGAGTTATCTATTATTTATTTATTTATTGAGTTGAATAGTTATGAAGCTTTTATAGTTTTTACAGTAACATCATTGTTTGCTTTGATTCAAACTTTAAAGCTAAAATATATAATATATAGAATATAGCAGAGTTTTCTTGTTTAGCACTTTTTGCTAATAAGTATATGTAATGCAAAAGTGAAGCTATTAGGACATTGTCTGTTAGTGAAATATCATACAAATATTATTTCTTTAGTACAATACACATTTTGTAGTTGGAAGGTTTGTATTTTATACATATTTCTGATTCCAGAAAATTAGCTCAGAACAAGCTGTCTCCTTTAAATCCTACAGACATCATTTTGATCCTGGTTTTGAAGTGTGCTAAACAGCAGTGGGGCTTGTGATAAACTGGGGCTTCTCTGATTAAGTTTTTGTAAGCAAATGCAATGTATCTGACAGCACTTTTAAAGTCAGAGATATCAGAGATTTGTGTGTAATAGTTGCTTAAAACATGTTAAAATACAGAAATTTATGTTGTTCTGAGTTGTTTATCTCTATTCAGTTTTCTGATTTTTATGAGTGTGTATAAAAAATTGTTTCATGATGCAGCTTGGATTTAAACTGAACCAGTGAAACATGGTTAAAGTGGCTGTGATGGTGACAGTCAGCAGCTGCCCCTCAACATTTCACACACCAGTTAAAGCATATTACCCACTAAATGCTCAGAGGTAAATAATCCAGCCTTTATTATTAATACAATACAATAATAAAATAATACAAGTCATTTTCAGTAGTGAGTGAAACTATGAAGCCCCAGAACCACCAGCAACAGAAAAATTCTCATTAAAGAAAAGACCAACAAGAAAAGAGATCAGTAGCTTATGAATGAGAACATCTGGTGTGAGTGCGCTGTTGTGAATGAAACCATACTGCGTGGCAACGAACGACACAGATTAGAGCAGAGAAACAGCTGTCTCTATCAAGGCTGAAGCAAAGTTTAACTTTCCACTAAGCAAATCGTCTATTAAACTCTATAAATTCAACTGGAATTTGTTGATCTCTTTATTCCTCTTTTTTTCCAACTCTCCTCTGGAATTGGCAGATATTTCATGTCTTTAACCACCATGACCCAACATGCCACAACTAAAAAGTTCATCGTTAAATCATCCACTTTCTTTTATGGACAGTATTTTAAAACTAATCTTTGCACTGTCAGTATTTAAAAGCCATTTTGACAAAAAAGAACATGCACAGATGTGTAAATGAAAACTGTATTGTATTTGCAGGGTGTTCCATCCCTGTTCATGCTCTACATCTAACCAGCGTGTTAGGGAACAGAAATGGAATGCAGCCTTTAGATTAACAACATAATACATTTACGTCATATTGTATTTGCAGTATTTAACAGTGAAATAGTATATTGCATGTTTTATATTCTAATATATCATTTGTATTTTCAAATACGTATCACCATCAGACGTGCGAAAACATGATGCAGACACAGAGATATCTTTACTTTTTCTTTTGGTTCAGTAGATTAGACCTATATTATATTTAGATCATTTCAATAGTTTGGTTAAAACAAACTGTTCTTCGCTTCTTTGTACTGACTTTAAATACAATTTTATACTTTTTCCATTTGTTTCAACTGTTCAGATCTGACTGGATGGTTAAATTATTATTTTTCTAGGACATTACAAATTATAAGAGAAAATGTACTTTTTAATTGTCTGATATCTTTAAAGCAACTTTTTTCCTTTTCATGCGATCATTTGTTGCCTTTAAGCAGAATATTTATGCTCAATTTGTAAAAACAATTGCAGAAATGTTGATGTTGTATTTACTGCATAACCTGTTGATTTAAAAGACTTTAAAGGTTTAGTTTTATTAAAGCTTTCAGTTGTATATAACCATGTAAAAGAATTTCATGTATTACCTTAATTACCTTGCTCTTAATTAATGTCTAGCTAAAAGGTCCAACCATAAGGCTCCTAAACTGATGTCATTCTGACCTTTAGTAAACCATCTGCGAAGACCTTGGTTTAGTTGGTTTAGTCGACGTCCTTCTATCAGGGAAATGTTTAGAAACAGGCCTCAGAGTTAGCACGTGACCAAAGTCTTTAAACAAAGTTCCCCTATCTGACTGGGGCAGAATAGCTCCATACTTCTATAAGACCACAGATCTTTGGGAATATTCTTCCCGGGTTATGACCTCGTACCATGTCTGTATGTCTTGATGTTTTCTCCCTTCGTGTTTCAATATTTAATGTATGTTCAACTTTTTTTATCTTCATTATTAAATTTATACGAGCTGTCCAGGGTGTACCCCGCCTCTCGCCCTGTGTAGCTGGGATTGGCTCCAGCCCCCCCACGACCCCGTTCGGGAATAAGCGGTAGAAAATGGATGGATGGATTAAATTTATATTCTTCTCAATCTAAAGAAACCAGTGTCCTCGTCCTTGACGGGAATAACGGTCATGTACAACAAGCTCTTTTTTGCTGTAATGTTTTTATTTGTGTTTGTGTAACAGAAATTTTTGATTACCAAAGATGAGGAGTCTGGTTCTGAAGTGAAAAATGATTAAAAAAGTTTATTGAACAAGGAATAAATCAATCAGAAGAATATGACAAACATAACAACAAAACAGACAAATACAGAATTGCAATTCAGACGGATTTGGTCCAAAGATCTGACAGAGCAGAAGTCTGGAGAAAATTCTGACCAGTCACTTGGGAGCATCTTCATTTAAAGGTTCTGAGTGTGTCACAGAACGCAGACACTGTTGTGTTACCAACAGATAGGAATCATGTCCAGATATAGGAAACATAATGTACTGAGTAATCATGTAGGCCTGGTTGTTCTAGGACATAAATGATAAAAGATTAAAAGAGGCATTCTGAGGTGTTAATGTGACATGCAACATGACCCTGTGGCCCAGTTTTCTCTCACAAGTGAAATGAATAACACATTAACAAAGTGAATAAAGTAAGATCTGAAAGCTCCCATAACAGTTTGATAAACTGATTGTGATCTTGGTTATTATTCCCCTATAGATTCATTTTATCGCTTGGGAGGACAGTGTAATGTGTAACCTCGAACAGTTTTCACTACCTACAGTTTTGCAAATCTTTTAAATGTTTTGAAAATGATGTAATATTGTTGAAGATGATAAAAAGAAGAAAAAGTCCCCCCAGTTAAACTGAAGTCTTCCCCAATGTGTGTTGAATGAGGAAAACGCCTCTTTGTACAACACTGGGAAGCAACTTCCTCACAATATTCCTGATAGTATGACTTGTTTAGACAGAGGAGAGGAGAGGAGATGAATGATTTGGCATACTGTGGCAAATGTGGATAGCAAGGGGAAGTTGTAGAGGAAGCTTGCAGGATTCTGTACATGCAGGCATGGCAGGTTTATCTAACATCACTTAAAATATCAAACTATTTAACTGGAGCTGTAATGTGTGGGCTTTCTTCTACTAGAATAAAGAAGATCTTAATGATTCAGTTCAGATTTCCCCAAACTGGTAATGTTTTCTACATTAGTTTGAAGCATAATCCTTGAAATGGGAGGCAAATTTCTTGTCCGGTCAGCTTACAGACTTTGTATCTGTTCTCACATGGGATAACTAAAACGTTTCTCATTTAATTTCAGTCCTACAAAGATTCATAACCTCCCATGCAGCTTTTAACCGCATCCCCTTCAATCTCAACTGTAATTTACCTTCTTTTATACTTTACTGAACAGGAGTCCAAATACTGAATATGCAAATCACATTTGGATCTATGCAAAATGTCTGTATCAAGAGCTAAAAGGTAGAATGCAGCTTTCTGTTTGTGCTGTCGTTTAGTGGCGCTTGAGTTTGTGAACATTTATGGTGTGCTACATTTCTGCATGAATACAACTGAAACTTTCATCACGATTCCACACAAACCACAAAAGTAGATGAATAAAATCAGATGAAGAGCAGTACTGAAAAATATCAGTTAATTTGTTTAGGACTTGGGTCCAATATCACATATCTGTGAGTAAGAAATGGGATTAGTGGTTAACTTATTGCTGAAGCGGGATTAGAATAAAACTTTTTGGAATAAATAACAAGCATGATGTTTGGAAGAAGAACAAGACTTTGCTGCAGCAGGAAAAAGTTGTCCTGTCTGTGAAACATGATGGATGTTGGCTTATAGTTTGGGCCTGTTTCTTTGCATCTAAACCACCAATAACAGAATTATATCAGTTAATTTTTAAAGGATAACTCAGTAACCTTTGCACAAAATATGTTCCTCCAAAAACGTGTATTTAGTTTTATATAATGATAATGTTTACTATGGCCCAATCGAAGCCATTGCATTAATCTAAAAGAAAACGAGAAACACTTGAAGCTGATAACATTTCTATTATCATTTTCGAGTCGTTCTCATTTTCCCACCAACATCCTGGAGGTGAAGATGTCCTGCGAAGAGGAATAAGTTAAAACTCATCTAAGCCGATAAGCACGGCTGCTTAGCAGTTACCCATCTGCTCGGTTTGGGTTATTTCTGCATAAAGGAGCAACTGAAAGTGAAAAGCTCATATCACACACAGATGTGTTGTATTTAACAGCTGTCTCAAAAGCTATCCTGAATAGTTTTTTTTTTAATATTTAAATATTTTTCTATCTACCATTAGGAGTTAGTTTGTAAATTCTAATGATTGAAATGATGTTTATATAGAGAAATATTGACTGAAGCCATTCAGAGCTTTGGCCGTTTGTGGCTGCAGGCTTTGGTCCAGCACAAGCTCTGCTTTAATGATAGAAGTACTGGCGCTGATTTAACCCACATCTGACTTGGATAAGCTAAAGGCATCAAATGGAAGTGAGAGATGTAGCCACTATGCCACCACTCACAGGTGTGTGAACCTCTCTTTGACGCTGAAATGTCTGCACACACCAGGATGAAAGTGATGGGGGACACAGGAGATGGGTGTGAGCAAGAAACTATAAAAACTCATTCATCTGTTACTCTAAGCAGTGTCAATACCTTGAGCGGCTCGTCCAATGATCGGAAGGTTTCCACTCCCCCAGTCAGTTTGTCACCGTGTCCTTGGGCCAGACACCTCACCCTCCTTGTGTGAAAGTCAGCATTGCTGCTGGATGAGTGTGCATGACTGTTATTTGGTGGTGGGAGAGCCTGTTGGGGTGGATTGGCTGCCACGTTTCTGTCAGCATGCTCCAGGGTCACTAAGAAGGGATGAATAATGGATTCAATCTAAAGTGCCTTGGGCACCTTGAAAGTTGTTGTGTAAATATAATCCATTATTATTGTTAATACTGATGGAGGAAAGATGATCTGTGGTGGCTACAAATGTCTTTACAATTGTCTGTAAACATTATTCTGGTTTAATATGGAGCATTTTCAGATGTGGTTCAGTTCTGTAGCTTTTGGAGTCGATGATGAGTTGCCATTAAAGCAAAATAATTTTGGCAACCTCCACTTTGGATTTAGAAGGTTGCTGATGTTTATACTGTTTGGCAATAAGACTATTTTTTTTTATTTAGTTGCAGTTTAACTTTTGGCTTTAGCCATTTTCTTTTGTTCTATGGGAGCTTTTGAGGTATTTATGGTCTTGGTTGGTTGATTTTGTTTTGGATACAGACAGCTAGTGTTTAGTTTTCATTCGGTAAATCAATTCAAAGAATAAGTTAATTTACCATATTTTAAGAACACATTGAAATCTTCCAGTTTGTTTAATCCACTATTCTTTCCCAACATTTTCACATTTGAGAAAAAAATTCAGCTTTTAACACCATCAGCTGTTTTAAGCATCATGACTTCAGTTGTTAGCGTGAAGCTGAACTCATAGAAGTAAGCGACTACTAAGATGACAGATGTTACCTGATGGGGTTCAAACTTGTCTCATTTATTTGAAATCTGACCATTAAACACCATGAAAGTTTGCTGAAGAACGAACAAGGCCCAACATGTCAGGAATCCCCTTACAAAATACCCCATTTAAATTCAGAAGTCAACCCCCTCGCCATAAAAGAAAAAAGACCTCGAGGGGGGGGGGGGCTATTCTCTGTAAAGTGAGAAGGACAAGCTTTGATTTCATCCCTCACCTCCTAACAGACTTGTCTGAGCTTGAAGGTGTCATAAAGTTCCCCGCATGAAGAAGCGAACAATGCGAACTCAGCTATCCCTGCTGTGAATAAAGACATGAAATATGTCACATTAATGACTTTATGTACCGGCAGCCATTTCTTACAATACCTATTACTACAGAACAGTTCACAGTGGAATTTATTGCTTTTCCCTGCATCCACCTTCATTGGTGCTCCCTGACTTAAAGTGAAGCAGATGTTTAGGGACTGTTGTCAATGCTTTTTACACATGTGAGGAGTTTCTTTGGAATCTGATCTGCAGGAAAGGAAAAGTTACTTGTGCTTAGTTTACTTGCTGCCATTCAAGATCCTTCTAGATGATTTGGGACTTAACCAGAGGAACATCTGTAGCCTAGAAGTAAACACACTCCCTGGGTGCATGTCTTCTCCTTATATGTCTCCTGTGTCTCTTATTTTTAGGATCAATACGACATCATAGAGAAGCACACGCAGTCCGGTCTGGAGCTGGTGGAGAAGTATGTGAAGTTTGTGAAGGAGAGGACAGAGATTGAGCAAAACTATGCCAAACAACTGAGGTAGGCCTCACTCTTGTTCTGTTTCTCCCTTTTTTTCTGTGCTGACTGTCTGAAATGCTTCTGTGCTAGTGTGTTGCTCCCAGCTGCTTGGCGCTGTGTTTGTGTGTGTTTGAATGTGAGCATATTAAAAGCTTGTTTATGAAATGTTTGTTGGTCTTATGACCGCTTTGGGACAGAATCTAGCTTGTCTCTGAAACACTAGCCTGATTCTTCAGTCACAGTGTGCTCGCTGGCCCTCTGTTCCCCCCCCCCCCCCCACTCCCCTTCATCCCTGCTGCTTCCTCTCACAGTTGTTTCCCAGTGCGCAGGCCCACATCTGTTGTAGTGCAAAACTTTGCTGGAGAGGAAGTGGGAACAGACTGGCGCATGATAGACGGGATGTGGTAAATTGGAGAGTAAAATGAGGAAGAAGAGCGATTTAAATATGTTCATGCAGGATTTGTTAAACAAATACAATAGTGAAAAAAAACTACCACTAGTTGAACAGGGTTGTCTTTCCTTTTTTTCAATCATTTACCTATAAAATGAGTTAAATTTGATCAAAAATCCTTTCCCACAGGAATCTCTCAAAGAAATATAACCAAAAACGAGGCAGCAAAGACGAACCAGAGTGCAGGTGAGTCTTAGTTTGTAACCCTGATCTGCCATTTTTGAGGTTTATCAGTTCCCTTTTATTTACCCACTGTGTGTGACAGCATGCTTACTGAGAGAAATATTAAAAAAACAGAATCAAACTACAGAAATGTAAAACTGTGTGAAAGGATGTTGTTACTGGTGGGATCTGTGTTGTTGTGGCAGTCTGATGCTGGTCACATTAAATGCTCTCTAAAGGAAGCAGGCATAAGGAAGTCCTCATCTTCTTATCGCGATTTAGTCCTCTGCTGAGCTTTGTGTCTTTATGATGCTATCCCTGTTCCCATCAGTACTCTCCACCCTTTCCTTTCTCCTCCTCCTAAATGATAGGTTGTCCAGCTACCAATCCTTTTTGGACATCCTGAATGAGATGAACGACTATGCGGGGCAAAGAGAGCTAATTGCTGAGAACTTGATGATGAACATTTGCATCAGTCTTACCAAGTACCTGCAGGAGCTCAAGCAGGAACGAAAGATGGTGAGCGTAATATGCAAAGAACCAGGAACACGCTGACTTTTGCATCTTTGCAGCAGGTCCAGTAAATTGCATTTGACATTTTTTTTTTTTTTTAAAGAGAAACAAGGTTTTTCAGGTCATCTTTTTTGCAGTTTACTAACAACTCTCTGCTGCATTTCACCTGTAGCTTGTCACCTTTCTTTTCAGAGACATTTTTTTCTTTTACAGCTTTACAACATTTGTTTATTTTAATGTTTAATTGATATCTACAAATGACTTAATCTTCAAATACATATTTGCTTTTGCACCAGTGTGCCAGTGTTTACCCACAGCGGCATGCTAAGAAAAAGTCTGGCAAAATGCCAAATGTGTCATTTTTATATTTATTTATTTGTGCTGCATAATCTGCTAAGGAGGGGTGTAAAGTTTAGGAGAGGGGGAGGATGAACTCATTTACAGTGGAGATGAAATCTCACTTCTGCGGCAGGAAAGAAGTCTTGCTTAGTGTCTCCTGAGGGAGGCATGGTCTGTGCAGTGGTGTTCCATTTCTCCATGAGGAATGCTCTGTCTTTGTCATGTTGGATTGCAGAATAATGCAGCTGTGTGCAGCTACTTGCTAAAGACATTATGTCTCAAACACACACACTGGTATTTGTTTTCTTGTCTGTTTTGCTGTGTGGCTTTTGGAGGTCATTGTTTATTCTGTCTGCTTCTACTCAGAGCCGTATGTCTCCCTCTGTCATCTGACCCTCCTCTCACTGTCTATTTTTACGAATGTTTGTAGTATCTGATGGATGCCAAGAAGGCCCAGCAGAGCTTAGAGAGCACCTACAAGCAGCTTGACAGTGTAAGTCAAACCTCAGCATTTAAAGATGAATCGGAATATAATTGGGGATTAAATGTATTCAAAGCCCTCTGCAAGACAGCTGGTTGCAGCGTGTGTGGTCATTTGGGTTGCCTTATTTGTGTATAGTAAAAATGGATGAACAGAGTAGGAAGCTGCCTTATTTTAAACTCCTTCAGCATTATTGACCCAGTCCCAACATCATGATTATTTGGGTATTTTGCTGTAACATTCCGTCTCATCTCCTAGACAGTAGAACAGCTTTGCATTGAATAGTGGATCCTCTACAAAGCTGAACTATCTTTCTTTCTTTATCAGAGTAAAAAACGTTTTGAGAGGGAATGGAGGGAAGCAGAGCGTTCAGCACAGTACGCAGAGAAGACCGATCAGGACATCAATGCCACAAAAGCTGATGTTGAAAAAGTAAGACAGGAAAAGTATACCGCATATATGTATATACCATGGGTAAAGTATCTAACGTGGAGCAAAACGTAGGATCTGAAGCGGATATTAACCTGCATGCTGGATGTGTGGTTACAGGCCAAACAGCAGGCTCATATGAGAGCACACGTAGCAGAGGAGTGCAAGAACGACTACGCTGCCCAGCTCCAGAAATACAACAAAGAACAGAGCCAGTTCTATTTTAATGACATGCCGCTCATATTCAATGTAAGTGCACCAGCAATTTCCGGAATGGGTATCGTAACAGTGTTGAAAATGATCATCCCAGCAGATATCATAAACCTGTCGTCTGTACTGGCTGACAAGGATGACTGGTGGCTCTAGAGGAGAAATCTGTTCTGACTATTCGTCTCACTTGATTTGGTCCCCTGGTAAACATTCTTCTAACACCTGACTGATCTTTAACAGGATATGATGCTTATGTAGTTATTTATTGTGCTACAAAAAGTAAAATTTTATTGAAATTGTTAGATTTCTATGAATAGTATTTCATAAAATCCATCCTTCAAAGAACAAATGATTATCAAAATGTGACCAAGAAGTTTCAAAGTGGGAGTTACAAATCGGTCAAGTCATGATAGCTACCTTTATTTTCTTTGTTCAGTTTGTGGTGCAAACAGAAGCTTGGAGGACGTGTCCTACTGGAAAACCCACTCTCCAGCTGCTATTCTGCATCACGTCTACAGACATTTGAAGTAGTATTTCCCAGGATGCAAACAATATGCCTTTGAGTGCATGTAGGGACATTAACACTTCATAACTGTTACCTCTCCAAATGAGCTTTCTATTTGAACCGATACTGGTGTATACATGAGAGATAGTGCCAGAAGAGATTCAGATTTAATTTCACCTACACTTAAATCTAAGATGACTTAGCTTGATTTAAAACCACCCTTACATAAATTTATAGCAAATAAAATAACCCTGAAGACATATTTTATGTTCAGAAATAGTTTATTTGCTGCTTTTTTCTATTGGTCTCATTAAGAGGTTCTTGCTTGGTGCGATTTCTAACAGTTGCACTTGGTGATAATTTCTTTTATGTGCCCTCCAGAAATTGCAGGATCTGGATGAGAGGCGAGTACGAAAGTTGGCACAAGGTTACGTTTTGTTCGCAGACACAGAAAAACATGTCATGCCCATCATTGGCAAGTGTCTGGAAGGCATTACAAAAGCTGGCACTAATGTTAACGACAAGAATGTGAGTTCCTGTTTTTATAAACAGACATTTTTTAATAGCACGGCTTAATCCAACCCACTACATAGATGTGCATCTATTTACAATAACTTTTGCTCTCGTCTGTAACTACATTTAATGCAGGACTCCATGGTTGTGATAGAGCAGAATAAGTCCGGCTTTGAACGCCCGGGAGATTTGGAGTTTGAAGACTACAGCCAGGGCATCAATCGAGCCTCTTCTGACAGCAGCTTGGGAACACCTAAAGGCCCTTTGGACCTTCTGGGAAAGAACAAGAGCAAAAACTTTTGGCTTTTCAGCAAAAGGAGCAAGGTAGGACATTTTGCAGAGATTCCTCAATGTTACCTTTGTGTTGTGGAAAGCGTGCAGTGAATAAGTTGACGACTACCATATAATAATGCTCAAGAGCCCACTCAGATTAGTTAGTCCTTCTTTGCTTTGCAGACATGAATTTTCACAAACGGAGCACTCCTGGTGAACACGTACAACATGCAAATTGTGTTAAGTCCTAGATGCGATAACTCTGTGTAATAATGCATGGCCCACTTTAATTTCAATTTAAATAATCTCTCACACACCCCATCATTTCCAGAAAAAAGGTTCCTTTGCATGAGTCTGTTCTTGGCTTTGAGAGAATAAACCTTGGCTCCACCACCCCCCTGAACACATCCCTATCTCTGCAGAATGCTTTCCAGCAGGTCAACTGGCAGTCGGCGTTCTGCTGTGCTTGCGTTTTTATTGGCACGGGACCAAAACAACATTGAATTTTCTTCTACGGGCATCCCACAACACACTGCCTCCATTATCCTGCCCAGGACCTGGCATTATGTGTCACATCACAATAAAATCTTTGTGCCAATATCAGAATTACAGCAGGTTTGCCAGGCCAGAAAATCGTCATCATTGTTAACACAGATATGTGTGTTTGCTCTTTATGTGATGCATAAGACTCTCTAGTAAATCTGTAAGCACTCTCGACTCCTACATGAAACCAATGTCATGAGGGACAGACCACTAACTAGCTAATGCCCCCCCCCCCTCCTCCTGTCCCAAAACTAAATGATCCCTTTTTTGTTCCTTGCATTGTTTGCTTGCTCAGCTCTCTTTTTTTCTGCATGTATTACTGGCTGTGCTCTGCTGTGCTCGCTTCCCGTTCCATGTATGTGTGTAGCACAGAGCTCTGTGTCATCAGTCATACTCTCCCAATTAGGTCGTAGGAGTGCAAATAGGAAGCTACTGACCTGAGTAACCCTTTGGTTTACTAGAGCCATTCCTATTAACAGCTGTCCTTTACTTAGATCTCCAAAAACTCCAAAGAAAAGTAGCACAGAAGCAAGATATGGTCACATAATAACAGCGCTATACTCCAAGCTCTCAGTAATTATGCATAAGAGCCTGTTGTAGACCTTGTTTTAAGTGGTAATTATTGAAGACTAGAAGCCATCAAACCTCCTGTGTAATTTAGCTAATAGATCCCACCGCCACCTTTTCTCATAAATGCACATTTACGTTCCCTTTAGGCATGTTGTCAACTTAACCTCTTTCTAATACAGGACATTCACCAAGCCCTAAAAATCTATAAGCACTATCCCACTGTGGAAAATTATGAAAGCTATTTATAACAGCTGTAATGGTTTATGAACAGATATGTTGTCAGCTGTATATAGGTCAGTGTGGATAGTTGGGATTATTTTTCTTTCACATTACTTTCACAGTTTGACAAATGATATATATTTTTTTATTTCATATTTAAAAACTTGCAGTAATCTGTGTCTATGAACAAGCTCAAAAGAATCATGACTTTATAAACTCCAACGTCTTTTATTGTTATTATTATTGGAAACAACTTAAACGAGGGAATAAAACATACAAAAGCAAGAGGCACGAATGAAGAAAATCTCCCGGATGAAAGCTCGATGAAACTATGCGTTTGTGATTTAGCGTTGCCAGTTTGCCCCATGGGTCCTCACTGGGAGTCTTGCTGCCCTTCAACTTTGCTTGAGTTTGGCTGCAGGCGTTTGCAGGTGTGGCACCAGTGCAGAAGCTATGGATGGCTGCTAACTCTGTAGTGTTGTTTCTGGTCATTCCATGCAAATTCACACACATCTCTTCCAGGTCATGCAGGTAATTTTCTGGGTCAGCCTAACTTGCAAAATGCAATGCCATAATATATTCTTGAGATATACTGGAAAGATTGAGTGACTTGGCATAAAATGACCCTTTTTTTTCGTTAAAATGTGTGTGTTCATGGGCCAAAGATGTGTGTTTGTTCTTCATGCTCTTTGGGCTCGTGTGCTGGGTTCGCTCCAGCATTGTCTTCCAGGCATTGTGGTGTGCTTTAAGGTGTTGACGGTGTCTTTTTCTTCCCTTGTCATCATGTTGTTTTTGTCTTCCCTGTCTCTTCCATTTCTCTGTATCCCCCTCCCCCTTTGTACCATCCTTTGCCTGCATACCTCATCATTGGGTGCTGGTACTTTTGGTCTTGCCCAACCCCAGCTCTCTTCCTCCACACTCACTCCTTTTTCTACACCCCCCACTCCTTCACCCCCTAACGGACTCCCTTCCCCCAAGTTTGGCCGGGACCCCCTGTCGTACTGTTTGAAGGAGATCAATAAGACAGTCAAACCCAGAATCTCTTCCTTCCGGACACTCAGGAGATCGGTGAGTGACAAGAGGAGATGATTCGGTTGCCAGGAGACCTCATCCATCATCCTGTAGTCATTCTACTGCAGGAGACGCTGAGTTCCTCTGATGAAGAAGACAGTTTACATTCTTTACTGCAACTTTTCAGTACAAACTATTTATATTTTTACTCTGTTTAAACATGTAATCATAATATGTTTTAGGAAGTAACACTTTAAGGCTAACCAGATGTTTTGTTTTATTATACACAAACTGTTTCTTTTCCTCCTCAGAAATTTACCCCAGAGAGAACCATGGTAATGTGGAAGGCAAAACTGGTGCAGGGTTACACCATCTGTTTTTTTAAAAAAGTGACCACCTTTCCTTTACAACCACTAAATTTCTAATCATTTCCTTTAACATATTTATGTGGTCAAGCTATGGGCTTGTCATTATAAGCTTGTATTGAAGAGGTGGCCATCTACTGGTGGAGGATGGAAAACGATAATCAGTGAACCAATTGGCCTGTAATAATATGGGTGGTGGTTTAATTTCAGCTCACTGAACTGAGCATCTTTGGTGTGAAGGTTTAAAGTCTAAAGCAGTCTAACCTGTGACTAGAAAGGGTTGATTATTGTCTTGTGAGCCACAGGGCTGGTGTTCGATTGTGTGCTTTTTTTTGGCAACAGTGAATATACTCCTGAAATTGTCAAATGCTTACTTCGGTACGGTGTTAACCCACCCTTCATGTGACCTCTTGCAGCCCACGGTGACAGAGGACTTTGCCCATCTCCCTCCAGAGCAGCGGAGGAAGCGGTTACAGCAGAAATTAGACGAAATTTGCAAAGAATTACAGAAAGAAGTAGATCAAAGGTGTGTGTGCTTGTGTGTGTGAGTATCCTGCACATTAATAACATTCTCTGGTAGAACCTTCCTGCTGGAAGTGTGGATGCAGTATTCATGTAGTGTAAACAACCCTTTGCTGTTTGTGTGTTGGAATTGTTTGCCTACCTCTGAGTTCTGCAGGGAACAAAACTCACCTCAAGAACTTTCCCTCTTTCCTCTCCTTCTCCCATCTCTCTTCTGCTTTGTCTTATCAGTGAAGCACTTGGAAAGATGAAAGATGTTTATGAGAAAAACCCTCAAATGGGAGATCCAGCTAGTCTTGCATCCCAAATCAACCAGACGTCGCAGAATATAGAGCGGCTCAGAGGAGAGCTGAGCAAATATGAGGTAATTAATGTTATTTCAGGCCGTTATGTCATTATTACAATATATTTGTAGGATTTTTTTTCTCCTATTTTTATATAAAAAGTAATTTGAATAACCCTGACTTGACAATCTTTTATTGTTTTTGTTCTTTTATAGAGTTGGCTAGCTGAAGCAGGTGGACGAGGCGACACACTGCGCTATAGACCCCATACATTCAACAATAACGGAGCTCATGATGCACACAGGTAAGAACAAATTTCATCCCACGATATGTTTGAAACATGGGTTTGTTGTCCTCTTTGAGCTGGAAACCTCTGGATTTCCTTTTCAGCCCTGATGGAGCTCATTCCGATGAAAGCACTCCTGATCCCTCACAAGCCATTTATGCAGAGTTCGATGATGACTTTGAGGACGAGGAAATAGCAGCTCCTATTGGCAAATGCACTGCTATGTACAACTTCCCTGGTATGTCACAGGATATTGAATGAGCTGACAAACTCATGAAAGCATGTGTGGGATTAGGAACATATAAGGTTTACATTATGTTAAAATGTGATCTTATACAACTAAAAATGTTTTCCATTGACCTTCATGTGAACGTGACTCCATTTTGAATAGAAAATCAGTCTTGATTATGCAAATTCATAAACTATTAAAGTGACATCTCTCTCAGGTTGCCACTCTTTCTTTTTCAGGTGCCAGTGAAGGCACCATTTCTATGCAGGAAGGAGAGGTGCTGGCTGTAGTAGAAGAGGACAAAGGGGATGGATGGACACGTGTTCGAAGAAACAATGGCGATGAGGGCTACATACCTACATCTTACGTCACAATCGCTCTAAGCAAATGAGGATCAAAAGAAAGAAAGGTTCAAACTTTGCAAAACTGTTTGCAGTTCTTACCTTTGGACCAATCATGAGGAGGGCATGCCACTGATGGGCATGGTTGCCAGGGCAACCATAACGAAAGAGTTCTTCAGAGGCGCTGAGAGGAATGGTGACAACGTTCAGTTTGTTATGGCTTGCATTAAATCTATGAAATCCTAGTTATCCAATAGCAATATCACACGATGTTTAGCTGTCTGCTATAATGTCACCATACGTCTTTTGGTTTAAGTAAGAAGTCTTTCTCATCATGGGCACTTTGGCAGTGCAAGCTAGTTTTTGCCTCCTTCCACTGCCTAATGAGGCTTTAGCTTCTGAGAGGAAGTAGTAGTAAGTAGAGGAAAAAGAAGAGCATTAGTGCTGCTGCCATTTTTACACTGACTATTAATGCCTGTAACACGTTTGAACAAGTTAACACCTGTTTACATCTTCAGTTAGAAACTGACCAGTTCTGGCCCACAGCAGCCCCACTCCACTGCAGAAACCAGAATAAATGACCTGTTTCAGTTCTCGTTTGTCTCAAGTGATTTTGGTTTTAGCACTTGAGTTTTGAATGAGTTTTGTGGAGAAAGAACACTCTGCTGTTGGTTTTCAGAAGTTTGACGGTTGTGGACAGCTCTCCTGTTGTTGTAAAGCACAAAACACGGCCATGTTACAAACCATTACTGTTAAGACAATCACAGCCATATCATCATACAAGTTAAAACCATTATCAATTGCAAGAAAATGAAGTAACTGTTATTTTCTAACAGCACAGATTGAATATTTTACTAAAATAATTTATTTCAAGTGTATTTAAAAAAATAATCTTTGACATACATTGTACTTTGTATTAAGGAAGTTCTGATGATGCTCTTTTCTCCTTGCACACAGTGGACAGTCCTTCTAGCCAGAAAAGGGAGTAAAAATAATGCACACATATAAAATACTCCATTAAGTCTATTGTATTTATAATATATAATATATATATTTTAGCTGTCATAATACCACTATTGTCTTATTAGCTTTTAGCTATTCAAATAAAGATTTTTTTCATTGCAAGAGGAAACTTAAGGTGTGTAATTTTGTTGTTTAATGTTTTATTTGCAATATTCTAATAAGTTCAAAAGTTGTTCTGTGTCCTGTTTTTTATGTTATTATGGAGCCAGCAACTTAGCAATTTCTTTCCACTTCATGCTAATCTGTCTTTGGTGCCTTCCTGGTTAAGCAATTGTTTTTTTGTTTGTTTGTTTTTTGTCATTTTTGCATATTTTTTTCTCTTTTTTTTCCAAGACTCAATAAATGTAAAAGCACAATTCAGTGTTAAAAATAGTAATGTTACCTCTGGACTTGGAGAAATAAACAATTGAAAGACATTTTTATCTCAAAAAATGTGTGGGTTTCCTGACTAAAATGACTTGAAGAGTGGCTATAGTAACTAAACAAAAATTATGTCACTGTTCATAGTCAGTGTAATTGTGGAAGTTTAAGTGCTGATGTGGTGAAATCATGTGAATGCAGTAACCCTTATTCTCTTGAGGTAATACAAACCCACAATATCTAGGAAGTTGAAACTGAATGAAACGTGAGTGAAAGTGGGATGGAAGGATTTGCAGATCTCATGTTACCCAGCGTTAAAACGAGCACAATTCTCCACTGAAATCACTGCACACTGAGGAACATTGTTATGCATCACTGTTTGTGAACACAGCTTCTCAAGCAATCTAAAAATGTCAATTAAAGCTCTGTCATGCAAAGAAAAAGCCATATGTGAACATGATCCAAATATGTTCCCATCTTCTCCAGGTCAAAGCCCATGGTCTCAGGCAATGTGGTCAGATTAGGTAACATTAGAAACCGCCTCCTGTAGAGTGAAGCTTATCAGTAGATATTTCAAATACCTGAGAATGAGAACAGAGGGGTGTCCAACTATAAACTGTGTATATACCTGTTATTACCCGTAGGTGGCACTGTTGCATCATTCTTTGATGCGTTATCTCCTCTGTGCATAATTACGTTTTCAATATAGGCCATGCATTTGCATACCTGATTAAATTGCACTGACTTCAGCACCATAAGGTTTGTAATGACTAATTAAATAACCCCAAATTGGCAACGCCACCCCTCCACCCATATTACCTCATTCACAACAATAATCAAGAAGAGAAAGACGATGAACACAAATTTAATATAACAAGGTTCAAATGAATTATTCAGTCAGAATTTCAAAGGGAATTAAAAATCACGAGTAGAAATGAAATAGGTCTGCTCAGCGAGGGGAGCATCCAACAGTGGCATGCTGTGACACTGACTGACTGGTCAGATGACTGAGGAATCAGATCATCATTTGTATGCAAAATCGTAATTCTCTACATGCATTAAAGGTCAGCTTTTCAATAAAACTACTGGATGCAGCCAATGTCTTGTGCCTCCCTGGAGCTGCGAAGTAACACAGCAACCTGGCACCTCCACCCACTCTGGTGGGAATATTAATGGGAAATTCACACAGAACACACAGTGAAAAATAAAAACGCTGTTGTAGTTTCATTTTTTTAAATCCATTTTGCGGTCCTGGTAACACCCCAGTCACCTATATAAATGGCTATTTTAAGTAGTGTATTGGCTTTATTACTTATCTTGAATTAATTGAACAACATGTTCTGCAATATGGATCATTAACACCAAATGTCTTACATGTTTGGCGACTGACTTAATGTAACAGATCCCAACTTTGTTTTAGTGATCCAAACAAAAAAAGAAAAGAAAAATAATAAAGCAAAAAAAGGCGAAGCATGCAAGTATTTTGCACTAATGCCTCATTGAAGTAATAGCTTGAATTACATTGTTTTATCATCACCCTTTAGTAAATTAAATAATTTTCTTCTAGAATAAAAAAGAACATCCTACCACTGCAGAGGTTTACATTGCAAAGTGCAACAATAGGCTGAAGGGATGGTAAACATTGGCTGGTGGCTTAGCTGGGCCTTTGACATCTCTGGCAACAAACAAAAGTTTGACTATGGGACTTCAGAAAGGTCACTGATGCAGATGTGGTGCCATGGCTTTAGAAAATACAGTGTTGTCTGCTTTCAGTCAAACCAACAATACCAAAGTGATGGTGCTCACCTTCCACCTCATTTCAAGGCTCAAAAGGCAGATAATTTATCATGATCATCATTAACAATCAATCCTCTTAAGGGAATGAAATACTATGCCAATCTATACAATTAGAAAACTACTGTGATTAATCATTTCTTGAAAAGAATTTACAATAGTATCTAAAATGTGAAGCAATAAAGACTTTTTATCATAGAGGGTGCTGTTACAAAATAAGCAATTATGTCTATGCCCTCTGCACCACAGGTGATTAAAGATCTAAGAAATCAATCTTCCAGCAGTAGCTGCAGGAAAAGAAATAGACAGAGATGGAGGAAAACCTTTAAGCTTTTCAGCACCTCTGCGGAGTGTAATAGTGCATGGTTTTTCTTCTCCATAAAGAACTGAATTTGCAGGATTAGTTGAGCACCTTAAAGTAATTAATGTTTTGTTTAAGAGTTTCTTGGATCCTAAATGGTGAATTAAAAAAAAAAGAAAATTCTTGATTAAATAAAAAAGTTGAGGTGGCTATGCAGAATCTGCAGTTGTCATTACACAGCAGCTATATAAATAAAAGACTCTCAGATTAATAACTGCCTCATGTTGGTTCCTGCAGCACAGCTTGGGTGCAATTTTCTGCTAGTTTACGGCTTCTGTCTGAACACAGCCATTTAACTAAAACTTATTTTTGCCATACTGGTGGCATCCTGTATATGGGAATCCAAAAAGCCTTTAATAAGCCTCGCCAGTCAAAGTATTTTACCATCAAGCTTTTATGCAGTTACAGCAGAGCCAGGACTAACACAGAACTGCTACAGCTCAGCAGTAAGCTTCGTTATACACATATAAGTCATTTACTTGAAGGTATATCCAGTTTTACCAGTACTTAATAACCTAAGTAAGACTAGAGTCATTTAATTTTTAAAGTGCATATAAACAAACCCTTATTCAGATGCAATGTTTTTTTTTCAGGTCTCATTTTAAATATAAAAACAGATGTGATTAACTCTGTTTTAAAAGTTTTTAGAAGCCTTTACATCAATTTATTAACGCAAATTTTGTCCTTTATAAAAAGCAATTTGATGCAAAATTATATTTTTCTTCATCAGAGTATATA
>JBAMHX010000023.1:15661708-15673538 GCA_037177515.1 Pseudomugil tenellus | reverse complement strand
CCCCCCCCCCCCCCCCCCCCCCCCCCCCCCCCCCCCCCCCCCCCCCCCCCCACCACACAACACATGGGTGGCAAAAAACAAAAAAAAAAGCCCAGTATCCCTGGTCTGCTCCCACAAGGGGGGCAGTACAGCAATGGTTTGAAAAAAACATCTCAACACTTTAGTACTGTGATCAGAGAGTCACGGAAACAAACACATTGTGGGAGGGAGGGGGTGGGGTCTCCAGACACCTCCCAAGCGGTCGCAGCCAACTACAGCGCAGTTCTACTCGAGAGAGTCCGGAAGTGGGGAGAAATTTAGAACGAACAAGGTGGGTCATAGCGTCTGTAAACAATCCTTCCAGCGGGGAATTTTCAAGGCTGTAGAGGGAGCCAGATTAGATAATAGCAAACTGTTTGGGTTTAGAGTCTTGGTTGCCACTCTCAGTCTGTTAGCTGATCTCTCAGAATCCAAAACGACCAAATGATGGTCAATTTTCAGTATCCAAGCCAGCACCTCTCCATGTTGTTACACTCTGGAAAAGTTAAAAAAACCCCAGCCACTCCGCCCAGTGGCATCCAGCTTGCGGTTCAGCCACTGGGTAGACTGGCTGGGGTTTTTAAGACAACAGTAGAACTCAATAATTAGTTGGAAGGGAGAAGATACAAACATTAATAACAGCAGTGAATCAAAGATTGACCGGAAACAATAACCTGTAAGTAAAACAGCACTATCTCCTCATAGCCAGTGGGCAATGAAGGTTTCTTCTTCACTGTTGCACACTGCTCAGTGTATGCGTAGGATGGGATAAATAAGATTTAGTGCAGTTTATTTTGTTTATTTTGCTTCTGATTCAACCTAAGTTACAGATAATAATGAAAATACAGATTTCTTTCTTCCTTCTTTTTGTCATGTTTCCTAAAAATGCAGAAGCTGTTAAACAGTTGTACCTTTTGTAACCACACAGCCCAAGAGCTACAAGAATCATAAAAGACCGGA
Source organism: Pseudomugil tenellus (assembly GCA_037177515.1). Taxonomy (NCBI): domain Eukaryota; kingdom Metazoa; phylum Chordata; class Actinopteri; order Atheriniformes; family Pseudomugilidae; genus Pseudomugil; species Pseudomugil tenellus. The sequence continues at coordinate 15,672,560 of JBAMHX010000023.1, read as the reverse complement.
CAGAAGAATGGCAATGGATGAGCGAGTACAGCACAGGGACCTCTCTTAGCTAGTGAGTGTGTGGAAGTGTGTATGTGTGTGTCTGTGTGGACTACACTGTGATGTGAATAATAATTCTTTTCATTCACCAGTGACCATGAGTGTCTGAGGAGTGACTGCAAATCCTCATTTTTGCAGACAAAGCAAAATGGCAGGAGAAAAAAAACGAGTTTTATTTTAAATCTTTGTCTCATTCAACAGATTACGTTTCTCTCCATCTTAGGAGGCTGCACGTAGTCTGGTTTCCAGCTGCATTAAACAATGTTTGAAAGCTGCCTCCCAAATTTATGGCCCAACTTGTAAAGTTGCATTGGCAATTTACTCCATCTTGGAGTTTTTGCTTGGGGTTATTATGTTGCCTGGACAAAAATGGCTTCATTTTATATCCATTTTTCTCCAGTCAATCCGAAACTTTGAAACAACATCACTACGCCTCCAAACAATGTAGCTATTATTTTGTTAATCCCTCTATTTTTGCCTTCATGTTGTCTTCTGAAAGCTAATTATATCTTGCTTCAAGCTGGAAATAATTAGGACTATTTTAAGAATTATTTATAATTTCACACTTACCAGTAATTTGTTTATTTATATACATATACAGTCTTGTTCGTCCTGCAGCTAAGGAATCATTTTACATGCTTGCATTCCCTGCAGGTTTTCAGAGCATGTGTGGTGTAATATTGCCTTGAGACTTGAATATACCCTTGGTAATGATAATAATGTGCATACCTTGCAATGAATACTTTGTTATTCTTCTTTCCAGCCACACATGAAAGTCTCTCAACTTTCCTCTCACCGTGTCTGTGTAGTAGTACACAAGTGGGACACAACTCGTAAAAGCTGATAAGCTGTAACATCACAAAACACAATGTTTTTCAGAAAACAACCTTAATCTCCTTTATCAACTTAAGCTGTTAAATATTCCAAAGTCAAATCAATTTATTTTATTATTCTTGAAAAACTAACACGCAGTCTAGTGTTGGTTTATTGTCCTTCTAACTAATCAAAATTTTTGATAACTGACCCCAATCGACCCATTTAGCACCTGCTAGACAAAGATAACAAAGAGTAAATCATATCTTGACAATGAGTAAAAAATTGGGTATGGAACGTAAATAAGAGAAGGTTAGCAGTAGAAGCGTAACTCTGAGTGGATATAATAACTATATAGAGAACATACAGCCATGTGGTCCCCACCGTTTACACCGCCATGTTGGAAAGCAAGCAACCAGTGATAACCACCGCAAGCCGAGCATGTGCACATGAACTAAAGCATAAACCCAGCATAAACAAACACACAACAAGTATGGATTCGGTATCTATCACTTGCAAAATATATCTGAAATAGCTGGATCGAGTTGCGAATAATTATCTTATTTTATTGAACATCTGGAAGGTGAAGTGGTGAGAAATATCGCCATGGTTCTCTATTTGGCATCGACAATCGCTATAATTTCTGCATTTCATTGATACAGTATTACATGTACATGAAGGTTCTGCTCATAATTGGAAAATTATTTATAAACTCCTTATCTGTAAAAGTCAAGTGTTTTAAAGGCTTTGGCTGTCTTTTAAGACCTATATGTAGATAAATATTAAACTTCGATGGGTCACAGATTGAGTTGTAACACCAGAAACGCAATGACATTGCTCACGCTGGCGTGTCTTTACCATAGATTTTTAATCAAGTAATACACTTTTGGTGTGCACAACGTTCATACAGGAGATTACAAACATGCTGACTCTAAAGAATCTGATTCCTCTAAATGATCCAAATTGAGCATTATATCCTGCAGCCTGAATGTAGCAAGTGCTCAATATACATCTCTAGTATCAGCCAGGATACTTTTATTGTCTGGATTGTTTCATTTTGGTCAACTAAGAGGAAGCCTGCCCAACTACAACACTAGCTACAAATGTGAAATCCATAGTCTACCTGATATGAAGTGTTAACTGCATAATCTGCGGAGCATTGAGTCACTATTTGACTCAGAGAAATATCCCACATACTACAATCTTTCCCAGTTTAACTAGTGTTGAGATTGGTCGGGTCCCGTCCAGAGCAAAAGTCAGTTGACTCAGTGACGTCAGCTGCAAGTCCTACTGTGTCAGTCCGCAGTATAAATTTCCCTTTAAAAAATATCCAAACTTCGTAAGAAATGAATTCTTTCTCATTAATTAGTGTGTTATTGTTTTTATATAAGTGTCAAGCATGTTTATGCCATTTTTTCCATATAAATGGCAAGGATATTTAGGAAAAAAGTTAAAGTACAAGCACAAGAAAACTCTAAAGAGTAGAATAACAGGCCATTATAGCTGCTTCATGCAGAGCTATACTCATGCTCTTTCACACTTGCAGTAAAATGGAAACTTAGCAATTTAGCTTGATCTCATTGTTAACATTTTACAGCCCCTCTTTTCTGCTGGCTCCAAACCTCTTTCCCTGTAGTCTCTCTTTCTCTAGGCAGTCATGTTCATGCAGACTTTAGCAGCAAACAACATCTGAGTAACACATATGGTATATGTCATGTGCATCTACACAATCACAAAACTAGCACAAGCAGACATAAAGCCATATGGAAGCAGCATAATTGCATTGTTCTTTTTGTCGCCAGCAGCCATAATGGCATGACTCATTCTGCAGAGAAACAATCATCCTCCAGAACAAACCTGGTAGCAGCAGAGCTTTGCCAGCTCCTGGGAACCTAAATCCTTTTTGTTGCTTGTGTTTTACTGATATCTGCTCACATCATGCTGACTGAGAGGACAAAAGCTGGTGTCTTTTTAGGTGCCAAACAAATGTGACTGCAGTTGCTTAAAATTCAAGTGGTTTTTGTATTTTTGGCATGACCACTTGCCATGTACTGTCATTTCAATGGGAGTCAGTCATGCAGTCTTGACCAACTCAACTCATTTGAGGCTTTAATGAAATCACACCTCTGTGACTTTCTTGGTTGCTTACGTTTGTTTTAACAACATTCATCAATTGTGACAGAGACTGAATGAGATGCAGCAACATTAATCTTTATAGTCGTGTATTACACTGAAAGGATTAGATTTTGTGGGGTTGTTTTATTTATCGTCCTAGCCTGCCCCCTTGATATGTTGTAAAGAGAAACAAATCAATAATTGCTCAGTTTCAAAGCAAACAGTTAAGGAACAACTTGAACGAGTGCCTGTCAGACTGAAACAAATGACTCTAATCTATGAGTGATTGGACTTGTTGCTGCCTCTCTCTTCGCTACCTCACATTTCCCCCTCTCTCGTTTTTTCTTATTGCCTTCTTCTTTGGCAAATTGAAATTCAAATGAGCCACTGTTGTGTGGCAGCAAACATTTGCCTGCAAAATCATCTTGTAGACTCTTCTTAAGCAAACATTACATAAGATGAGATACAACGGAAGTTTAACATCAAAAACATATTAGTTCCAGGGGTTCTTCTTCGAACATGTATTTTCATTATTTTCCTGTTTCCTGGTGACATCAATTATGATGCCAAGCACAAGTGACAATTTGGGAATAGAACTAAGAAAATGATACATTATACTTTTGAAAGCTCAACAAAAACTTTTTCAATATATTCCATCATTCATTTTAATACACAGACAAGACATAATCAGACTTTAAAAAAATTTAATATGGTTTTATGGTCAAACCAAGAGGATGTATAACTTATTATTCATTCAGTTTTAAAGCTTCTAATTTTAAATTCACTCAGTATTATTATTATTATCCTTATCTGTCTCAAAGAAAGATGTAAATTTAGGATTCAGTTTAGTTAATGACAATATGCTAAAGGATACTATGTATCCACAATCATACGATGAGCAATTCTGGTAAATATCACCATCTTTAATGTATATAACCCTTTGAAGAAACCAAAAGCAAGTTAATTCAACATAAGGAGTTCACAGATAATATCGTACAGCTTGTTTTCTATTACTTTATTTCTGTGCTTTTTTTCATGCTGCTGACTTGTTATATAAAAAAGGAGTAATGTATGTACAGAAAGTAGACTGAAACCTATTTAAAGAGGAAACGTTAATCAAAACAGCCTATAATTAGAAATGGGAGATTGCTATGGTGCACTCAAGACTGAAAAAATGTGTGTGTTGTTTTTTTTTTTTTTTACATCGCTGTCCAGAAAGACTATAAACTGCTGCATTAAAATAATTGAAGAATGTTCTCTATTAAAATTTCTGCTATTTATCTGGCACTTAAGGTTTTTAGCTGAGAAGCAGAGTTTTTCAGTCTCACCAGAGAATGTCTGTTGTTTGCTGGCTGGTCCAACATAACAGTGCCAGAATCAGTAGCTATGAGATGGTGCAATGTTCCTGTGTTATGATGTCCATCATGATGCATAAAAATCCAAACGTATAAGCTGTAACTATGGATATTTTAATCATTCTTCAGTCATTTATTTTGTAACATCAATATCTGGAACATAATTATGATAAATCTGACTGTATGCTTTTAACTCAAACAATTACCAAGTGAGAGCTCAGGAGAAATAAATGAATAATTAATCACAAGTGGAAGAAAAGTTGAAAAATATGACTGTTGAAAATATAAATTATTAGTCTTTATGCCCAAATTCTCCTTGACGGCTAAGTTTAAAGTGTAATGTAGTTCCATGGATTAGTGTTGTTCGTGCACAAATAATTGTTGTCAACTCAGTACCAACAAGAAGTGGAAAGAGGACGAAAACCTGTCAAAACACAACAGGAAAAACAGATCAAAGACAATAGCAAAATAAATAAATAAATCAAAACCCTGGTCTGTACTGGTGGGAATTTGCAACATATTGTGTTATGAATTTATGTGTCAAATTCAGTTATGCTTTGAAAGTAACGGAGAAAGACTTGACAGTCACAACAAAATTGTCCTTTGTTTTCCAGTCTTCCTAGTGTAACAACATACGATTTGTTTGTGGTCTGAAACACCATTTTAGAAAAAAATAAACTGAATTGTTTCCACTTCTTTGTGCTGTATAATATTATGCCTAAAAGCCTTTGTTGTCTATGACAAATGTCCTAATAATGTCACTTCTTTTTACATGTGAATGGTGATTATATAGCTACCCTCACTTTTGAAGCTGTCATCTATCCAAAAGACCTCCTCCATCTGTAACAAGGATCAGGATGCAGGATGACCTCAATCTCTCACTCATCCTGAGGGCTCCCCATCCGCATTTAACCTTCCACATCCCACAGATGTAGGGATGTGATGCCATCCTGACATGTTACTGATACAATTCTTAAATCTTCTGATTCTCTTAAGGCACACACACACACACACACAGAGACACACAGACACATACAGACATAAACAAGTCAAAGTAAAATACTGTGGGGTGCAAACCCTGTTGGTTAATTTACAGTTCTATCAAACAGAGCTTAATACAGTTCAAGACTTAATGATAGGAGCACTTTAATTATACAACACTGGCAGACTGCTGGAGACACGTCAGCAGCTGTAAACCTTTCTTTATGCATGGGTATTCACATGCAAGACATATGCACAAAAAAAACATGTGTTTTGTGTTACTCTGCAATGCTTCTTGCTGTAGAACCTGTCAGCTGCTGTCAGGTGTGCTGTTTTAGTGCTATGGATGGTTGGGAAAGAGTGGGGAACCTACTGTGGAAGTGTATTCTGTATTCTGCAAGTGCCTGTCTGTGCTTTTTCATCATAAAGACCTCAAAATGGCAAGTCGCCTGGCTTGTCTCCATTTACTCTGCTTATGCTCTCCCTCACTGTCTATATCCTTCCATCCCATTGGGCCCAAAAAAGCCCTGCTCCTGTTTTTCTGCTTCGCAATTTGGTCTTCGTTTTCCCTGTCAGGCAGTGAGATACTGGTTCAGCTTCAAAGCAGTGACCCACACAGGGGTTGCTGCGTTCCTGACAACATTGCAGAAGAAATAAGGAAGTCAGAAGGTTTGCAAAGCAGGAATGAAATAGGAGACAACTCAGTTGTTGTTGTGGAAGTTTAGTAATGAAGCTCCAGAGATTCCCCTCATAGTGACAAAATTAGAGTTGCTTGGCTGTCTCACTTTTTTCATCTCTTTTTCTCTCTTTGTTATTTTCCTCTGGCGAAAACTAGGAAAACATTGCACTGAATAATCATACTCATTCAGTGTCCTACTTACTTGGAAGTACAATTAGAAGTAAGCGTGAGGAACTGTAAGTGAATGGGAATTGGATAACAGCTCCATTTGTGCCCCGTGTGTTTATCTTTCTAAGCATCTCTATAACTTCATGAAGTTTTCCCTGCTTGTCGCTTAAGTGATGTTGGTGGCAGATGTTGCAAAAGCATTTGATCAGAAAAATATGCATTTAAAAATAGAGAAAATGAAGCTGAAAGAGGGTTTACTGATGAAGGAAACGGGTTTCTCAGATGAGTATTATGGCAGATATCTGCCACCAGAGGCAGATTTTTGAAGAAATGTAGATGAGCATATTCACAGTGTAAGTGCACTTGGCTGTGTGGCCCTTGATAATAAACGCACATCTTGGTTTTTTTTTCCTAAACACTAATCATTTAATCAGACTCACTTCTTTTCTTCAGCTGCTCATCACCACCTCTTCATCTCTGTAATCTTGTGCTCAGCTTTTTCTCTGCTGAACGGCCTGTTTACACTTTGCTCAGCATCTGGCTTCTTTATTGCAACTTTAATTTCAGCTACCTGAAATCCCCTCATCTGTGCTGCCTGGCAAAGTCCTACAAAGCATTGATTTTCAAACCCCAGTATTAGTCTTAGCGGCATGTTTTATGATTAATTCAAGGCAGGATTCTCAATAAAGTTCCTTTGTAGTGCGATAGCAGCTGTCACTAGAACATTTGCCAGGTGGATTGCATTATAGTCTCACACGTGTACCCTGCAGAAACAAAGTGCATCAAATTATTTATATTTCTATATTTCACTTGAAGTAAATGCACCTACATAAATGAACTGCAATCCAGACAATGAGAAGAAACTCCATACCTATACCAAGATAGTCATAAGTCTGTTATCTGCTTTATTTGGGCTTGCAGGTATGTTTTAAAACATGATTCTTGATATATTTGTCAGAGGGTTTTAGCTGACTGGTGTGGGACACCATCTGTGCTTGCAGTAAACCTAAATCATTGTTTAAAGTGTCTATGCAGCATCTTTCCATGCCCTTTTAGTTCCTGTGCTTTTTAATCTATACATGCCACTAGGCTTGGCAGTTACACCAGAAAACATGGAATTAGTTTCCACAGTTATGCAGATGATACACAGCTTTACATTTCCATTTCTCCTGATGATACCAGGCCAATGGATATACTTTTTAAGTGCATTAGACATTAAGTCCTGGATGGCAAAAAAACTGTCTACAGCTTAACCAGGACAAGACGGAGGTTTTAGTAATTGGTCTTGAGGCCCAGAGAGAGAAACATTTAGTCAAAATACAAGCACTGTTTTTTAATCCATTGTCACAAGAAACCTGGGTGTTATCATGCGTGCTTTTATCACTAGTCGTACTGCAATGTTCTGCTCTCTGGTCTCCCCAAAAAGACTCTCTCAGGTTTACAACCATTACAAAATTCACCAGCACGTGTCCTGACTTAGACCAGGGGGGCAGGAGCACATTAAACCAGTTTAAAATCACTGCATTGGCTGCTTGTGTGTTTTAGGATCAATTATTTTACTAATTTTTAAGTGTCTTAATGGTCTTGGGCTTTCTGATCTTTCAGAACTGCTTTTACTCTATGAACCCTTGTGGACCCTGCACTCCTCCGGCAGAAGGCTCTTAGTCATTTCCAAAGGGAGAATACACACTCACAGCGATGCGTCTTTCCAGTTTTGTGGTCATCATCTATGGAACAGTCTGCCAGAGGAGAGCACCATCCTTTTTAGAGCATATTTTTTTTTTATCTTTGCTTTGATTAGTATTTATTGTTTTAGTTGTACTTATTTGTTTATTTATCTATTTTAGGCTCTTTACTATTTTCTGTTTCATGCCCCAGTGTGTTTTATAAATAATTTATTTATTAATTTTTCTCACTTTTTGAATTTCCAGTGTTTCCTCTAAAGAGTCTCTGCACTGGGAACTGTGGTTGGCTGTGGCTGGCTGTGGCTGCTGGTGGCTGCTCTCTGGCTTGTTGGCCCTGGAATTTGGTTTCGACCTTTTCTCTTCTCTGGGCAGCGTTTTTTTAGCCTGCTTGTGGTATGTGTGCATGTACATGTATGTGCGGTGGTTATGACGTGCGGGAAATTTGTGGACATGCAGAATTGTTTTTAATGTTTTAATTGCACTATAAAGCACTTTGAACTACAACATATGTATGAAAAGGGTTTTATAAATAAAGTTTGACTTGATTTTATCAGTATGTGCTTGTGAAAGATAGATTTTAAATTAATCTTGTTTTAGTGTTGCTATTATGTTGCACCTCTGCTGCTATAAAGACTTAACTTATTAACTGAGCCATAACTGCACTGTTATGGATACACTACAGCATTTTTGTTATTTTCTTAGTGATGCACCCCCATCCATGGCGAAACCTACAGTGCAGTCTCTCAGCCTTATGACTGCTGGGCAACAGTGGCTCCAAAAATGCATATAATAGATGTCACGACACCTTCAAACAAGTCTGGATCACAGAGTCAGTGTAACAGAATGTAATGTTATCTAAAAGATTGTTAAAAACACTAAATCTGTGCAAAAGGTCTGAATCTGTTGTGATTGTCAACAAAATTAAGCTGAAGTTAGTCTGTAAGAGGAGTTGCAGAAAGACTAAAGACCACATTCAGAATTAGTTAAATCTAATCAGGATGAGGATGTAAACTTGAAATCCTTTGTCTTGTGTGCATGCAAGTCTCTACAGGCATCCCTAAACTTCCAGTCAGGTTTTGATGTTTTCTCCTAATACTACCTTCAGCTTATCCTATTTATACTCCACTCTTACTTTCTCTACATGAGAGAGGAGTTTGGTGTCTTTGTCGCAGGGTTCTTTCTGGCTCTCAGAGTCATGTTTGATCCACTGGGTGGCCTGTGTGCAAACTGCTCCTCCTTTTTGCTGAAAGTCAAGAACACACTGACATGAATAATTAAATAGCCAGGCAGGGAGAGGCTTATTCTTCTCTTTTACAGAGCCCAACATCCCACTAGTGTTACCCTGTTTGTCTGAGTGCTAAAGCTCTACTGAATCTGTTATGAGCCTTTGCTCTCTGATGATCCTCCCCTCGCTGCCTTGTGAGATTGACTGGGATTTAATCAGTAGTTACAACAACACTGTCAGAAACTTAAGATGTTCAGTATCATTACAGTTTCCACTTTTGCTTGACACTTTCCCTCTCTCTTTTGCTTTTTCTCACTTGTCTCTCTACCTTTCCCAGTTCTGCTCTAGTGGGACTGCGAGAAGGGCAAAGGGAACATGCTAGTATTATGAAATGTTTTGATTGTGGCTTGGACATCTGTGTCCTTAAGGAAATTGAATTGACCGGCGGTTATGTCTCCATACAGAGGGCTCAGTGACCTTCTTCACCTCATTTTTATCAGCTGAGTTCCACACTCGGCTTGGACGTGTCAGCAGGCCATCTCACATCTACCAGTGTGGCTATAGGCACAGCGAGGAAGCAGAAACACTTGAAATGTATGCCCCAGAGGGACAAGATGTCCTATTAGAAATCCAAGTCAACATATGTTCAATGAACTTAGTGAAGAGCCACTAGCTATTTTCTTCCTTCGCTTTTCTCGCCAGTGTTCATTCGATTACACTTATGAGTCCACTTCTGTGCAATTGAAATTCCACTCTGTTCTTGCTCTCCTCTCACATACCTGCCTGCCACTCTCATCTGCTGCCGCTGCTCTCTCATTGTCTCCACATCTCGCTTCATTTCCTTCCACTTGCCCACAGCTTACTTTTTCTGTGCCTGCTCTTCATCTCTTCCCTCACGTCTCTTCTATGCTCAATTGTAAACACAAAGCACATAATTGCTCCCTGTGGCCCTTCGATTTTCAAATAATTGCTATAATGATGCTTGCTGGTTTGAAAATATCCCCTTATTCCAATCTTTGCCCAAGGTCACTTTAGATACAAATAAAAAGAGGCAAGTAAAACAAACAACCCCATTGTTCCTACTCATCACCTCAAAGGAAACTTTCTTTTTCCCTGCTCCTGTATTGTAGGAATGAAGTTGTTTTCATATTGGGAAGAATGTTTTTGATGGCAGCCCTTTATGTGAGTGTCTCTTTGTGTGTAAAAACAATAAACTACAGCAGCAGCTTGTTCTTTTCATTTTCTTCTGCAAAAAACTCCTACCATTGAGACCTCTTTCCTTCTTGAGTGTGTGTCACAGTCATGTCAGAATACACTGTTTTGTGAATAACCTCAACAGAGTGTATGCATGTGTGAGTATCACTGGGAAATTTAGTGGCTTGACAGCACTGCTCCTCAGAGACTGCAGCGCTGGGATGCTGCGTGACATCACCTGTTGCTAACACTGCATACGTTGACAGTAATGGTGTGAAGCTTCAGTCAGGCTGTGATTGCAGGACAGCAAGATGATGTAAAGATCCAGGTTCCCCTGTGAGATGGTGCTGCTTTGGTGATGGATGAGCCTGCAAATGCAGAGTGGGGTGGTCAGATGCAGGGAGGCATTGCCATCATGCACCTTGCCTCCATCTTTCTGCTGTGGTGAATTCAAAATTGAAAAAGGCTCATTAATATGCACAGGGAAGGGGGGGGGGGGGGGGGGGATGACCCCCTCCCCCCCCCCTCCCCCCCCTTTGTTTTTTTTTTTTGGGGTGCTTTTCTCCACCCACTCCCCCACCCCCCCTCCCCCCCCCAC
>JBAMHX010000023.1:15643270-15655634 GCA_037177515.1 Pseudomugil tenellus | reverse complement strand
TATTTCCTTCAAAAATAGCTAAGATACTGCGTATGATCCTCAAGCTCCCAGGACTGAGAACCTGAGCTTGAGATGAACAATCAGCCGCTATACCCAAGTATGGGTAAATATGTGTGTGTGTGTGTGTGTGTGTGTGTGTGTGTGTGTTCGCCAGTCTGGGGGACATATTGCTCCAGTTTCTTGTGTTCCTTTTCCCTGATATTTCCACCATTGTTGATGGTTATATCCATCACTGCGGCTTTCCTTTGCTGCTAAACCATGATCATTATGTCCGCTTGTTTCGCCAGCACAATTTTGTCGGTCTGAAAGTGGAAGTCTCCCAGGATCTTACCCCTGTTGTTCTCAACTACTTTGGAAGATGTTTGTCATTGAGTCTTAGGGATCTCCAATCCATATTCTGCACAGATGTTTCTGTGTGCAATCCTTCCACGCATTCTGTGACTGCCAGTGTCTTGCTCCACGCGATGAAATGCTGGATTATTTCAGTGGTTTCTTTCCACAGTCTGCACCTGGAGTCCTGCCCGGTGTGGTATATCTGAGCCTCAATGGCTGTGGTACTCAAAGCTTGCTCCTATGCTTTCATGATTAGTGACGCTGTGTTGTTCTTCTGTTCAGCCCTCTCTAGCCTTTGGTGGGACTTGGTCACATTGGCCATTTTAGTTATCAGTAGCTGTCAGTAATACATGGCATGCAGGGATGATTCCTCCATTTTTTTCTCTTCCAGGTTCCAACGCCTGAGACATTCATTATATGCTTTGTCCCATGAGCCCATCTTCTTAATGTATCCATGGAGCTGGGATGTTTAATCTTGGATAGAGACCCTGATTCTCAGTCTAATCGGTCTACCTCTTTTGTGCTTATCAGGTAGCCTCTTGACACTGGACATGGACTTCCACACATATATAAATGGATACAAATGAATAGATGCTTGGTTCTTTATATGAATTATTTGTTCTGCCTCAATGTGTTTATGGCAAAGCTTACATTACCTGTGTGTTTAAGGGGAAAGGCGTGTAATTTCCTCTAAAGTGGTCATGCAATAACAAGTCATGTCAAATATTCAATACATTTTTATGTTTGGTTGTAACTGTAACCTTTAGTCCTGGTAAGAAAAAAGATCTGTTAAGTACATCTTGTTACAGTGAGCACAATTTTGCACAGTTTCATAATTGCCTGCATATATGATATGGGTTTAGCACCTTTTCCCTTTGTTCCTCAACAGCTGCTGCAGTTAGATCATGCTATATTTAATGTTTGCTGTAAGAATACAGAGTCGGACGATTTTACTTTTTTTTTACTTTACATAATTTGTTAACCAGCTCCATGAGTGTCTGTATTTAGTATGAATACACTAGTGGTTTATTTAGTATTTCAGTGTGTTAAATGTTTGTGGAAATTACAAACGGAACCATTTTCATCTGATATTGTTGAAATGCTGCGCTTTCATTTTGTTTTTTATGCTGGTTTAAATGTCAGCTACCACAGAGAATGAACTCATCAAGTTGTCTTCAGTTCTGCCCTTATTGATAGAAAGGTCATCTTGCATGAATAAGATCACCATGGTTACAAAAGACAAAAAAAAAAAAAAGAATTGTTGTATGTCTTCTGGGTGCACTGCAAAGAATGAATGCATCCTCACTGACCTTAAAGATGAAAAGAATAAAAGGACAGTTCTGTCTGCTGTCCTTTTTTGTCAAACTGTCCTTTATAGGAGTAAAAATGCCAAAATGGCTTCATGTTTATTTTCAGATGTAAATAATAAAGTAGATGCAACAAATGGGTTGCTTTTGGTCCTATGTGCCTCTGCAGAGAGCTCCAGGGAAAATTGTGCAACTAACAAGATTATAGGAGATTGGAGCTTGACAAGTGACTCTAAGTGAAGAGTCATTTCTGATCAGCTGCAAGCACCTCTTACATTTTGCCTCTTAGTCTCTGTCTTCTTCTCAACCTTTTGCGCCATCACATGTACCTTTTACCAGAGCTTTTGCTGCTACATTCAGTTCACCTTGGTAAAATGAAATGAAATAGAAGTGGAGGATGTGGCTCTTAGATTTTACACCGTGTATATGTAAGCATGCAGTTTCATTACCAGTTTTATCTGGCTGTGTAATGCGGCTCAAGAGATTGTCAGTATTCACATGCTGTCACCCTCTTCTTTTTATGGCTTGGCTGAAGAAGTAACAGCTGCTGACCACATGTGAGATGAGTGTAATAATTTCAGGATTACAATTTTAGATATTCTGCTTTTAGGGATTATAGATGATAAGAAGAAAAATATTTTTGATGGCACCTCACATGCATTTAGCCACATTTCTGTGCAGGTTGTATCATTATTCTACAAACAATAATTGCTTCCGTTTAGTAAAAAAGAAACCAAAGATACAAAAAGAACAACATCTATCAGCACCTATTTTTCTTCAGAAAATACAATGAAAATACAACAACGTAAATGGTAAAGAGGATGTTTATTTGTCATCACAAATAAAAAGAACCATGCTTACTCATCACATAAACAAAAAGAGAAGCTCTCCTTTATATCTTTACCGACTTTTGTCGGAGTGTATTTTGAGAATGTGAATAATAGCACTCTATGAAGATTGAAATTCTTTTTAAAAAAATCCAAGCCTATCCCCATATATTGAAGCTCCCAACCCCAGCCCCTTCCCAAAACATGAACCTATCTCCACCCAGCTCCTTTGTTCCTCCTGAACAATGATCACAGCATTATTTGAGAGGGCCAGCTTTTTGGGCCTCAGTCTCCAGAAGTCTTAATAACCTGAAAGAGTGTGACATTGTAAAGCACCTGGTGTCCGTTGTTCCAGGTGTACAGAACCCTCTCCCTGGGGTTATAGTCCATCATGGAGATATGGGAGTACTGATTGTGGAACGGGATGTCTGTGTACTCATAGCTTGATGTGTTGGTGTAGTAAGCAAAGTAGATCTTGGCACCAGCGAGGTGGGAGTTGGTGACATACAGTGTGCCACAGATCATAAAAGACTCTCCAGCACTGCGCTTAGGAAAGCCAGTGTCCCAGGTCTGCTGGACTTCCAGACTCTGAGGCTCCAGTCGGCTGATGACAATGTTCCCAGCGTTGGGGATGGTGGTGTAAACAGCCCAAAGGCCATTCTCATCTGCCATCAGATCGATGTCAGAGGAACCTCCCCAGGAGTAGGGAAAGGTGTTGTTATAGCCGGCCCCGCTCAGACTGCGCTGCACCAACACGCTTCGAGAACGGAAGTGGTACTTAATGATAATGTTGCTCTGGTACTTGTTGTAGTACAGCGAGCCGTTGTAGACCACATGGCCGGTGCCAGCCCAAGGGTGTGGCAGCAAGTGTTGCACAAAGTTCTGTCCCTTTATGAAATCATTCATTGTTCGGTATTCCAGGACACGTCGCCCCTTGAAGTAGCCATCCATGGACCACACCTGTAAAAAAAGACAAGAAAAAAAACAAAAACAAAAATAAATCCAAGTGAAAAGAGAGGTCAATCTGAAGGAGCTACTGAAAAGCTCTCACAGGAGATTATTGATGTGTTGCACCTGAAACACCTCTCTGCACAAACACCCTTTGTGATGATGTTTTATTATTGTCAGCATCAGTCCACTGAGCAAAGCAAAACTGATGTGTGTGTTGGTGTGGTGAATTTATTTGTCTAAGTATGTGCCTTTATGCAGTTGTGGATACATAGATGAATGTGCACAACTGTTGATCTCTTGCATGCGGGTGAAGATGTTGCCTGTGCTTTGCAGTCAACCCCTGCTTGTGTTTCTTGCCCTTTCCAGTTCACATTTACAGAAAATCAATCCATTTAGCAACTCTATCTTTTCCTCAAGCACTCTCAGCGGACACCGCTGACGCTGACACCGTGCCTCACTGGCTGCGTCTCCCATCTCATTTCCTCAGCGCTTCTACTGAAGCACAGTTCAGCTTTTAATTGATTCAATTAAACATTTGGATTAGATATTTATTTTGCCCTTAACATCTCAATAGGAACTCTGCTGAGATGCAATTTTATCACTGATTTTCTTCCTTCAGTGGTTCTTGCTTGTCCCATACTTGGCTCTTTCTCAGGTTTAAGATTAAACACTGCAGTGAGCAAAGGGGATGGGCATGAGTGGAGTTGCACAGAGACAAAATGATGGAGGCTGTCGATTATGGAACAAAACATTTATCTGCATGAACTTACTAAAATCATTCATTCAATTCTCAGTTATTATTGTGATAATTGATGCAGATCTTGATGCAGTTTCCTTTAAAAGGGTTAAACTTGCTCTCAGCAAGTAAGGTGATTAAAAACAAAGATCAGTACATTCAGTCCCAGAAATTGACCTTTTCTGTTTGCAACAGCTATTTAGCCTGTTATGATTTATTGCTTTCAGAAGAAAGGCCAAACTCATATCTTCTCTTAAACTTAATTAGCTTTTATTTTCCCCAATAGCACCTCTTCCCCCCTTTCCATCCCCTTCACATGGCCCTCCCTTGAACATTTTTCTTTCTCTCTATTTGCTAACCTTACATACCCACGTGACATCCCATCAACCAAAGCCATTACTATACCATCTGAGTCCTGGGCAACTTGGAACACTCTTGGTAATTACCCAGCTGATTTAAAAAACAACTTTAGTTCAAAAAAGTAATTTATTTCTCCTCTGATGATGAAGTGATTCATCAGCTTGGGTTTGTAAGACAGGGAGGAGGAGAAGAGATGCAATCCATCAGTGACTCCGTTTTGCATTCCCATTTCTGTCAGTATCTTTGCTTTTCTAGAACTCAGAAGTCCTACTCAGACAAAGCAGTCAATCAGTCACTAACATGCCATGACAGCGGTGCTGTGAAGGATATTCTTTTTCATTGAGCAGCTGATAGCATTCAGTCAACTTTGTTTATCTTCTATGCTTCCTAAGCTTCAAAGAAAGCTTCAAAGTGGGAAAGACTAAAAGACTCACTCTGTTGTCTGAGCTTGGTATCATGGTATCTGTCATCCACGAGCCGAACCTTGACCCTGATGCACGCACAGTGATGGGATTACTAACACCAGTGAGCTTCCCACAGCCTGCAGGGACAAAGAAGCAGAACACAATGAAGGATATACTTTACATAAAATGTTTTGTTGATAAAAACATTGATAAAAAAGTGTTTTTGCAAAAAAATAAAATAAAATATCAGGAGCGTTTCAAGTTACTTCAAAAAGTAGTAAATTGGACATGGATTTGCTACATTCTCTGCTCATATACTAAATATTACATATAAAAAGATTTTATTATATTATTATGTCATTATGCCATGTAGTTTTTATGTAATCTGGTAGAAAAACAGGTGCTACGCTTAATACTTTGCTATCATGAAAACATCATTTTCTGATTGCTTAATCTAAATAAGGTCATATTCACATATGAAGCATGATGTATGATATCTATTTACTTATCTATTTACTCTGCTGTTCAACATTACATGCACAAAGCTCAAGGATTGCCACCTCTGCTTATTATAAGTGACTTGGCTTGTTTTAAATGGATAGAGTAGCTTGGCTGTGACCAAGTTTAGTACACAAAACAAGGAATACACCCAAACATATTAAAAGTCCATATATTGAATGGTATAGAGAACATGATGTAGGTAAAAGTCATTACTTGTAGTATCACTTGTAGATAATTTTTACAGGGACACAGCTCATAGTATCATCTGAGTAAACACAGATAAAGATTTGTGGATATATATGCATCATGTCAGACTCTGCATGAACAAACCAGGATGATGCAGAACAGCTCTTTTAACTCCAACAAAAGTAAGAAAATACTCTAATGTGCAGTAAAAAAATCATTAATAAGCTAAAGGCAAAATATATCTGCAATCTTTTTTTCTTGTTAAAACCTGACTTTATGTTATTTGTTTAAAATAGCCAGTTATAAATATTTCACTACAACACAATCAGTTATCAATTAAACAAAAAAAAAAAACTGTTTGGTTTTGCAAATAATGTAAAAATGGGGACAGAATGAACAGTTTTGATTATCTTCAATGTCTTCCTCTTCTGTTTTGTCCATTTAATTGCTTAATTAATGTAATAACATTTGATGAGAAAAAAAGTAATTTAGGCAACCCACACGCACTAATTCCCACATATTTCATACCTAATTTCTGCATGCAGGAGTGAAGCCTGGTCTCCAGTAGCAGAACTCTCTGGCGCAGCTCCTCATAGTCATAAGCTCCCATCTCCTCTTGGATGGCCATGAGAACCAGGGATAGATTCCTCACCTCCTCCCGAAGACGCAGGATCGTCTTGGCATCAGTCTTGTACTGCTCCAGCACTGGCAGCAGGGGGCGTATCTGGTTCATCTTCTCATTCAACTCCTATGAAGGACATTGTAGAGAAGCAGATATGGATAATAAGAATAAGAGTGGTGAATAATGAGGATGGAAGATTAGGTTGCTTGAGCAAGTCGATAAAGCAGATTCCATAATTGTAGATCTTGTTCTTCTACTTTAGCATCTAATTTTTTATCTCAGTCAAGATCTTAGCTTGTCTGCTTTTCCTTGGTTTAGCTTGCTACGTTTCATGATTTAGCTTGCTGGATTTTCATTCCATTGATGGGAGATTTAGTGAATGTGTTGACTGACAGGTTTCCTAATATTAGTCCATCCATCTTTTATCTGTCCCACTTACTCCAGTGAAGGGTCATAGGTAGCTAGAGCCTATCCCAGCAATCATTGGGCGAGAGGCGGGAAACATCCTGGACAGGTTTACAGTCCATCACAGGGCCAACACACAGAGACAAACAACCACTCAAACACACATTCACTATTAAGGACAATTTCAAATGACTAGTCTACCTAACATGCATGTCTTTGAATGGTGGGAGAAATCTGGAGGATCTGGAGAAAACCCATGGTAATGCAGGGAAACTTACACACTCTGCAGAGAAAGGCCACTGTCTGAGCCGAGACTCAAACCAGTGACCTTCTAACTGTGATGGTACAGTGCTAACCATTACACCATGCAATCCCTGTCTTTGTGCACTTTAACAATAACAACTGTTTAAGTATCTATGATCCTCATATTAATGTTTTTGAAAAATAGGTTTTCTAAAACTCCCTATTATGTTGAGGAATCGCATGATTTTATTTTTTCTTAAACTGATCCATTGGTCTTTTTCCTGGCATATGTTACAGATGCGGGAATTTGACCCTAAACTAGATGACTAATGATGAGAGAAAAAGGACAATGCGTCTTTGTGTGGAGTGTGAAGCAGCATGGGAGCGGGGCTGAATGGCTCAGAAATGGGTGTATCAATAAAGGCCGCCACAGGAGGGGCTGTTTCCTCCTTGTTAGGATTTATCGTAAATCTGGTGATGGAGCAGCTCTCAGCCCCATGGCGCCAGATCATAAATCTAATTTTCACTTTTTCAAGCTGCAAAAAATCCCTCTCGTTAATCTCCCGCGCCCTGCCATCGGCAACTTTAAGCTGCGCACATTCATCAGCTAACCTGCTCTGGTCAAATTTGGCTTCTTCTTTTTCTAAAATGAGAATAAAATGTTAGATGTGCACTTAGATAAAGCCAGTGATTTAGCACACTCCACTGTATATTCCAGTCTTCTGAAGTTTTACTGATGAATTGATTCATTTCAAAGACATTTTTATTTCCTTAACTGGATTGACTTCCATAAAACAGTGAAAACAAAACATGGCCATTCACGCTCGCCTTGTCGCTGGATCATGAGTTCAGTGGCAAAGCACACTTAGAATTTATCAGGGCATCTTTTAATCAAACTATTTTATGGCCCATCTAATATCTGTATGAGCTTGAGAAATGTTGAGGAAGCCTGGGCAAGACAGACTGCAGGCAGGAAGACAAAAAGGCCCACTGATAATGGCAGCTAAGCCTTTGCTTCTGCCGAGACAAAGTAGAGATAAATGTGAAAATATTCACCTGCTATCTAAACGCACGTGCCAGAATCTTTAGCTTATAGAGTCCTAAAAGAAGCAGAGATTGTAGGAAGTAAAATAGAATTTAGATAACTCTTTGGTTCAAGTCTTTAATAATTCAGGAGTATGTGATTTTCCTTAGATTAGCCTACCTCTGTACATGACCCAATAACTCAGATATAGTATTGCAATTGAGTTTATGTATCTATGTTTATAAGATAGTCTATCAAAAGCCGTACAAGCTTTATTGTCCGTGAAGAACCAATGTGATTGCATTACATTTGGAAATGTTTAGCAATCAATTTCACATGAGCAGTATCTGCATTTGCTTGAGAATGAGTATGTATGCTCTGGAGTGGAGAAGACGATACACAACCAGTTACCTGAAAGCCCTTTGGATTGAGGCTGCGGGGATTCTCAGAGACCACCTTTAGCTTTCCATCAACTACTTTCATTATGCTCTCTGTGTTCCTTACATACTGTAGATCTCTGTAGGTTCGCAGGTCCAGCACCTCCATAGACTGGCTGATGTTCTGAACCTGTCACATGTGAAAATACACAACAACTTATTGTTAATTCTAACATTATATTTGGCTTTATGTTGTATTCATAGGACATCATCATAATTTTTTCAGCACTGATGCAAGTTTCCTTTTCATGCTCATTAGTGTTTAAGATCTGGTTATTGAACAAACCTTATTTCACCCAGTTTTTCTTTTTTTTAGGTTTAGTTATGGCTTCACAAGATGTTCAAGCTTCATATGTTTCTAGCAGTTTCATGGTTTCTAATACAGAAAACTTTGCCCTCACTTGAAAGTGTGTTTGTTACTCTCTGTGTTTCTCCTTCACTTTACTCTTAACTGCCTGCTGCAATTAGCTGCAGCTCCCCAGGGATGACCAGCCACAGAAAAAAAAGAAAAACGATTGAATTCAAGGTATTGCTGTTCCTGTTTTGCTACATTTCAATTCATGTGATTTTCTTTTTTGATACCAACAGACATGTTTTAAATTGGATTGTGTCTTGAAGTTGCACCAAAAAAAAGTGTGAAATTTGTTGTGTGTCTCTTTTTCTTTGGGTTTGTACAGAGAGATGAGCAAAAAGAACCTCTGGTTACCTGCAGCAGTTCTCAAGGTACCAAAATATAATCTTAAAATATCTCAGTAGAATTTACCTAATTAAGCTGACATTGATCCACATTTGTTTGGAGAAACTTATAAATAAAAATGTGAAATACTGATAACATTTTAAAGAAGAAACAGTAAATGAGCTGTATTAGTATGGAGAATACAATTAAAGAATTACACTGCGAAGGGGAGAAACACATAGTTTAGAAAGGAAAATAAATTACAATATTGTGATGCGCCAGTGTTTGGTTTTCTGGAAATTATATTGGTTAGCAAAGAGAATCCAGACCTCTTTGTTAAACATCAACCATCTTCTAACAGATTTTAACAATGTTATTCATGCTGCAGCTGTATTTTACTTTGTGGGTGTGAAACCAGAGGATAGAATAAAGCTAAACTCAGGAGACTTGATGAAAGATTGATAAAAGCGACAGAGGATGACGAAACTGACAGAAATGGAATTTCATCTTGTGGAGAGGAATTCTTTGGTGCTGCTTCTATATAATAACCTCTGTTCACATCATTTCTATGCTTTCCCTGGCAACCTATATAGCACACTCCTTGGATGTGTATCAGTTGCACACAAAATTAAAAATCAGATCAAGTAAGTCAATCAGGGCTTTTCTAACTGACTCTATTGGAGATTGTTCAGCAATCCATTTGTGCAAATTGCAGCCCTAAGATCCCTTGTATCCTTCAATGTGAATGAGATGCAGAAGGGCAGAAGAACCCATATATCTCTGTCAGTCAAGAAAACTGAATCTATAATTATAGCTGATCGGGCAATTTAGCGTAGAGTAACCTGTCTGTTAAACCAACTGCATCATATTGATGAAAAATCTGTAAGCTGAGGCCTGGCATGAGCTTTTATACCTGCTTGCATGAATCATGGAAAATAAACAGCTTCACATCTTCTACATCTCTCTCTAAATGACAGAAGTTTTACCTGAAATTCTACCACGGTAAATAAAAAAAGGTATTCTTTTAATAATAAAAGAATAAAAAAATAAAAAAAATAAAAATAAAAAAGTAATGTTTTAAAACTTAAATGATAAAACATTTGGACTCAATAACACTTCTTTCTGTAAGAGTATATCCAAACCTTGGAGTTTTTCTGAAATTACGGTGAGACCATTTTGTTTGGAGTTATAGGCAAACTTTCTGGCTAAAATTGTTCTCTACATATGTCAAAGATTAGAATCTTTATCATATTGAGTGATAAAAGTGTAGAAACAACCCTGATATTATCTATTTAAAAAGAAGTTTCTATTTTTACTGGGAGTTGCATGATGTTTTGGACACGTGAAGATACACGGAGACATAAATTCCAGCAAAACCAGGTGGAGAAATGGCTGGGAAAAATGACATTTCCTTTTTTTGTCCAGTTGTACTGTAGCATCAGCAATGTACCTTAAAAACTGATGAACTTTTGTACATTTTTTTTCTGTAACTTTAAAAAAAAACCAAACCTTAACCCTTAATGAAAGTTGTATCTGCATGCAGAAAACTACACATTTCAGACAACCACAATAATTAAAACTTACCTAAGTTTCATGTGATTGTACTGTGGGAGGAAGTCAAAGTACAAGGCAAAAACTGGAGGACATGCAAACTAATAAGACCACAGCTAAGATCTGAAGCAATATTTTTTATCCAGTTTACCTGGATTCTCTTAAAAGACCATTCCTATATCTTATAATGTACTAATATAGAAAGTATATAATATAATAAGGTGAGCAGATTCAGAGTCAGAGCTTGGTGTATTGTATCAAACCAAAGATAACAGGGACCCAGTACAGTTGGATAGATGTATGCAAACTATGGAATATGAACAAAACTGAGCATAATGAACCTCATGAAGGAGCCAACATGCTGCTAAGTAGGTGTTTATTGAATCGCAATTCTCAGAGGATTCAGTTTTGCATCATGTTTAATACTTGCAGAATACTAAGCTTAATCATACTTTGACTGCCCACTCTGCTGCTGCATAACCAGCCTACTGCTTCACACACCCCCTCAGCTTCTGCACATTGCACCAAACTGTCCAGAAATCATAGAAACATCAACAAACGTTATATGGCGGTCTACATATAGGAGGCTCACGTGCATATGTCCAACTACCCACACGGACAAAAGACTATTTTCTCTAACATGCATAAAAAATCCAGGCACAGAAAAGACACAAAGGAAAAAAAAACTGAACAGACCCAACTTTCAAAGGTTACAGTTTGACAAAGTCTCTTTTGCAATAAATGCCGCACTTGCCTACTCCCTGACAACCCACTAAATTACCTCATGTCTAGCCCACATCTTTCTACACCCAGCATGTCTCCCAGATGCACCATAAACTGGTTGTTAGATATTTGTTCACAAAATATTTTCCTCTTCGGTTTCAACTTTTACTGCAGTAGAAATATGAAATGTTTTATTGACCTTGAGTCTATACAACTTTTATGTTATGATGGGATCTTCTGTATTCTTTTTGTTTCACAATTACAGTTTTCCAGTCAGTTGCATGTGTATCTACTTCATTTCCAGTGTAAATGACCTGTAAAGCATCAAGTGTGCTTTTTTATGTGCGGGCCTTGTACAGTTTTTCATTTGATCAAATCTGAACTCAGTCAGAGGTCAAAAGTTGATGAGATATGCAAAGTCTGGTAGTGTTCTTTTAAAACTATCTTTTACATTACAGACGTCATTTAGATCGGCATAATATCAATAATTTTTCTTTAAAAAATCCACCAAAATAAAAGAACAAGCCTAATTTGCATTCTCTGAACAGAGGACTCTTGTTACCCTTGACTTTCCATGCCATGGAGTGCGTTTCTGGATCCAAATCACTAAAATCATTCCTCCATAAACTCAAACAAGGATGTATTGGTGGGCAATGATCTGTTATGTGCACATACAAAGAGAATCTCATTATCTTTTAACTTTTGGCTTTTACTTGTGTGCAGCTCAAATAGTGCTGACCCCAGGTGGCCTCATTAAGCTGGGTTGCAACAGAAATGAACAAGAATGGACTCTGTACAGAGGACACACATTATCATGAGCTTGCACACCATGCAATAAATTACAATGCAGTAAATAAATCATATATTTAAAAAATTTAAGGATATATATTTTTTTTCTGTTAACTTTTGAAAAATTTGCCTCCCAAGGATGATAACTGGTAATAGTGACAATGAAAGAGATGCAATTTATAATTATGGCATATTTAAAACTATACATGTGAAAATAATGGTAAAAAATGGTAATATATAAGATGTGGTCAAGCGCCACTTATTATGCATCATATTGTTTTATGCATGA
>JBAMHX010000023.1:15629116-15643170 GCA_037177515.1 Pseudomugil tenellus | reverse complement strand
CCTTTGGAGGATTTAACTTTTTGGTGTTTTTTAAGGCTAATAAAAACACCTTGAGAGATTCAAAAGAATAATTTAAACTCTTTGACCTGATTTGAAGTCGTAAATCAGAGGCTGTATGTTTCTCCAACACTAGAATGTCTCTATCTTTTCTTATTATATTTGTACCCCTCCAACTTCCCTATGTGAACATTTTTACTCTTTAAAACTGTAAACACGTTCATTATTTATTACTTCTCATGTACACACAAAAAAGGGAAAAACAAATCATCATATGGTTGCATTGATGTCTTGATTTAATAAAGTTGTCTCTGCAACAAAATCTCTCTTTTCTGTCTAAACATGGCTTTTGTAAAGTGTGTGCGACGTTTTTGTTGTTATAAGTATCTACCACTTGAAAAATGAGCAAAAACCTTTAGAGGAAAAACAAAACTTCAACTAGTGTGAATACAATATGTAAATTTAAGTGTCTTGTAAAGCTAACAGGACTTCAGTGCTTGTTTTACATGGATGTTTACCGCCACCGTTCCCTACTGGACCACATCAGTGCCAGCGCTTTCCCCATTTGTCCTTCCCCTTTGTATTCCTTCCTTTGTAAACTTTTTCTTTCACCAATCCTGATCTTGCTCATCTAACATTATCAGCTCTGCTTGATGGAGCCTTAGAGATAAAATGCCGTCAACCATGGCCCATCAAACAAGGCAGAACCGTTAAAGACAGTCTCGTTTCTATTTTTTAATGTATACGGACAGAGTGGAAGAAATGAAAAGCTACTTTTGATAGCTTTTGAAAGGACATTCACCCCAACCTGCTCTCTAACCTTGGACTTATCGGCTTGTGAATGAGTAAGACACAAGCAGGATATTACATTTGCATACACTGTCCTGTAGCTCAACACTTCACTGCATACAAATGATATATTGATGTTTTTTTGTTATCTAGAAACAGTAAATCATTTATCACGTGTTTTTCCTTATCTTACATGAGTTAAATAACACATTGCACAAAATGAAAGCGCAATGAGCCTTACTGTAGTGCTTACTGTAAATGTGTGCAAAGGATATTCCATCTGTATTTATTTGTCATAAATGATTTTCTTAACGTTTATCTAATGAGTTTACTTTTTTAGAGAGAACATTAAAAAACTAAGGCTCATTTGATCCAATTTCATGGATACGTTTTGAAGTAATTTCTTTTTTTAGTCCGTTAATTATTCTAGTTTTAGAAATTCTTACAAACTTCAGATACTGGCAATAAATGTCACGTTTTTCAGCATGACTTATCCGTTATGGGGTAGAGCAAGTCTATGTGGCAGACGGTGCCAGACACTGCGTGGCAGTTTCTGGGTCTGTGTGGGTAACAGTCAAGTCCCAGAATGAGTGTGTTATTGACAGCTGTCACCTTCTCCATGAGCTGGCGAAGCTGCCTACTGCGTGGGTCGCGGTTACACATGTTCTGGGCTGGTGCAACCACGGTACAGATACATTTTCCATCTGCGTCCTGTGCAGAGCTGTAGATCTGCCAGCCTTCTTCTGGACTAGGGTAAAGAGCCTGCAGAAAAAAAGAGACAACTATTACTTTAAACAGACAAAATGGTTCTCTCCCTTTGCTGTTGTTTCTCAATGCTGCCACCAAGCAGACGTTTCAAAATGCATAAGAGTAGAAGAGACATGTTAATTTGCTAGCTCAAATTAAGAGTAACCTGAAAATGTTACATCTTTATTAACATTTCCATGACAACAAATTTAAATATTGCAGAATATGTACCAAGGAAAAATATGCCCTTCCATGATATGTTATATCCATATTGTAAATATATTTATTCAGTCACTTTACAAAACCTGGCAGGAAGTTTTTCCTCTAACAAAAACTGGCATGAGAGATTGAGAAAAATAAATAAAAAAAATAGCAATTGATACATCCAACAACTCAAAATCCCTTACAGTAAATAAATGTTTGCATTTACTGGAGAGCAACAGTGTGAGAGTGAAGTAGGTGATGCTGCAGTTAAGACAAAATGGGGGCTAAAGAAGTTATGCAAAAAAAAAAAAAAATGGGAAGAAAACGGAAATAGGTGTAGATGTAGATAAGATATGCACGTTGGCAGAAATTACACAAAAGGATAAAAAAATACAGTGACACAACCGTGATAGAGCAAACGCTTGAAGGCAGCTGGTGGAGGGACAAGGACGAATGGGAGAAAAAGGGAGATGTAGAAAATAAGAAAAAGACAGATGGTTTAGACCAGGCAGCATGAAAGCTTAGCATTTAATAAGTTTGGACAGAGAAAGGAAATGGAGCTGTTCAGGATCGATAATGCAGCCCCTTACCAGTAGAATAGGGCTGAGGCTAAAAGGATAGATGTCTCTCTCTGACTAATCCAATCAGATGTAGTGCTGCATAATTGCAAGCAAACACACACATGAAGTAAGCAGCTTTGCTGTGCTGATCTTCATTCACACTGAATGCAACTACACCATCACAAATAAAGACAAAATGTAATGAAAGAAGGGACACCCATTTTAGTGACGAAGTTAAAGACCCATTTAAAGAAACGAAAGAAGCAGAAGACAAGAAAAAGCCAATAAAACCCTGCAGTTGCTCTGTGCCTCACCCCTATTTTCCTTTGGGGCGTGTTGAGCTATGTTCTCATCAGGTTTGGGGATCAGATTTAAATATCTTCGGGGCACGGGGGCTGTGTGATGGGAGTTTAAAGTAGCAACCACCCTGAAAGCTGGTGAGTTCACTGTCACATCTTGTCACTCCTGCCAGTCCCCTGACACTCCACCCACTCTTCCCACTCTTATATATATATATATACACTCCAAAAATGAACTCAAATACAATGTAAGCGTACATACATGTAAGTTTACAAGAACAAAGTAGAAATAAAGATATTCTCATACTTTATCCCTTTCAGTATATCCAATGAATATTAAGTAGACTCATGGCCTTTTCAAATGAATGCTTTAAAATGTAATTAAACTAAGTAAGGAGTTAAATTCTAATCATGCAGTGTTATATACATACATTAGTGACTGTCTACTTTCTATGTAAATGATTCATCACTTTAGAAATTTTGGCACAAAGGCTAAATGCTCATCCCAGTACTTTTCTGTCACTGTTGATGCATACTTGCGAGTCATTGTCGAGTCTAGCAACTTATTTAATTTCTGTCAGTCACAATCCTTCTGGTCATTATTGTCCCTCCTTAGAGACAATCAAACAACAGAAAACTGTTGGTGAAGGAACAACAGTGGTCCAAGACAAGACGTAGTCTCCAAATACAGTAACTCCTCCTATTTCTTTTAGCTGTTACTGACACTGTTTCACACTTTGGTGTGTGGAAAGTACAGGTGGGGCTTTATTCTTCTGTTCTGATTCTCTGCCTAAGTTTAATTCACGTACTGCGTACTGCTGCGCCAACTTTGAACCTGGCGTAGTAACATTTTGAAGAGGCAAACCGGCTTCACATCTGATACATTTAGGCCATTAAACACATGTATGTTATAATTCACATTAGACTTTGTGTTTTTGTAATCAAAAACACTGAAAAACGGAGTTATTTATTCCATAATTAAGTATTTAAACATCCAAGTGCAGTATGTTCATACTAAAAAGGTCATTGCGCTTATTGGCAGCCTACATTAATTGTAAAAGTCCAGCAATCCCAGTAATTACATAGTAGTAGTTAGCAGTAGTTACTGTTGTAACAAGCCAGATTTGAAATTAAATTCTCTTGAATAACAGCAAAGTCTTGGTCTCTAAACTTAAATTACATCTACACACACATACACTAACTAATGGCAAAAAATGTATTTCTTAGTGTCAAATATATCATTTTGTATATATAAATTATGTCAGTGGTTTAATTTGTTATGTTGTGGTTTCTAAATCTGAGCTTAATTGGTGACAAGGTATAAAGATTTTAATCAGATATTGTTAAAACTAGTTTAAAGGGGCCATATTATGCAAAATGGACTTTTATGAGCTTTTAAACTTCTATTATTGTTAATTATATCTTAAAATGATCCGGGAAGTAGTTTTATATTTCATATATGTGTTTTTGTAGTTTTTGCAGCTTAAGCAGAGCAAACGGCTGCCACCACCATGGCGACGCGGCACGGTGGAGACTCCCCCCTTCCCTACCTGGAAACTTTAGAGCGCCATCTCCTCCAGGAAGTGTGCATGTGGGTCTCCTCAACAAACACAAGTGTAACTGCACACTGACTACACATGGCGTCTCTCTGGCTGCTCAGTGTAAGTGGGGCAGATGAGCAGGACAGACAGAAAGCAAGCAGGAGAGACACAGAGCCAGGCTGTCACAGTTCTGCCTAGAAACCTCTCAGCAACAAATGAGCGGTATGGCAAACATATAGTACATGTTGTACATGTTCCAAAATGCATAGTATCATAGATGTGCATAAAATAGACTGTGAGATGGCAAATATAGCATAACATAGCCCCTTTAAGATGTTTAGAGCCATAGATACTCAAACAGTTGTGACTGCTAAGATTTTAACGAGTGACTAAAAGAAGGTTAAAATGCCATATATAAAGATAGGAGCTGCATTGTTGTGTGATGGTTAGCACTGCAGCCTTGCAGTGAGAAGGTCTCTGGTTTGAGCCTTGGCTCTGACAGTGTTCTGTCTGTAGAGTTAACATGTTCTCCCCATGTTAGCGTGGGTTCTCTCCGGGTACTCCGGCTTCCTCCCAGCTGACCCTTCACTGGAATAAGGGGAACAGATTATGGATAGATCAATGTAAATACAGAGTCTCCATAAATATAGAGAATTAGGGATGTATGTATTTACATGTTTAATCTTTTTGTAAGCATGCCAGTTGTATACATATACTAACATGTCAGGTTTATACATACATCAAGAGAATAGGTAGTGGCACCTTAGTTCCATGTACTGTTGCCGTTTTTGTGCTCAGTTATGCATGCAAACTGCCATGAATTGAAAAAATTGAAATAATGTTTACTGTGAGGGTTTCTTTGGAAATTCTGGCAGCTTCAATGCATATTCAGTGCAAAACCACAGGACATGTTTAATCAATGCTACAACTGATGTCTATAAGTTGGTGGATTTTGAGGCACGACGGACACAATGGATCCTCATTACAGATGGTATCCTGCTGTGTTAACAGGCTGAGGTTAGTCAGACTCAAACTGCAGAAAAGTTACTCACACAGTCATCCTTAAAATTATATCATATCCATACACGTGGGGGTTGTCTGCCTACACACCAGATATTAATTTTTGATTTAAAACAGAACCTTGTGAATGGATGCTGAAGCGTGCATCAATTTTTTATATTGCCATCAGCTTCAAAGAGAGCCACAGTTTGTCTCACCGATATTTCTTTTGAGGGCTATGTTACAATTACATCTTTAAATAAAATAGAAAATATTAACATAATAATGACTGGAGGCATGCCAGCACCTTTATAATACGTTAATTGCTTGCCAGTTCATTTAAAGTCATGCTGTGGTCTTCATGTTTCTCCCTGGCTATCTTCACACAAACACATCTTATGCACTCTTCATTAATGTTTCATAAATACTGGGCTGAAATTAAAAGCTATTTGAATCACTTCCAATTTCATTACCACCCACCTATCCATTCTGCTCTAACGTTCCCTTTCTCATCATAGCGGAAGAACGCAGGGGGGTGGTGGTAGTCATTCTTAAATGCAAATATAGTTTGTCCTTTTATGCTTTGTCACTTACTGCAAGCAGATCTCTTAACTAAATGTACTAAATTAACTAAAAATCAGTGTACAAATGCTAATTATTTGCAACCTATCTGATGCCTCATCAATGGTGAAAAACAAAACCTCCAATATGCAATCTTTGTGTGTGAAGTGGTAATAAAGTATAACATAGCATAATATAACTTGTGGTTTCATTATCTTCCAGATTGGGAGTGAATGTTTTTATACAAAAATTTCAGGAGAAGTAGTTCACTGTCCTAGAAATCCGTCTATTAGATGTCAGGGATGACAAAGAATATCTGAGTGCCATATTTGAAGCTGTCTTTTAGCTGCTATTCAAAAGCCAACTAAGGAAGATGGCAGCAATGAAAACAACAGAAACGTGCTGATATACAGAGAAATTAAAAAAAAATTGGCTTGCAAGCTAAATTGAGAGTATGTATTAAAGATTTCTGGTTGGTCTTTTTAGGTTTTATATTTTACAGCCCAAGTATTTGAAAGCTGGTATTGTCCAACCAATGGCTCCCATCTTCCCCAGAGAAACTG
The DNA here is from genome assembly GCA_037177515.1 of Pseudomugil tenellus. Taxonomy (NCBI): domain Eukaryota; kingdom Metazoa; phylum Chordata; class Actinopteri; order Atheriniformes; family Pseudomugilidae; genus Pseudomugil; species Pseudomugil tenellus. The sequence continues at coordinate 15,636,910 of JBAMHX010000023.1, read as the reverse complement.
AAAAAAGTAGAAGTTACTGATATATTCATAGGCAGAACCGGATCGGCTGTGGTTTTAAAAAGGCTGACAGAGACTACAGAAGCAGCTCTAATTTCATTTACCTAAATTCAAACGTTGCCCAGTTCCAGTGCTTAGTAACAACCTTGGGTGAATTTTAGCTGAGTGAGATTAAGACGAGATGCCAGTTTTTCTTCTGTTTCCTGGGTGCTGCAGAAAAATTAATCCAACTCCACACAGACAATAACTTAAAGTTTGTATAGGAGGCCATTAGGAAAACTGATTCACCACTTTCTTTCTTAAGAAAGAAACCCAGAATCTTTTTCAGTGGTTAGCAAATGTTTTTGGGATTATCCAGTTAAACATTTGAGCCGAAAGTATCACTGTCAACTTGCAATATGGACTTCCTCTGACGTTTCATTAGACCGACCCTGGAGCTGGTTGCTGCAAAGCTACAGTGAAATGAGATCATAAATCTGCAGCTCCTTACTTTATGAGCGTGACGGGAAGTCTATTATAACTTTCATAAGCAGCAGGCAGAAGGTGCAAATGGCATAAGCATGTGCAAATTCTGAGATACATTGAAGAGCTTACACAGAACTGAGAATGCATCTGAGAGACTGCAGAAGAGGAACAATCGTATTTATTTCTTATCTCAAGGTTTATTTCAAACATGTTCTTTCATTTACAACGTGGAAAGTATTTAAATAATTAAATCTAAGAACAAAAGGAGTGAGGGGAAGTTATTTTATAAAGAAAAACAAAGGATTATTGTGAAGTAGTTCTTAACAAGAAACTGAGATTCAGGATAAAACTGTACAAATTACTAACTGACAAATGTAATTTGTTTCTTTCTGAATTTCTATTGTTCAGTAAGCTTCAATGTGTTTTCCTCACAGAAAAAAATCTGAGAAACACTAACTTCTCTCAACACTTGTTGCCAGCTGTTGGCCTCTGAAATAAACTCAATGATCACACCTTAGTATCCTTTGCTTCCAGGGAAAGCCGATTGCCACAATCAACACAACATGGTTGAACTTATCATCACCCCCCCCCCCCCCCTTCACACACACACACACACACACACATTCCCTCCTTTTCCTCCCCGCTCTTTAATTTTTCATCTTCTTCCACTCCATCATCGCTATGACAGTCGCCCCTCTCTCGCTCCAGCTTCACTTGACTTGCTCCAAACCAGATCACACCTGGACAGCTGTACACACGTATCAACCATGATTAAACCATTTAATTATTTTGGGAGCTGGAAACTAAACAAAAACAAATGCTCAGGAATTTCAAATGAGCCGTTATAACTTCCTTCTTTTGGAGCAGGCTGCACGCACCATGCCAGGTGCCCTGGTGAAAAGCATTTGGCATCCGTTCTGTTGTTACATGTGAACACGATAGCTTCATCACGTCTGCTGCTGAGCAGAACAGGGAGGGGAGAGAGAGTGTTGGGGCTTGTGTGAGAAAACACTGCATAAACTGTTAAAACACAGTAACGGAGGCAAATATGGAAGGCAGAATTGTGTGAACTGGTCATTAAAAAGGTTTTAAATTCTTTATGGCCAAGTTAAGCACAGTGGGATTAGGTTGCCATAAAGGCAAGTGATCTACTGAAAGCCTGACAACTGAGTTTGCTTTGTTCAACCTATCAGATAATCAGTTAAGATACAAGAAAGATTTAAAATTGATATACAGACAGAATTTCACTGAGATTCTGATTCTGCACGCTGCTTCTCATTGATCTGGCATAAGTACCTACCTTTCAGAGCCTGAACCCAAATAAAATGTGGTTGAAAGCACTCCAATAAACATAAAAGCAAAGTGCACAAATAAAAAATCTTCAATCAATCTGGTTTACGGTTCTGCATGGTGGGTTTTATAAAGTTCACAGTTCCACATCCTGGAAGTGTCTGGGTGGCCCCAATCAAGTCAGAGTCATGGCTTTGTCTAACGCCCCAATATTTTCATTCTTGTCTCTTTTTCATTGTGAAAATATTTGATTCAGCCTCTTACCTTAGAGCTTTCTGTCTTTTATAGACAGTATTACCACACATAGACATCCTCCTGATTTGCTCTCATAGCAGTATTATGGGAATAAATCACCAACATGACAAATATTTATTCATGCCTATCTTGTGATAGAAATACAGGTTATTTTTGTAGTTATTTTATAAAGGAATTATAATGCTGCAGCAATCTTTGATTTTATTTCTGTGTCTGTTTAATATAATGAGACAGTTAATAGATCCATCCATCCATCTTCTACCGCTTATTCCCGAACAGGGTCGCGGGGGGGCTGGAGCCAATCCCAGCTACACAGGGCGAGAGGCGGGGTACACCCTGGACAGGTCGCCAGCCTATCACAGCAGTTAATAGATATGCTTAAAAAACTTTTTTTTTTTGCCACTGCAATAGATTTTCTGCTGTCCACTTTATCTCAAGCAGGGTTCAGTTCTTGGATGATATTTCATTATTTTATCATTTTCGGGTCAGAATTAGGAGAAAATGATATTGTTAGAAATGAGTGCATAAGATTATACTCAAAATATTAAAAAAATTGTTTTATAAAACACAAGTTCCTGGTACACTTCAGTGCTTTTTCTTTCAATTGAGATGGAAAAGAGAGGAACTAACCTGAAAGATTAGCTCAAAGCTAAGATGAGATCCTGTCAACCCTGACACTGACTAGCAAGAATGAGTAAAGTACCACCAGAAAGTCTTCTAGCTGATGTGAATGCAGCAATAAGTACAATCCTTACTGTGACCATCACTGAAACCACTGAGTTGATACACAAGCAAGAGTGATGGTGGAGATGCTTGCTAATATAACATTATTACGAAGGAGGAGGAAGCTGGAAGTTTAAAAAAAGCAACACTAATCAGAAGATTACAACCACAAAAGGGTACCATGAGGTACAGCCAGAAATCCTTACTTGGAAACTGCCAAACAGAGTCCAAGCATTGACTGCATGACTAAGAGAGCACACAAGAGAAATTATAGGACAGGAACATAGACCAGCTGTTCTCTAATCTGACCTGACCTGATCACGATCCATACCTACTGGTAAAAGACAATAACTCCACTCCATGAGTGCAGAAATGAAGCAACTGATGAAGGATGGGACCCATCCTGAATGACTGACCAAATGGAAAGCCAGTTTCCAAACCGACTGACCCTCAGAAAGGAACAGTTCCATCCAACTGGCATATAACCTACCTCTATACATCGGGCATCATAGCAGCTAAGATGAGTGGGCAAATGGATCTATGCATGGCGAAGACACAGAAAGGAATTGGTACCAGCTGGTGGTTGACAGAACTGTTGCATGGGAAAAAACTTTGCTCTGCCTGGATTGATTTAAAAAAAAAAGTCTATCATTCATGGATCTTGGAATACCTGAAGTTGTACAAGATCAACAGATCTAAGTGCCTTTTGTTGTAAGAATAGTTCTAGCTGTAAACTCTGTTGGATGTTCCTCTGCAGTTGCTGCAGCAACCCCATTTAGATGTTTGATTTTCAGTGCACTTCTTTAGGTTAAAATTGATTTCTACAAGGTCCAGTTTGATGTAAAATCCATATAGATCCATCTTTGCAAACAACTCTTTACAGAATACTTCCACATGATATGATGATGTTGAAGGTAGGAAGGTAAAATACAAGTTTGATCCGATGGAATTAGAGGTGTTGGTGGAAGAAACCAATAAAATGTCCAAAGAGCTACAGCAAATAAATCTGACAGCAGCTCAAAGGAACGCACTACACATTCAACAAATGTGTGTTTTCGGTTTCTGTATATATGTTCAGAGTTTGCGGGAGGCACAAGCTGCACATGAGTGCCGTCAATTGCTCCTATAACACTGGGGAATCCAGCCACCTTAAAAAACCTTGTTTTGTCTTATTCAAAGAAACCTAATAAACCTCGCCATCTGGTGCAACATTGCGTTTAGGAATTCAGTCAACGCATGTAAAAGACGTGATTGAGAGATCGCTGCTGTGTTGGCTACTGTACGCTGGAATGAGCCAGATGCCAAAAACTTTAGACTTGCCAGGAGTTTAAATATTGCAGGTATGCAATACCTCCAACCTCCAAGTTCCTCCAACAGCTCCAAAACAGCAAGGCTGGATAGGCAATATGTTTTAATAATTAGTTCCTCTCTCATTCCAAACATGGTAACACGAGGAAGAAATATGCATTCTCTCAATATTCTTTGATTATTTCAATGTCTTAGTATTAACAATCACTGCAGCCATGTGTGCGCAATTACGCATTGCCCCAGTTTGCACGTCCTTTTGAAATGTGCTAAATATAGACGCCTACCAGCAAAATTACTTTCGGGTTTGATAAATCGCTAAAATCATATATATACATGTTCTCCTCCCACTCCACGCTGCGTGTGAACACCCCAATTTACAGATTCATTGAGGCAAACGTATTAACTGGAGGAGGACGTGCAATTTTGCACCTTTGGAAGACGCAAACCCTTTAACTTACTGTTAGTAGATCAGTTTGTACTTTTTTTAGCATGTGCAATGGGTTTGCACGCGTTTTAGTACACACAAACCTTTAGTAAATCTGGCCCATAGTGATTTATTTTACCTCAGTATTGAATACGCACAGACACTATGACCGTCTTGGACGTTCTTGTGTTAAATGCATCCATCTATTCACTCATTTTCCATAATGCTCAATCTGATTCAGGGTTGTGGGTAGCTGGAGTCTATCTTAGTCATCATTGGGCCATGTTTGCAAAATAAAGATTTATCACAAAGATATATTTAGCACTGCAAATGTAATGTAATTTCTATGTTGAGAATGCTATTTTGGCCGAAAACATGCCTGATTGACAAAAGGGACATTTACTGTATTTTGTATGCCTATTTAAGCCGTTGAATATTCCTAAAAAGAATCAGAGTATCTCTGTCAGCAGAAACCCATCTCCATTCCCATCTTCTCTCACTCTCTCCTTCATTCCCACAAGCAGTTATCTCACTCAAATCAATTTCTATGGCAACATGCCCAGGCAAAGACACAAACAGTAGTCATTTCTTAAACAGAACTTTACACACATGGAAAAGGGATTGAGTAAAGCAAAAAAAAAAAAAAAAGTGTTCCCAGAGTATAGTAGAGTAATTTTGTGACTGATAGTTTAAACTTAAAGAGTTATTTTACTTTATTATCCTAAAAAGTAATATTGTTACTGTAAGCCATTACTTTGTCACACATTAAGTCCAGCACTGGTATAAATGCAAGGCGAAGCAATAGTTTATTTGTCTTTTAACCTTCTTTTTATCATGCCTGAGGCTCAGGGTACACAGTCCTTCAGGGGAAGCCATATTTTTCTGGGTCTACTGTGGCTTTGCAGTTCACTGACAGTTCTAATTGTAACCACAGAAATCCAAAAATGAAGTATTTTTTAAAGGAATGAGCTCTCTTTTTTTTAAAGAATTAACCAGGATATCAGAGTGAAATTCTGATCATTCTGATCATTAATTAGAATAAGCTACCTTCCGATTACGTGTTTTCTCTATTTCGAAAACTAGGTTTTCACTTTTCCGTTCGACATGTTGCATGCTGAAGTCTTCAGTAGCTGGTTGAAGCCTTTGCTGAGTCATATCCTGATCCATGCATTCTGGTAATTTGTCGGTTCTAACTGGATTATTTGGGTGTTGTGAAGATCCTTAATCCCCCTGATGGAATGGTGATTTTTTGATTTTGCATTTTATAAATGAAAATAACTGCTTCTGATGTCTTCCCTTTTGGAAAATGTCAAAAGTGTTCTGATAAAACAAAATGGTCTATTTGGATTCATTTCTGAATGTATTTACTAATTGATGATTTTACAGATTAGGTCTGTCTTTGATGCTAAGCAGCATCCAAATATGAAAATTGTTTGCATGCAAGATCTGTCCTATATAAAATTCACTGTTCAGTTTCTTAGTCTCTGTTTTAGCAAACAAATAGCCAAACTCATCACCACATACCATACATTTCAAGCATCAGGCTACTGATGGTACTAAATCCATTTCTTGCTTTTAAAAATATTTTAAGATGATACTGAAAGGACCAGAAATCTGAGAATTATTTTATTCCCCTTCATAAAGATAACAACTCACAGGCTTGTACAAATCTGACATGCTATGTTAGATGTAACTGATGATAATCATTTCAGTGCTTAGATCCAAGGTTGCCGGCTTGGCTTCACACATTTCTTCTTCCTGTGCTAAATTTTCTATAATGAATATTTCTTCAAAATATTGTTTGAATAAAAGGTGTTTGAAAACCTTCACAGCTTCAGAACTTTTAATAAAGTCTACTTTTATTCAATTTATCAATTCATTTTTTTTCATTTATATTTTTTTCCAAAAATGGCTCAGAAAAAAACAAAACCTTTTGATAATTGCTACCAAAGAAACTTTTCACAAACAAGATTTTTTTCTTTTCGTCATTAATAAACATGGTTTTGCATTATCCAGATGTGTACAAGTATCCAGGCAGTGCTATATGCTCAGTGCCATTGTGGAGGCACATATAAACTCACTTAGCTGGGTTCTTAGATCAGCTGGTTAGAAGATGGGCACAGTGAGGAAGTGAAGCAGACTTTGAAAATAGCTCTGAGCTGGGAGAGAATGGAGGGCAGCATGCATGGGTACCAGGGTGGAGAAGCAGTCATGCAACAGCCACTGGGATGCGAGCAAAAGAGTGTCACAAGACCATATCTAGATTGTCTTTGATTAGGGCTCTAAACAGTTTGTGAGTCATGACTGCTTCTTAGATCATCACAGGCAAATGTCTCATTAATAGTGAAAGGAATTTGAGGCGAGGTTTTACATTAAAGTTTTATTTGTTGCCATTGTTTATGAGGGGGGATTAATCGAAAACATTTACCATCACAACAGTCTCTTATACTGTAATAATTCCCAGAAACATCAGACTGGCTCATCACATTTAATGAAAGTTTGATGAAAGGAACTTCAGTAGGATCGATTTTTTCCCACCACTGCATGTGCATGAAAGTTTCCTCAAAGAAAATTATGTAGTAACGAGAATGTGTGATAATTTATGGTATTAAGTCTTTTGAAATGCAAATCATGAAATTACCAATGTAGAATGTAGCTTTGAGTGAGTGTAAAAAAACACGATACATAACAATGTTTTAGTCTCCTTGGAAATCCAAACAGAGGATGTAAAAATGCAGAATAATTTTGGCCAAAGCACACAGATACTTGGGTGTCAGATGTTCTTAAGTTCAATGTTAAGATAATATTGCTGATGATTTCACTTTAAAGTTGCCCCCCCCCCCCCCTTTTTCAGAAAAGACCGGCTGGGGCAGCTTGACAAGGTAGGAAAAATAAGTCAAAGCTTGACCTTTTCACAAAGATAACAGCAGGATGTCTTAATCTCTGAATAAAACATTTCAGCCTGATACATTACAGTAATATCAAAGAGACATAAAAGGGATTATAAATTACAAAAAGTCCTGATAAAACATATGACCTTTGCCCTTGGGACAAGAAGACCTTGACAGCGTAAGAGTATATATCTGAATACACACAAATGCTTGGACACAAATTTATATGAATTTATGTAAATAACGTATCCAGACAGTCTTGCAACTCTTGCGATGTTTGATTTCTGTCATTTCAACATAGTAGGGGAATTGCTTAAGATATCTAGAAAAATGCTGAGAATTCCAGATATAAGCATACCAGATACCATTAATGTCTGACTGATTTCTCTGAAAGTAACTTCCATTTGCATTTTGCACTGACAGAAAGCTGCGCAAACTATA
>JBAMHX010000023.1:15597151-15607743 GCA_037177515.1 Pseudomugil tenellus | reverse complement strand
GAAAAGGGTTGTGAGTCCATTGGGGAGGGGTAAAACCGAAAACAAAAATTGCAAAAGGTTGGAGTTTTGGGGGTTTTTGGAACCCCCCCCCCCCCCCCCCCCCTCCCCTTCTGTGGTTGGTTGGCTCATACAGAAAGCATGAGGCTAATTGAAAAGCCAATGACTGATAAGTAAAAGTGATGTTGACTCATTACATGCCAGAGTGTAACTTTAATGATCACACCACTGTTACTCAAGACTCCTTATTCTTCCCCATTGTTCTACTCCATCTTCTGCTTCATCTCTTCATCTCCATCCGTGTCACACTTTATAGACATGTGGCATTGAAGAAGCTGGCTGAATGTTTCCGAGGCAAATGCAAACAAAGCTTGACCCATTTATGACAGATAGAGCAGTTTTCCTTTTCATTCCTATAGCTACCCAAGAAGACCAAGAGAAAGGAGAAAATAGACCTTTAGGGAGAAAACATGTTCTCCCAGGCAAAGAGAGTTTATCATCTTTCTGTTTCGGCTATATCCATGGACCTGCAGCATCCATCCATATCCATCCATTTTCTATACCACTTAATCCAAGTCAGGGTTGTGAGATGTTGGAGTCTATCCCAGCCATTAGCAGAGGCAGTGTACATCCTGGACAGGCTGCCAGTCTATCACAGGGGCAACACAGACAGACAAACAGCCTCTCATGCTCAGACTCACTTGTAGAGACAATTTAGAGTGTCCAATTAACCTAACATGGATGCATTTCTGTGAAGTCGGTTCTGTCTGAGACTATCTCTATCCTTTACTTCTCAGGAGCTGTTTAGTTATGGACTCTCAGCTGTTTGGTTTTGTTTCATGACAGATTTCATCTACAGTTGCTCTCTGTTTGCTCAGCAGTTGCTCTGTTTCTCAGTGTAACAAGCTGAATGTTTTTAAAATGACTTAAATAATAAAAGTACTTACCTTTACTGAAGTGGCCTCAGGACCTTTAGCAAGCACTAACATCACAGTGTTTGTGAATGTGTGTGTGCAACTCTGTTCCTGTATTCCTACATATTCCTTTCTTGTAGAAAAGGAATATAATACTTTATAATACAGCTGTTTAAAAGGATTTTTTTTATTGAACCACCATAGCAAAGTTTACAATTATACTGATTTTTACTTTCTAAGGCTTGACTGTTCTCAATCAAGCGAAAGAGCAAAAATGTGAAACATACTTTGAGTTCAAAATTCAGAATATATAGGATTTTTTATTCCATTCTTGGCTTGAATGAATCTTTGGTGGATTTGCCCATTGAGTGACCCGATTGTAGATCAACATACAGAAATATGAAGACAGTGAAATTGGATTTTGTGAAGCTAAAGTACATCAGTTCCTCAATCCATCGAGCAAACATTACAGAGCTTCTGCTTGTTATTGATCTTTGTAATGTTACTTTCGTCCCCGTGTTGCTGAGTTATAATGCAATAGAGGCAAATAGCCTGTTTTCTGAAACTAAGTATGCTGGCTCTGTATTTGTTTGTCTGATTGACATATGAAATGTCTAAAACTGAATGAGTTCACAGTCTTTGGCTTATGATATTATATCTAAGTAAACACACAAAATCCCTTGCTCACTAAACACACGCTACAAGATCAAGTCAATAGAAAGCAGAAGGGGAAGTGCTAACACTGACACTCCTGCAGTTATTACACAAACATCTACAAGCTAATAAAAAAAAACATTGTGCAAATATCACAGCAGCATGCATCTCATACTCACGCATCCCTAATGCTTGTCTAATTAACTTACACATGCAAAAGTCTAATTCATCAGTCCCAAAAGTTCTTTGTCTTTGCAAAGACAAAAAAAAAAAAAAACAGCTCAAGATGGCTCACATATAGGACATAACATTACATTTTGAAACAAGAAATATTGGGTTTTCATGCAATAGTCATTTTGTCAATATGGAAGTTGCTTAATCTTATTTTACAATTTTGTTCAGATTTTCTAACTCTATAAGAAAAGCAGCTCACTAAATCATCTCTATTCTCTTAGACAGACAAGGTAAAAATGTTCTGTTTTACTTTTTACTTTATCATCAAAAGCACTGGATGTGAAAAACAAATCAGTAATGTTGAGGTGTAGCCAGCCATCGGGTCAAAGAGTTAAGAGTTTTGTGATGCCTTAGAAAATACTCTGCAGAGGGCCCAGAGGGATAAGCAAAAGGCATTTATCGCTGCCCAAGGATGGAACTAAACATGGCTTTTCACACTTATCCTGAGCTGCAACATTTTACTACCTGTCCTGCACATGACCACTGCAGCCAGGACAAGGACAACTCAGGCTCAGCTAGAGTTTCCAAAAAAAGACTTTCCTATGTTCTGTGTCTCACAATAATTCTACAAACATCAATCATCTTCTGGTATAAATTTGTAGCAGTCTGCTGATATCCAACCCCAAAAGCCCAAATACAAAGACACCACATGCCAAAGACTCATTGAAACAGTGAACAAACAAGAGGGGACACAAACTGGCAGATTTACAAGAGTGGTCTGCCAAAACATGCATTTTTTAAAGCCATATATACAGACACAGACACACAAACACACACACACACACACACACACACACACACACACACACACACACACACATACACACACACACAAGCACATCTTCTTATTCTTTTCTCTTTTCATTGGCTCATCTCCCTGTTTTTCCGCTTCTTTTCATTTCTCCCAGAATGAACAGTGCTAGGATGCTCCCTGAGTTGTACTCTGTAGCCCGTGTTAGTGTTTAATTGGATGAAACGATGATGCATAATGCGAGAGGAGCGAAACACGAGGGAACCAAAGTCCACGTCGCCTGCAGCAAAAGAAACCAGCAGCTATTTGTTGTTGACATTTTTCTCCACTGTTTTTTCTGCTTCATTGAAATCATGGCAGCTTCTTGTTTTTTATGCATTATGAGTTTTTTTCTCTCTTTTCTCCCAGTGAAACTTGTCTATGCTTTAAAGTTTCTGAACATCAAAAAGTTTCACTCTCCACTGCCACACTCTCAAGGGGGGAGTGCAAACGCCTGTGAGTGAGTACGCGTGTTAGTGCGTGCAGCTTGTACACAACACTGCAGCGATTTTCTGTATTATAACATTAAGTTTTGATGTAGGTCTATCCACAAAACAGAACGACCGGGTTTTCTGGAAGACACATAAAAAAAGATGTCCTTTTCGCCACAAATAACCTCCAGTTCCCAGCACACTAGGGCAGAGGAGCGAGAGTCCTGTAGTTATTCAAAGAATGTGAGCAAATGAAGATGTGATCTAAAGTGAACTTGAAATGGAGAAGAAGGGACAATGCCTTATTCATTACTTCTTGGCTGTAATAGTTCTCTGACCAATCTCATATAGGGCATAAAAGCTTCTCAGAGTGATGAGGGCTTTGTGCCTGCTCTTAAAGCAGCACCAGCTAACACACCTTTTCCCTGATAGTGTTCTTTATCAACTCTCTGTTGCACCTTATCTTCCAGCAGTCATTTGGACTGACAGTAAGCAGCATATAGCACATATCTCGGGTTGATATCTCCCAGCCTGTGAGTTCATTCTTACTGCATTTCTGTGATTTTTTAGGATTGGTTCAATATGTGAGACCATGACAGAGACTGAAAGGGAGTGAGGGTGAGGTAAGAGCTACACACTAGTGGGATAAAAGAATGGTTTTACATAATTAAGCAGATAGAAGTGATTACAGCGGCTTATCCACAGAGCACAAACTGCGCACATTCAGCCTCATTATGAAGTCAAAGTCTCCAAACTGTCGCTGATGGCTTAATTACAGTTCCACACTGGAGCAAATGCTAGAGCCATTATGGCAATTCACAAACCTTTTTCGAAAGACAGTTTTCAGGAAGGGGTGCTCTTTCCCGTCCATTATGTTTCTCTTTCTATTCCTTAAAACTTTCATCATATTCCTGCACTGATCAAACACTGCTTTAGCATTTGCCTCTGCTGCTTTGACCAGCAATACAGAAATAAGGGAAGGAAAACACTCACGTACTCTCCTTTAACTGCTCTTCTATAGACATACTCTTCAGACACTCACAGGAGTCTCTTGCAGCGTTGTGAGCTCTGAGTTGTGTATTTGTAAGATGCTGAGATTGTTCATGCCGGTCCTCACAAGCTCCTCAGAGGTAGGTCAGCAAGCAGCTGAGTGTAGACTCAGCACTTCTTAGAAGTTAGTGTCAAAAGCCAGGCAGAGGGGTTTTTATTCTCTGCTCTTCTTCTGCATTATTGAATCAGGGAACGGCCTGAATCCTGGAACTGGACACAGCCAAGTGACAACATGCAGATTTGATGAATCAATATATTGCAGTGGAACCTTAAAGAGGATGGAAGGGAGAAAGGGACACTGGCAGGATCGGAGGGACAGAAACAGAGTAGTGAATATCTTCTTTTTCTCTATTGCTTATATCTCATTATGCACTGTAATATATGCTAACACATATATTTAGAAGTCCTAAGAAACATACTGTACAATACACCTTTAAACCCACAGACATACACACAAAACACACATATAGATATAAAACACACAGACTCCTGCTCCTCCCCCTGAAGGCTTTCATTAGATAAAAGGAAAACAGCTTATTCCAGAGCTGCAGTGCAATTATTCAGCGTAGTCAAGCATGTCTCTGTGTGACAAAGCAAATTGCTTTTTCAGTTTGCTGTTCCTGATACAGATAGAGCTTTCAAAATCTGAGGGGAAGCCTCGCGCCACTGCTCTCGATACTGCAAGAGATACCGACAGTTATTTACCCCCACAGTGTGTGTGTCCGTGTTAACCCATCAGATGAATTTATCCATGCTTGCGCAACGCGGAGTTGTGTGCAGACATCTATGTTTTGCTATACTTGGAGATGTACGACAAACAGTTTTCCTTTTCTGTGAAATATGGCTTGACTGATAGAGGTCTAGTGAAACATGATGTGTTAAAATCTGTGTAGAAGAACGTTGTGTGCTGTACACCACTTTCTTTTCAATTTGAAATAAAAACAGGCTGTTGGGGGGAAAAATGCTGTTATGGTTTAAAGCCGAGGATCCAGACTTTCATCACTGCAGTCTTCCAGCTGTATGTCCTTCTGATTTTCACATTGATCATAAGATTTGCTGCTAAATGTGGGGTTAAAGGTTGAACTGCTTTCAGTAAAAGTAACAAGAAAGCAGAAAAAGAAACAACAAAACAATCAAACTGTACCTTGGTTTGACCACACAAAAAGATTAGTTGTTGTTTTTAAAGTAAGGGTTCAGGGCATATCTACGAAAGTTCCCCAATAAATACATGGCCACTTTCTCTGGGCTGGCAGATGATTATCCTTCCCTTCATATTAGAGTGAGTAAGAGAGCTGTTCATGGCCACTGACTCCTTATTTATCGTATACCCACCCTCCAGTAGGCTCCCAATCAATAATTGGGGACTTGGAGAGAGCGAGACAGAGGACAAGTCATCTGTAGTGAAGCAGAGACAAGGAACCACAAGGACAAAGCAGAGCGTGGAAATTTATTTGTGCTGCTTAGTGGTTTATGGCCACACACACAGAGACAGACGCCTATGAGAAGTTTCAGAAACCCCCTATGTGATTGTGGCCCATGTCAATTTATTTTGTAATTATTTAAAAGTCTGTACAATATTGACTGATATTAGAAGAAGTCCTATTTTATGATTACCGTACTGACGGTTTGGAACAAAGAGCAGTGAAACTAGACAAATGTTAAGAGGCTTAATTTTTTATTTTGTCTTCAAACATCATTCTAGGTAATGCTGTAGTGCAAGTAACTTGGGCCCCCATAACGCTCATGAATAACTGCTATGCTGATAGTTGCTGTCAGAAGGGAAAGGGCAGGCTTTAACTTCTTCTAGCTCAAAAGGAGACTAATGATTATATGCTGTGCTGCACTGTGATGAGTCCTGGGTAAATATCATAGAAAAAGACATGTCCAAATATCCACAAGTCTAGTTTCAGGTTTTCCTGTTGCCATAGCGATATGTTGTTGTCATGCCAACAAGCTAGCTAGTATGTAATGGGAGAAAACAAAGGATTCGATGACCAAAGCCACGCCACAACTTGGCCCCAGCATGGAAAGGTGGCAGTGCTTTTGAATATCATTCACCTCTCTGACTGGCAGAGCATGAAGTTCCCACACAGAGCTCTAGAGGTATCATTAGTATGAACACGTACTGAGTTGGCTCAGGATGAAAGATGGAGAAATGCAGAATAGCAAAGCTTTTAGAGAAGAAGCTGCACGCTTTGTAAGGCTTAGTAAGAGATCGTTTTGGCTTGTATCTGAAGCTGGAAGAGAGGGACTGCAAGGAAAGGTTCCACTAAACTTTTCCCCTGCTTCTTCCTTGCAGTCTGAGCAACCGTGCATGAACACTTCAAAATGCTCCTCATTTAGGCTATGCCAGTCAGTGCTATCCATGTGTGCCTGGAATATGTGATCAATTTCACTGATGTACCTTCATGTCTGCTGGCTGTTGGAGAAATAGAGGGATGGAGGAAAGTGAGTGCAGATAGGAAAGTAGTAGAGGGGAAGAAAAAGAGAGCCGGAGACAAATGGGCTATGATATACTGACAGGGCTGAGAGATGCTAAAGAGGTTAACAAAATTAGAGAAAGAGGGGATGAAGGACAGAAAGAAGAAGAGTGAGACTGAATGGTTTTGTGCCCTGTGGAACCCAGTGACCACTCCAATTATCATCTATTTTTTTCAAAAATGGTTGGAGTTATTGTGCGTCAGTCCCCTGGGACGCAAACTGCTCCTCATTTTCTCTGAGATTCAATTCCACTCCATCCTCCTCTGTCTTTTACATATAAAACACTTTCTTCAATTATTCCTCCGACATTCATATCTGTATTATTTGACGCCTTTGCCTATTCAGAGTGACTGCTCATTTCACCCCACTCCAGTGTGACTAGAATCAATCCCAGGCTCATTCCGAGATAGGCAGAAAAAGTGCATGTGTGGGTTAGTGTGTGCATTCACCTCCTTGTAACTGTGTGTTGAGTATGATTGAAGACAAGACCCACAGCAAGATTGGAGAAAAGGGTAAAATCATTTAAAAGGAATGTATGAATAAGTGCGTGAGGCTGCCTGCACAAAAAAGTAAGTGAGTGTATTATTGGTGTAATGAAGGTGTTTCCCTCTTATTTTTGTATCACCTGCTTCCCGGTGTAGGACAGCATTGCTTATTTAAAATCAAATAAGGCAGTGATTAGACGATGGATTCTTTTTTCTTTCAGCTGATTAGGAACAAAAAGAGCATTTATTTTAAGCATTTTATCACAGGGTAAATAGTAATCTTGTTTATAAGCCATTTTCTTTAATCTGCTGGGTGTAACAACAGCTTGAGTTTCTTGAGGACTCATTCTGCCTAAACAGATAAAATGGGGGTGAAAACATGACAAAAATATGAAGGCACTGCCTGCCACAGAAGCTTATAAAGTACTGATGTTGGATTTATGTAAAATGTTGCTTGTATATAGTATTACAGCTTTTTCACTGCAACCCCAAGTACTTAGCACTAAGTACTTAGTTCCTTAAAACCATTAAATCCCATGTGAAAAGCTTATAATTTGTTGTGATAACACAAACACTAAATGGAAATGAAGTTATGTTCTATTTAGGAGCATAATCATAAAATTAAATCAAATAAAATAAATCTTTTATACCATTCATCATACAAGAAGCACCACAAAGTGCATTGCATGTTAAAAACAACAAAAAAGAGTTTGACACACAAATGTAAGCACACAGCTGATCATGCACACACACATTTAAACACAAAGCACTTGTCTTCTACACACAGTCCCATTTTGCATAACACAACTCTAAAATCATAATTTTTGTCTCTTTAATCAACAAGTTAATTATTAAATAAACAAACATCTGGCTTGGAGCGACTGAGAGGAATTTATATCCTGGGGATTCATTAACACCAGAGCCAGCTCACCCATGACTGCAGAGGGCGTCGCTACAGGAAAGACCTAACTACATGAAGGCCCCAGTCCACATCACAGCCAAAAGACTGCAATGCAAGGGAACCCAGATCCATCCCTACTGCAAACCCGCACTTCACCGAATAGGCATAGCCTGCAGTGCTGAAAATTCCCATTAGGAAAACAAACATGACAGGGAGGAAAAAAAATAATTTAATTCAATGTGAAAACAGTAAAATGATGATCATAATGTTATGATAAATAAAAAGGTAAATGAGATAAAAAAAAAAAAAAAAAAACAAGAAAAAGTGACTTCTCAAAATTCTTTATGGTCTCCATAATTTTCCCATGAACATTTTTAGTAGTATTACTAACAAAAATGTCTTACATAGTTCATCGTATTTTAGACGTGCAATCATCAGGAACAAGAATTTTTTTTTTTTTTAAGCGATAAGTCATGTGTATAACAAACTCAAGGGAGTGTTTTAGGGTCATATATTACCATCTAATTAAAACTCCAAGCAGTTGAAGCAGAAACAACGAATGCAAAGGTTTATTAGCACAATAGCAAACATACTACCCAGCTGAATTCCTTGCCAGATAATCACCACTATCTTTGTACCATCTACCTGAAACCTTCATGTTGTTGGTGTTGGTGTATGTCCGCACCCTACACTTTACCTGTTAGTTCTATCCTGTCTCAGGTTTTTTTTTTTTTTTTTTTTGGTTTATTTCCTTCCATCTCTCTGTGTCGCTGCTGTAATAACGTAATCCTGTTTCAATCTTTAGTGCGTTTGTAAAATAAGTTAATGATCAAGATATTCTAATGGTTTTTTCCTATTATAATGTATGATTAGTTGATGTATGTTTAGCCAACAACTTGATTTATATTGGAAAATCAAAACTACTAGGTTAGTATTAAATAATTATCTTGGTCATTCACATGCACCTGCTCTAACAACCACCAGACTTAATTTTCCTGCTGCTGAAAAGGTGTGTCCAATATATGACTGGATAGATGTCTTTCAGAAGTCTGCTTACATCTACATCCTCAGACCAAAGAACTGGGGATGTAACAATTTATACTTTAGTGCCACATATTAAAGGAAATTTTTGCCATTACAAGCCTTGGAATGCTCTCATATCAGGAGTCAATGGGCTCAGTCATGCCGCTGTGTTACCGGACTCTATTATCCAATGATGGCTACACTCTTTAAGTTCCTCTGAAATAAAAAGGAAAGAAATTAAAAAACAAGTATTGATAAAGGATATAAAAAGATATAACACTTTTTCCTGGTGCTATTTCATGAACAACAAAAGCACTCAGAGACCGTAGACCTCCTCCAAGCCAATCCAAGTCACCTCCTATATGCTCGTTTTAGGCATTCATAACATGTTGCAACCTTCTGTTCAGGACCTGGGACAATGAGTAATAACTCAAACCATATGATTGCCTAGTTGTTGTGATTCTCTTCCACCCTGGTTTCAAAGCTCACTCTCTCATTTTTCTCTCTGCCCCTTTGTCTTCAAGGCTATATGTCTGGTTGTTTCTTAGCAAGGAGTCAAATAAAAAAAAGGACATAGGTGAAATAGTTTTGTCAGTGTCGTCCACAGTCTGAACCACCACTCAGTCTTGCATATCCTATGAATTGCATTTGTATTTCCTCTTAATAGGAGTCACTATTTTGCTTCTGTATATTAGTAAAAAAAAATGTTTATTTTATCAAGGTCCAATCTTATTTTTCATTATTGTTGTCACAAACTTTGGGGAGGATCTATAATATAAACTCAAGACAAGGCAATGAATTTAGTATGAGTTTGTTCTTGAGCAGTGAAGGTAATCATGAATTAGCCAGTTGGGGCCCCTTCAGGACAGCCTACTATTTTTATGTTTACACAAAGCAAACTTTACTAATCTTAACTCACAAACTGTATTAAGGTAAGGGCAAGCTAAGTTTATTTCTATTGCACATTTAATGTACAAGAAAATATAAACAAATTTACATTAAACCTTAAGAGCATTACAGCAGAATGCAAAAGAAAAACTGAAAATAAATACTACAAAAACTAAGGAGAAACAAAATCATATAAAGACATAATAAAAACAGTGTACAAGATTCTTATAAAATCATAATAACATAACATAACATAAAATAACTCATTTACATCATAACTATATAAAAACCAACCATGCAACGGTGCTATAAAATTAGAAGCCTGGATTAAATACATCAAGTCTTCAAAAAGTCTTTGAACTGGTTAAATACAACCTTTTCAGTTATTTTAGATATAAATAAGGGGAAAATGCCTGATGCCAGTAAGCAGCAAAGTATTTGTAAATATCTTTATATTGAAGTAAAAATTATTTTTAAAAAATCGAATAAATCAGATGGCATCGTGTTGTTATGTTATTGATGTCAAATGCTTAATTATCTTATCCGGGAGTTTTAAATCAGCAGCTTATCCAGAATGCTGCTGCTAGAGCTTTAACTAGAACTAAAATATCTGAACATATCACACCAGTTTGAAAATCTTTACACTGGTTTCCAGTCAGTCACGGGTTAGATTTTAAAACCCTGCTGATTGTTTATAAATCCCAGAACGGTTTAGGACCAGAATACATCTCTGATATGTTCAGA
>JBAMHX010000023.1:15571521-15588634 GCA_037177515.1 Pseudomugil tenellus | reverse complement strand
TCCATCCATCCATCCATCCATCCATCCATCCATCCATCCATCCATCCATCCATCCATCCATCTATCCATCCATCCATAACCCTTAAAAATGATTTTAAACGCCAGTTTATCAATAATTTGTAAGTCTCATTCGTCTGCAGAGCAAAACAACCCGCTTCATCATTAAAAACTAAAAAACAAACTCACCACACTTTTTGAACAGCTAAATATTAAGATGCTGGCGGCTGCTTTTTAAAATTTAACAAGTCTAATTTTAGCATTATTTTAAATTGCCATGCAAAAGAAAGTTCTGCATTTTAAGACCCGAAAAATGTTTAGAAACATAACACTTAGATGAATGAAAAAATGTGATATCTCACAAGTAGTAAGTTACACTTGGACCAAAAATAGTGCTTGAACTTTACATTTTTTATTTTGCTGCCAGCTCTGGTCAGTAAGGGTTACAACATAACCATGAACATGCTAAAACCATAAACAGAGGAAGAAATTAGAAAAAGAAGAAAAACGAGAAACAAAAACAAATTATCCTACCTCATAATTGTTTAACCTCTCTCATGACATTACATTTTCTAAACCCGAATAACTGGATTCTCTGTAATTTTATGAGATTGAGATAGTCGTGGAACATGCACAACTGTGAAGTATTACATTTCTATCAGTCTCACATGATGCAAAATGCTTGTATGTTACAACATACAAAAGGAAACATTGGCAAGTAATGCTTTTGTAGTCTTAACAATGTGGTAATTTCATGCAATGAACATATAAATATGTTGTAGTCTTGAAGCCTTTAATGATAGCACTTTAAAAGAAAAGGAAACAGATGGAACAATACAATGATTATATCATTTTTACATTGTTTTTGAGGCAGGACAATATACCTCTTTCATCTACATTTTCATATTTTGCTCTAGTATATTTGATAAGTTTGTATTTGTTAGTATTAAAATGCCAATTTCCAAAAATGAATGAGCAATTCCATGGAAATTCCAAAAGCTTTTACAGCACCGAGCCCCCAGAACAACTGAATAAAAAGAATTCATTGTTTCATCTGCAGTGTTTTGTATTTCTGTAATGAAAAATCTGTTCTCAGTTTCTTTGAAGTCATTGTCATTTTCCCAACTTACTTTTGATTCCTGTATATTAGTACATACAAAAGGCGTTTAACTCTTTGAGAAAACAGGTTTTATTTTGTAGCACTGCAGTGATGCAGACAAAAACTTGGCCCACAGGATAAAGTGACTATTGGAACACAATGTCACCAGAGTGAAGGACACTATGGGATTGAATATGAACAAGGAAAAAGGGCAGTGCACTGTGGAAATACCATATTGACAGTAACTGTGGTGTTCTGCTATCATTATTTCGAGGCTGTGGAAACAGATGACCTTTCCTGGTCAAGAGCTTAGTGTGGTTAAGATTCAATTGAGTGAAAAAGAATGGAAAACAAAAGAAAAGAACATGGTAACCTTTATTTAGCTATTGATGCTAACCTTGAACACTGTTCCCTAAGGAGGAGAGCCTTGTACCATCGCGTGTGCAAGAAAACAATGCATGTGTGTAGATGCATGTGTTGTGCATTTAGTCACTTATAGCCTTTTTGTTTCCAATCTCTTCTTTTGTTTCCACCACCTATTTTTCTATCTATTCTATACATCTGTCTCTTTACTGCCTCCCCTCATGAAAACCAAAACAAAGCTAATTGGAATAAATTAACTGGGCAGCAAATCTAAGTCGATTACATCGATTGTGTGGTTTTTGATCGCACGCTTGCTGAGTAAACGCTGCAGAAGTAGGTGGTAATGAAGAGGGGATTACACTGTGCCTAGACGTTACAAATGGCCATATATACTCATGGACACTGTTTTATGTTGAAAGAAAAAGGGAAACCAAACAACTTCTTGTGGGTTTTATTTGCACATCACCTTTTGAAAAATACAGTTGTTTTCATTCAGGCAATAGGTTACTACTCAAACAGTCCTCAGAATAACTGTACAATATATAAAATTAGTATAACAAACACTATACACAGGAATAGCAGAGCAGAGAAACAGCTGTATTGCTTGAATGCAATGAAACAAGTAAAAAAAAGCAGGACATAATTACACATTGTGCACACAGCCTAATTCTTGAGTCTGAGGAGGTAGTTAGACCGTCAAAAAAATTTCATTTGCTCGAGGGAAAGTCAGCCATTAAGTGGAATTCTTACATTTGCCATTTCTATGGTATTTCACAGCTCCATTTACCAATTCAGTAAAGACACTTTCAGCCCATCTGCACAGACAGACAATAACAATTTCATTATCTAAAAACAAATCCTTAAGAATAAAGTTTACTTGCAGCAGATCAGCATCTTTGGTGATTTTACTTGAAATATCACTGAGAAAAAACATAAAAAAAACCAACCTAACAAAGCCCATTGGCTCCCTTTATAATTATAATTCTGCTTGAAAGAGACAGATGTGCTGAAAATGAATTTACTATCCAAAAATCATTTGAATCGCAAAATGTAAGTTTGCATCAAGAGTGGTTTCTCCCTTTAAAGCAATCAATTTTGTTGTGCTGAACTGGTCTTTGCCTCCTGTCAATGGCTGTGTGAAAATGACACAATTAGCCAGAAGATGTGCAAAAAACAGGAGACACGTCCTCAGCCTCTAAAGGCGTTTCATGCTGCTGAAAGAGCAATAACCCACTAACTCTCCAGTCGTATAATCCTGCCCACAGAGACAAACATAGTTCCACGTAATAAAAGAATTGTCTTTAGCACCACTGAAGAGCAATTCAGAACAGAATAGAAATGCATTCTGTTCAGATTTCAGCATATAAACAAAACTGAGAGGGGAAAATGAGTTTGGCAGAAAAATCAAAAACAGGTTAAGTCAGCAATTTAAAAATGCTCACCGGAGATGCATGAAACATCTCTTGTTATGAAGGATAGCACCTTAGACTAGGAAACATTTTAATCAGCATGTTCTTAATTCATCTTTTTTTCTATTTTATTCATGCCTTGAAATATCCCTAGCCTGATTGCTGGAATATGTTATAGCGAGTGTATGCCACTGCAGAAATGATGAAACTCATATAAACAGTATTGAGGTCTGCTAAAACACGAAGGGCTCAAAGAGCTTATTATCTAGCATATGGGGGGAAGCAGTCCAATAAAGGAAACAACCTCATTCGTTCAAGTAAGTGTCAGGCTCAATAACTAGCAACACCAAATGAATGCAAAATAAGGCCATTTGTTGAGCAAACTGCACTTGAAGGGTAAAAAGGACAATTTATCATTCTCGCTCACAGAAAATTAATTATAGGGCCTGTGTGGAATTATTATGCTAGGCTAGTGTACAACTGCTCTGCAATCGTCTGTAAAGGTAAATCCAAGCATACATATATATTTATTATTCATTTAGTTTCTAATATCTGCTTTTGATGTCTACTTGATTTGGAAGCTAAAGGACATCCTCAGTCTGCAAACTCAACTTGGCTGCAGCGCAGTAAGACTACACAGATACATTGTGTTTATGATGGGTTGTTGTCAAGTGGCATTTTCCCTGTGATTCCAGATGATCAGTTACAGCCCAGTTAAACAGTAAAAAAACAGGAGCAACAATAGAAACACATATTTAAATATCTCTGACTGAAATAATTTCCTTTGGAAATGCTCTTCGCTTCGGCTGTTGCATATAAGCTTGTTGTTTTAGCAAATACTGATGTAAATCCTTAAAAAATATTTCAGTGGATGCTGAAGAGTCTTAAATAAAAATTGAACTCACTACATGCTTGAACATTAAATAAATATTGTTGGGGGACCTGTTGAAGTTCTTTTTTTCTTTTGAATGATTTCCTATGTGCTTGTTACTGTAAGATGTTAGCCATTGAAGCACACATGTCCAACTTGGAAACCAAACTTCTGGCTGTTGCTGCCAAAGTCTGCAGGAGCCACATCTATGATAGGCAGCAGCTCGGCTGAGGGGGAGTCGATCTCTAAAATGGTTTTCTCCTGACCTTTACGGAACTGCAAGAGAAAAATTGAGGCCATTATAAGAATCTGTTTAGCTTGTATAAACAATAACTAGCTCCTCCCACTTTCATCAGATCAGTTGTTACTCATGTACCAATGTACAACAAACACATTAGTTTCATTAACACTAATTTCCCATTTGTTAAGCTAGTTTCCTTCACTGACACACATCAGCACTGACCTGGCATCCATCATGCACTGCTTTGATGAAGGGGCTTTTGGCTTGTGTCAGCTCCTCATCATTGCTGCCCCGGAAGCGAAGGGCGTGTTGATAGGAGAGGGAAGTGCTGTCAAACCACCCTGCTGAGTTCTGACAGGTATAGGTGAAGCTTTGCTTAGCTGTGGCACTTAGCAGCTTCAAGAATGTCAGTTGAACTACATGTACAGGGTTCCCATCCCGGTCATTGTAGGAGAACTGAATAAAACATGAATATACTAAATTAAAATGTTAAAAATGTTTAATATGAAATTACCTTAATTTTAAAACAGCATTATTTTATAGATTTTGTGTTAGTGGCAAAAAAAATCCATTCCTGTGTCATATAGAAAATCTGTCTATGTGAATGCAGGTGTTTTTATGTATGGGTAATAAAAACTATGAATTTTAATTTCTATTAAGACATGTTATAGTGTGAGAAGGTTATAAGACCTTAAAATAGGTGTAGAGGAGAGGTCATTAATGCATGTCAAGAGGACACAGCTGCCAACAACAATGTGTGTGAATCATTCTGACTGCATGCTGTAATCATCATTAGATTATGTGCTTCACTGCACATAATCTAATAAATTAATACCAAACTATCCAGAGAGCAGATTTACGAATAATTCCAAACATTTATATGCAGTCATGTGTACATGGATGGACACACACACACACACACACACACATGTGCCTACATAGTCAGTGTTATGGGGCTACCACTCGTAGCTTCAATGGGTAATTTAAAGGAGGAAAATTGTTGGGCATTTGAAGCCAGCTGAGATTATTTTTCAGAAGGGAAGTTGGATTTATTTGATTTCTTTCTTTTTTTCTTTTTTTTTTGGATTTATTTCTTTATCGTACCTGTTTGCCCCTCCTGTACTGACTGTACCAGCTTCTTGGTTTCTCTTTGTTCCACGCTGATAATTTCACCTGTGCACTCAGAGAGGAGAAGGAGCATGTTGAGAAAACAGTGTGGTTCAAGAGATACCGGGGGTTATTTTTGCTCTGATGTAATATGACAGTGTCTGGTTTGTAATGGCTGACAGCAAGAGATTTGAGGCTCACCATCTCAATCCTTTTGTCAGGGTAGAGACAGGTCTGTCCATCAGCTGTGAAGTTACAATAGACCTTTATAGAGTCTCTGTGACAGCCCTGGTTAGGATCTATCCAGTATTCTCCTAAAACAACAAACAATATTATATTCCACACACAGTCAAATTATTTTAAGGAGGATTTAGTCCTTAAAGGGATGTATTTTTTAAAACACTTGCTTTGATAGGAAACATCACAGGTAGTAAAACAGGCGTCCTATATAAATTTCTATGTTTGTTTACCATCTTTGTAACCAGGCTGAACCACCATGAGCTCTTTGCAGGTCCGAGCAGGACTCTCAAAGGTCCCAAGAGGCCTTCTCATCAACTCCACTTCATTCTTCATAGAAGAAAGCGTAGCAAAGACTTCCTCCATCCCTTCAGCATCTTCTAGAGGCTGATCTCCCTGGAGGAACTCATTCATATGTAGATCTACATCTTCTTTTCTGGATTCAACTCGATCTGAGTGCCTTCGTTTCTTGCGTCGACCCTCCCTAATAGGTAGGGGCTGAACCATTGTTGCGGGAGGTCCCTGAAGGTATCAAAGAAGGTGAAAAAGTAGCCAAGGCAGACAAATAATTTTAAAATGGCATTAGGATAAGGCCCATAAAGTGGAACAATAATGGCACTTACTGGAGGTCCTGGAGGACCAGCAGGGCCTGGATCTCCAATAGGACCAATACCACCCTTAAGAATAGAAGAGGACAAAGACTGTGACATTTGCTTCTCACCTCAGCCTCCCTTTCACCTTTTGTCTAAATCCCAACTTTACTCAGGCAGATATTGTAAGGCTACTGTTTATAGGATTATCCAGCTGTGTGCATCAATGCTCTGTGGTCAAAGCCTTGGTTTTCAAGCCCACTATGCTGTTTTTTATGTAACATTACATCACCACAACCAAATCCTATTAGAAGGGTTCAATGGAAAAATCACACACAAGCAAGCATGGCTGTACAGCAGCCTTTTAGATCCAAAGACACGCAGTAAACACAGTGGAGTATTGTGATTAGGAAGCATGGAGCATTTAAGCCAACAACCATAGTTTCTCCTTTGTACCAAGCATATGTTCCCAGCAGCTGCTTACCAAGAAGAGCTGTGAATACACAAATGGCAATGCATAAAAAGGCTGATTATTCTACTCACTGTCTCTCCCTTCGATCCTTTCTGGCCAGCTGCACCCTGATAGTCAAGATTAAGGGTAGATACGCATAAAAAACACAAATAGGAAAACATCAGCTATTAAAGATTAGGACATTTTCATTATTATATTCTCCATGTCACATTTAAAATTAGCTGAGTTTGGTCATGGACACAGTAATGGACAGTAATATAAGGCTATAATCTGATTCATGTGTTGGTTTTAACAATAAAAACAAATTTATTGGAGCTATCATGTGTTGTGAAAACATAATCATCCTAATAATAAGAGCTAAGCTACTTACAGAGAGCCCAGGTGGGCCAGGTGGGCCAAGGGGACCAGGTGGACCTGCTGCACCCTAAATATGAGCACAATCATGACTTGTCAGAAATTTTTTTTGGGGGGGATGCAGCAAGAGAATTATGATCCCATCACATGTACCTCATCTCCTTTAGATCCTTGTAAACCCTGATTTCCTGGTAGGCCTCTGTCTCCTTTCTCACCATATTCTCCAGGGGGCCCAATTAGACCAATCAACCCACCATGACCCTGCCAAGATAGACATAGTCCCTCACCAGTTTTGTCTAGATTTATACTGGTGCAGATCAATCTGTGTCAAAGGCTAAATACTAACCTTTTCTCCTTTTTTTCCTGGGTCTCCTTTTAATCCTGGAAGTCCTGGTGGTCCCTATTAACAGCAAAGCATTAAGATTCAGTGCTTCGAAACCATCTCTCTGTTAAAATTGTTACATTTAACTTAATTTTCCTTATAAATACATCTTTATTCAGTTTTAACTTTCATTTAACAGATTCCATTTTCAGCCATAAAATCTGGTCTTACTAATGGTCCTGGTGGTCCAGTTTGTCCTGGTGGTCCATTCAACCCATGCTCTCCCTGTGAAGAGTGGTGTCAAATGTTTTGTTTGTATTAAGATTAATATTTTCCATCCCCAGACTTTCATACTGACCGCAGGACCTGGAATGCCTCGAAGTCCCTCTGGACCAGGCCTTCCAGGATGTCCTTGAGGTCCTACGGGGCCTGTCTTTCCTGTCGGACCTAGAGCTCCTGTTACCCCCTTAAAAGGAGTATAAAAAGGTGTATAATTGCAACACATTGCAACGCACTGATTTTTTTTTTTTGTTGTTGTTCTTTTATACAAGTGGTGGAGGGTTCTACAAGACACTGTATACAATCAATGAATGAATGTTTATTTTATTTTGAAAAAAAACAAAAAAAGATCATGACAACGATCCATTATATAAAATCATACACTTCATCCAGTGTTCTCATCCTTACTTTGGCTCCTTTCATGCCTTGTTTTCCTTCTTTACCTGCAGCACCTACATGACCCTGGTAGAGACAGTGCATAAAATAGTTATAACAATGGCATGATATATAAAAACACAACATAAAATTACATACGTGTGTCCATCAAAACATTTATGATGCATTAAGCTCACCCTCCGTCCAGGAGGTCCAGGAGGTCCTGGCTCTCCAGAAGCTCCTGGGGGTCCCTGCAGATGACAGAAAGACTTTAGACAGAAACACTTCCCCACCTACATGGTAACACTGAGAAGATAATCTTGCTATAATGCTATTGAGCACAACTTTATCTAACTGACTAGAGCTTGTGTGGTTGTCAGCATATTATGCCAATATTGACAGTAAAAAAATATATATCTTTGCTTACTGCTTTTCCAGGTTCTCCGTTGTCTCCTTTAGAACCAGGTGAACCATCTATTCCCTGAGTGAACAAAATGTAATTAAAATATCTAATAGAATAAATGAAAAGTTATGAATGAAAAGTCCTTACATTGGCACCTGGTTCTCCGGGTGGTCCAGAATCTCCAGGAAATCCAATAGGACCCTAAGAGCAAAGGAATGAGTATGAATACAATACAGGTTATCACACAGACTGAATGACTCGACAAGGAGAAAAAGGAAATTTGTCAACTCACAAGATTGCCTTTGGGTCCATCTTCTCCTGGTGCTCCTCTGGGTCCAGAGGGACCAGCAGCACCAGGAGGGCCAGAGTCACCCTTCTCACCTACATCACCTTTGGCACCCTGCAACAACAGGAAAAAAATAGTTTTGAGGTTGAAAAGCGAATAACAAAAGTATGTGTTTAAGCAAGAAATCTGAAGGTAGTGTGACTCACAAGAATGCCAGGCTCTCCAACTGACCCAGGATCTCCTGCTTCTCCGTCCTCACCCTGACAGAGAGAAATCATGTGAATATAAAGCAACATATACAACTGTAGATAGGAGGTGCATGTTTTTTATAAACCCTTCTCATTTTACTGCATGTGTGCATGCATGTAGAGTAGTGCAAAACAGAAATAGCTAACCTTTTCACCAACTCGTCCAGGTTGACCAACTCCTCCATGCAAACCAGGTGGGCCCTGTGGGAGGAGTAGAGAAAAGCTTGAACTAAAACAAGAGCAAGTTTTAAATATTTATTCCATTTCAGAAAATCTGATTCTGCTGCACTATGCGGTATTTTCTGTCTGTATGTAAGCAACTTTGCTCCCAGAATGCTGAAACTGGAGCAAAATTATCACAACACAAGAAAAATACTGAACGTTAGTTTTCCTGCAGCACTGTATCTAGATACTATGGAAATCACAGAAATCCTGCAGTCTGCTCGTTTGTATTTGTGCATCTTAACACATATAAGTGTACATGCACGCATTGTATCCAGTTGAGTATTTTAAGATGAACATGGTTAATCTGTGTCTTTAGTAGAATGCACAATTATGTGAGATGAACACAGACATGCACTACCACTGCACCCCTACTGTCATCTGCTTTCCTCACATGCTATCTAACCTCATTTCACTCTTTTCCAGCAGTCTTGTGTCAATCCATTTATGGATTCATCCATCTCCGCACTGCTGTTTCCATGTTTCCTGAGATGAAGCACTTGTGTGGCTCTCATAGCTTTCTGCAGCTTACTGCTGAATAATTGACCGATATGAGAGGCTGAAGAGGGGCAGCCATTACTAGAGGTAAATATAACTGCCTCTCAGGGATAATAGTCTAACACTTCTAAATGATTCATAAAGCAGTAAATATAACTCTTTCACATGGATTATATTCTAATGCTATTTAATAATTCATATTTCAAAAGTAGTGGAAGGTCTGTAGCGGGAAGTATTGAAAGCAGTAAGGGGCTAAAAAATATAGTATTTACTGTGAGTTAGGTAATTAAGCATCTGACTGCAAAACTTATTTAAAGCATGATTTTCTTTATGCTAAAGCCATCACTTAGAAAGATA
This sequence comes from Pseudomugil tenellus, assembly GCA_037177515.1. Classification (NCBI taxonomy): domain Eukaryota; kingdom Metazoa; phylum Chordata; class Actinopteri; order Atheriniformes; family Pseudomugilidae; genus Pseudomugil; species Pseudomugil tenellus. The sequence goes on along the minus strand of JBAMHX010000023.1, from coordinate 15,578,904 downwards.
ACGACACTTTTTCTTACACAGGGAATTATTTCAAAACTGAGTTGCAATGTATTTAGTTTAGTTAATGCAAAAACTAAATGGACATTATCAAATATTTAGCTGTAGTTTTTTATATTAAAATAAAAATAATCAACAACAAAAAGTAAATGTTATCAAACCTTGATGAACTGCATTACAAATACAGAGATATCCAGCTTTGACAGTAAGAAATTATGCAAAATTATGCACATTTATCCATTATGAGAGGGCTAGTTTGAATTCATGGTTATGCTGATTACACTGATAAACATAACGAAATGAAATGAAGCATGTTGGTGCATTTATTAGTTCCACTAATTCAATACAAATAGCTATCAGCATATGTTCTGGTGAAACACTCTAATGTGGAAGTCATATTTTAAACAAATCATAACTGTCTGTATAACTAACTGTATTAGTGAGATCTGACATAAATTAGCATTTACAAAATATGAACAAAACATTTGAACATTACATCTCCACCAATAGGTCCCTGAGGGCCTCGCGGGCCATGCTGTCCTGGAGGTCCCTGAAGAGAAAGAATATTAAACATTAAAATCAAGATCAAATAAAACTTTCAGAGATACAAACTGAATTGGAGTTGGTGCCTTCTAAATTAAATAAGAGTTAGATGTCAGCCCATGCTGGACTGCTTATGCAATGGCCCCAGTTTCTATGATTATTATTATACTGACATGATGAAGACATCCAGACAGGTCATTACCCTCAATATGACACGGACTCTGACTGTTTCTCCCACTGCCTCTCTCTTATTCTCATTTATTAATAAGAAACCTTCAGCCCGTGATGTGAGCAACCATATTCTCTTAGCCAGCAACATGTGATTTGACTCTTCTGTGTAGCTCAAGAGAGCACCAAGCAATTAATCCTAACAGTGCTTAGCTTCAGTTTCAGTTGAGTACATGTTGAGCTGCACTCTGAATCACTCTGAAGTCTTGGAGGGAGCGCTGTGTTGTAAAGATGACACTGAAACAGAGAGACAGACTATCTGCCCAGAGAGAGCCTGTACAAGTCTGGAAGAAACACATATCCTTCTGGCAAAGAGATACTTCAGTGTTAGAGGGGAGAATTCTGTGATCCGCAACACTGACACATGAATAAAACTTTCCCACTGAATCCTCAGCATTCTCCTCTCTCTCACACATTCTCACTCTTTCTCGCTTTCTCTGTCGTGTTTTGGTTCCATTTTAATGCTTTCCATCCCTAATCTGACTGTGGAGAAGGAGAGCTATAGAGAATCTTGTTGAGCGTGTGTTCATGGCTGACAGCGTTGTGAGATGACTGTCACAAAGGAGGATGCTCATTAGACAGCCAAGGCTGAAGCTATAATCTGATTAGCAGCTGTCACACTGCCTTCCTGCTTACAATGAATGCCCCACCTCTTCCTTCCACTCTGATGCTCCACTGTCTCCTTTTTGTTTCAGCTTTGTTTTTTTTTTTTTATCCTTTTCCTACCTTTTGCAAATATGACCACCGCATCCATTCCTTTGCTCATCGTTTGTAGAAATGAAGCAGTGGATTCTGATGTATTTGGATTATTAGACGCTTAAATAGTTAAATATCTCTCTTTCATCCCCCCATATTTTGAATATTTTATGAGATATGTCTACTGGAAGTTTACTGGAACAGACAGCGAGGTAACAAGATCTTCAAAAGCACAGATGCATAAGAGTTGTTTGGTTATTAACAGTGTCATTAAGCTGTGATTGCAAGCGATCTCCTCTGTTCCCCCTCTCAATCTGTCACATTACATACTAGCTTGCTGGCATTGTTCAGAGGGATCATTACCAGAAGCAGAATCCTAATTAGGATTATTAGTTACACCTGTGTTTTTCTTGTTGTGACAAATAAAATGATTTGCTTTCAAAAATGCATGTTCCTGGGGAAAACATGAATTTAGTTTGAGTGTTTATTGTTATTAAGGCCATTAGAATAAAAAAAGCTGATCTAAGCTCATAGACGGAAGGCAGAGCAGCTAAATTTCCCTCTATTTTACAGCTGTCTCACTTTAGACTGATCTAAAGGTAAAGCCAAAGCAGACCCATCTTTGAATACCAGTCTACCAGCCAAAGGCTGAATAATATTGAGATTAATCACTGACTGGAACAAACTCAGCCCCCCACTTAAAACAACTTGAGACTGGAGCAGTCAATGTTAATTATTATCAACAGAGAAAAAGCTTGGCTCACAAGTTTGACATGGAGCACAATCAGCTGAGCTTAACTAAATAGGTGTTACTCATCAAAGTTCAATACGCTCAGGTGGGTCGCATGTAGTTAGCACCCTCTTGATGCTGTATTTTGCAGCGCTGGCACCAGAAACATGCTAGGAACCACTAAAAGTGTGACGTCCTTTGCTTTAGATTTAGGTATTTTTACTGTCATAAAGTTGGTTTGCTTCTTACTGACTTGGTAAATTAAAGTTAGACTATATTCTATGTATAAGCTCAACATATGCCAAAATGCCCACCTAAGCACCAATCTGTACTCTTGGAAAAATCTTTAAAAAGACAACTTACAGTATCACAACAATCGTAGTATTGAGATTCTTTAACTATCAGTTATTGATATTATTATTTGTAATTTCCCCCTGTAAAAATTACTGACATAAAAAATAGTCTCTTCAACCTTTTTTTTTAAAATGCTTTGACAGTGTGATAAAACGATCCTGGACCATTAAAATGTTTTTGATCCTGTGAGTTTATTAACTTCAGAATTTTCATCTAAGATTCCTTCCTCCTTCTTCCTCCTCCTTTCCTTCTTTTCCTGGAAAAAGCTTACTAGCAATGACAATATCAGAGCCCAGGAGTTTCTATATTCTATATAAATAAATAAATAGATAGATAAATAAACAAGCAGTGTGCAGCACTGAGCTGAGTGATAAAGTCTGAAACTTTGTGTACAGAGAACATGCATACTGACCATTGACCCCACATGTCCACTTTCTCCTTTCTCCCCTGGCGGACCTGGCATCCCCTACAAAGACAGTCACAGACATGAGATGTGAAATAACACATTACATTGAGCTATCATTAGCCTTTAAATCTAGAGAATTTTTACCTGTAGTCCAGAAGGACCAGCTGCCCCCTTAAAGCCCCTAAGACCTTCATCACCTTTTGCCCCATTGACACCCTGTTGTCCACGAGGACCAGACTCTCCATCTGCACCCTGAGACATATAAAGTTAGTTAACACAGCAACAACCACGTCAACAGATCAAATATTAATACATTTTTATCTGATTTATAATTTCAGGCATGGCTCATACAGATGGCCCGAGGTGGCCCACAGGTCCTTGAATGCCAGTAGCTCCTGGGGGTCCCTAAAAAGAAATCAAAAGCAAAGTAAAAATTTACTACATGGTTACAGAAGATGGGACATGTCCAAAGTAATTTATTCTGTACACCACACAAGACAGCTAGTTATGACAACTGATGACTTCAAACCAATTTTGATCCACTTGTGATCCGTCATTATTATTCGCAGGAAGAAAGACAGAGACGAACATAAAATAATTATACTTACAGCTTCTCCTTTGTCACCTTTGCTGCCCTTCTGGCCAGGTCCTCCTGTCTCTCCCTATAAAAAATTCACTAATTTAATAACTGAGTTAAATAATCATCAGGGACTTTATTGTAGAAGTGCTTTTCAATGTAACTGATTAATGTAGCTACCTTGTCACCATCCTCCCCTGGAGGTCCAGGTGGTCCTGCAATTCCTGTTAACCCCATAGGGCCTAGTTCCCCATCATGCCCAGCTGGTCCCACAGCTCCCTTCTCCCCCTAGGTAACAGATGTGAAAACCGTCTAACAACTCTTTCAGTACTTACTGTCCTAATAACACAGCATGGAACACTGATTCATGTATAATAGGAAGGAAAGGCACTTCCAGGAAAGTAAGTTTGATTTCTTTTTTGTTCTTTGTCTCATAATGACACGTTCCAAAGTGAGAGCACAGATTATTTTTCTCCTCAGTGGTGGGAGGACACGCATTATGTGTTAAAGGACACTGTTGTCTCAAAAGAATTTTTTTTTTTCAGATCTTACTGGCTCGCCTTTCTCTCCCATTGGCCCAGCAGGACCCACACCACCAGGCCGTCCTGGCTGTCCAATAGCACCTGCCAGCCCAGCAGGGCCCCTCTCTCCAGGGGCACCCTAGAAATAAAAGGAGATGAGAGGTGAGGTAAGTATATCACATGAATCACTTTCATTTAATGTGATAGTCACGATTACTGGTCACCATGGAAACAGCCTACTCCTTTATGTGCCTAGTATTCTATATAACATGGACACAGAGCAGGGGATGGGGTAGACAGCGATTTCACAAAATTAGACTTACAATGAGTCCTGGAATACCAGGAAGGCCCTCCCCTCCTTTTAGACCAGCAGGACCCTGGAAAAACAAACCACCTTCATTTTAATTAAAAATACATATTGACCAATAAATTATTGAATGGATTCATGCTGATTTTATTTGTACTGAGCACAGAATTATTTTTCATTAATTCTTCCTTATTTATAAAGTTCACTTGTGATCTAAGTGTGAGGTGAAGAACAGAATCTGCATGTTGTAGACAAAGAGAGAAAGTAAAAATGTTAAATATCCAGAAATCTGTGTTACCGTTGCACCAGAGGTCCCTCTGCTTCCCCTAAAGCCTTTAAGCCCAGCAGGGCCACTCTTCCCCACAGCTCCTGGTGGGCCCGGATCTCCCTGGAACCAACACACACGTTTGATTAGGTATCAGGCGAGTAGCAGATAGAAGGCCCCCATGGTGTCATAAATCACACCAACCAGCAAGTCATGCTAAGTAAGAGCATTTATCTTTTATGAGCCATAATACACTCAGCACTATGAAGTTTCCTCTGTTATTTATTAGCAAATTAGAGGTCAGAATGAGACCCAGGAGATAACATATTCAGGCAGTGCTGAGAGAGTCAATGGACTTTATCTAACAGTATTAATTATGAAGGTAGGTGATTATGATCCTGACAATATGATGAAAAGCACTTACCTTGGCACCTTCCTTTCCAGCAGTTCCTGGTAAGCCATGCTCACCTGGTGGTCCCGGTGAACCTGGATGGCCTCTATCTCCATTTGGCCCTGTCTCACCAGATTTCCCCTGATGATAACCATAGCAGGCAGCACATGCTATGTAATTGTTTTCCAAAGCTGCTGAAAATTAGATCAATTAAATTTCCCATAGCCTATTGTTTTACCTGTGGTCCAACTACTCCTGGAGGTCCAGGAGGTCCATTTTTGCCTTGGAATCCCTGAAGAAAACACAAAAGAATCTAGTGAGTGTCATTTCAAATGTGAAGCAGAGGCAGTAGCTTTACATTATCCTCCTAACCAAGGACTGCAGAAATGGCGGGATACTGTATTAGATTTAACTAACTGTAAACTTCTCAGAAGATTCTATAATTCAGGCTAAAATCTTCCCTTTAGCTGCTGTTAACACATTAAGTAAATCAACATGATCCTCTTGTACTGTGTACCTGCATCTTTAAATGCAACTTTAAATCTGTGGCACTAAAAAGTAACTTACTGGTTCTCCTCTCTGACCGGGATGACCTGGTAATCCATCTTTTCCAGGTGAACCCTAGAAAAGAAGCTTCTTTTCTTATTATGTCGGAACTTTACTCGAGGTGATTATACAATTTACAATTAGGTTAAATGAGTAAACACAGAACAATCCTACTCACACTGGGCCCTTTGGGTCCTAGCTCTCCATTCCTCCCCTGTGGTCCTTGAGGGCCCTAGAAACAAAAACACAGGTGATGTAATGAAATGTTTTCATGCATAGATTTTATTAGTTTGCTGCAAGAATTATTCCAAAAACTGAATCTAAAGATTACCTGCTCACCAGGAGAACCAGGAGGTCCTTCCTGTCCAGCAGAACCCTGTCAGATGAACAATGTAAAGCACATTTAGAAACCCAACTAAGCATCAACTTCTCAAACATTCTCAGCTTTTTGTGTGCCGACAAAGATTTAGCTCTTCCAAATTGGTCTTTGAAGATGAGACCATAAACTTAAACACTGCTTGCCAAACAGTGGCTTCTCGCTGCACCAGATGGCCTGTCATTGAAAAGTAAAAAGCAACAACCACTTTCAACTTGGTTGATGCATTCATTCATGCTTTATGAGAGAGCCAGATGTGTGTTTATGTATGTGTAACTGAATGGGCATATGTCTTTGTTTATGCCACTAAGCTCACCTTATCTCCAGGTTTTCCTGTTGCCCCCCGTGCTCCTCTTCCTCCTCGGGCTCCCTAGTGGAACACAAACATCTGTCTGATTAGCACATGAATAACTGATCTGACGGCAGAAGGTAGATACCTGCTGATATGAAAATATGGCAGATATCTGACTGAAGGAGTCACAACCATGAGTTGTTGTAAACAAGTAGAACTAAGTAGACGCTGCATTATTTTACACATATAGAGAGCATGTGTAAACCTGACACTACTCACATTAGAACCTCTTTGGCCCCCAGAACCGGGCTGACCAGCTGGACCCTGCACCGTAAAGGTTCACAATTATTCATCACTCATCTCCTCTACAATATGAAGAAATTTACACATTAATTTAAAAGAAGTAACAATATGATGTGGGCTAAAATGTCAGCAACATTCTCACCCTTCGTCCCTTCTCTCCTGAGACCCCCGCCCCACCAGGGAAGCCGAGTGATCCCTGCAGACACAAGTAGAGGTTAATCAGCTTCGGCCCTCCATTTATTACACATCACCTCCAACGTCCCATTAACTTATAATTAACCACTGTATCAAATTGAAGCAAATCTAATCCATGAGCCCAACACAGCCTTAAATACACCATTCATCAACACGTAATTGATGTCACTAATGAACTATTAATAAAATAGCCTTTTTTAATGTGCCATTTATCATCCTTTATTTTTAATCAGGCAGGAAGCAGTCTGGGCAAAGACACATCTTTTGCTCAAAACTCAGATAAAGGGGGCTGAGGACACATTTACTGATTGTAAAAGCCCATCAGTATTGAATCACCTTTGGGCCTTGTCTTCCTGGGTATCCTGGCAAACCAGGCACTCCAAGCTTACCCTGCAAACATAGTGAGGGAAAAAAATAAATCAGAAAAATAAAAAATAAAACTGTTTTAAAATTAATATAGAGTTTAATTTAAACACACTCACACACAGATACAGACATATTATTTTATTTGTTTATTTTTTTATACTGCTAAATCCAATTTATAGTGACGAATTAACATACATGTCCTTGGAGGGTTACAGGAAGACAGAGTACCCAATAGAAAACCCATGCACACTCCACACGTAAAGATGTAAATAATTTTATATATATATATA
>JBAMHX010000023.1:15553562-15571421 GCA_037177515.1 Pseudomugil tenellus | reverse complement strand
TATATCAATGGATCTAATGCCCATAACTTTAAAAGGTCCAAATGTACACAAACTATCTTGACATTTTCTTTTTGCAGGTAGTCACAATGACATGATCTAATGTTGGCAAATGCAAAATTTCTTTCTGCCTTTTAACATGACAGGATTGTTGAGCTGCACAAGCAAGGCCTCTTACAATGCGCCATTGCTGCTGAGGTTGGATGCAGTGAGACTGTAATTTAAAATTTGGCATAAGATTCTGGGTGTTAAGAGACAGAAAAGTCAAGAGGTATACCCAGCAAAATGTAAACTACACTGAGCCAGACAATCAACAGGCTGTCCATGAAGACACAGGCCGATCCTCCATCCAAAGCTCTTTCTGATGCTGACTGCAGCCCAAAAACAGCACAGTGCCTTAAAGAAGTACAGTATTCATACTCATTGAACATTTGTACATTTTGCCACCTTACAACCATCAACTTGATTTTTTTTTCATTGCAATTTGATTGGATTACAAACACAGTAGCACATAATTGTTAAGTGGAACAGAAATTATGCATGCTTCACAATATTTTTAAGCAAATATAAATCTGAAAAGTGTAGTGGTTATTTTTATTAACACCTCCTGGGTCAATACTTTGTAGAGCCTCCTTTGGGGTCTTTTGGGGTATGTTTCTACTAGCTTTGTACATCTAGATATTTACTACTAACCCATTCTCAAGTCTTTTGCAGCCTCCAACAGGTTTTCTTCCAGGATTGCTCTGTACTTAGATCCAGCTATTTTTCCATCAACATTGACCACCTGTCCCTGCTGAAGAAAAACATCCCCACTACGTGATGCTGCCACCACCATGTTTCACAGTGCGAGGGTGTGTTTAGGGTAGTGAGCAGTGTTAGTTTTCCTCCACACAAAGTGCTTTGCATCTGACTGGTGTGTGTTACATGGCAAACAGCAACAGGACTTCTTTTGCCTTTCTTTCGACAATGGCTTTCTTCTTGTCACTCTTCCATCGAGGCCAGATTTCCAGAGTACATGACTTAGTAGTCCTGTGGACAAATTCTCCCATCTGAGCAGTAGAATTTCTGCAGCTCCTCCAGAGTGACCGTGGGGTTCTTTACTGCTTATCTGAACAGTGCTCTCCGTGTTCACTCTGTCAGTTTAGGTGGATGGTCATGTTTGGGTATGTTTGCAATTGTGCCATACTTTTTCCATCCTTTTGATGATGAATTGAACAGTCACATCTATGAGATATTTTTTATACCCTAACTGTGCTTTAAGCATAATCCCTGGCTTGTAAATTACACACAGGTAGACAACTTACTAATTAGATGACTTAGGGGTATTTAGGGGTATTAGAATACAAATGAATGCCACACTTTTTAGATTTATATTTGTTTAAAATGTCCATCCCATGCATAATTTCTATTCTATTTTACAATTTTGTGCTACTTTGTGTTGGTCAATCAGGTCAAATCTCGATTAAAAAATGAAGTTAGTGGTTGAATCGTGGCAAAATGTAAAAAAGTTCAAGGGATATAAATACTTTTTCAAGGCACTGTAAGAAGATATCGGCAAGAGCTTTAGGAACAAAAAACATCTTCAAAGGCCATGTCTCCTTCCGAACCACAAACATCCCATTTTGGATTTTGCACTGAACCTGGGACTCTGACAGGTCGACTAAAGTTTTTATTCTCTGATGAGAAAAAATTCAAAATTGGTGGTCCTAATGGCTTCCAATGTTATGGTTTTGACAAGAACATTTCTACACGACACAGTGGAGGTGGCTTCATTACCAACCATCCCATCACTTTTTCTGCTTCTTGTTCTTTAGACCCACCTTCTCCCCAGCTATTCCAGGAGCTCCCGGATCACCTGCAGGTCCTGTTTGACCCTTTGGCCCCTCTGGTCCATCTTCTCCACGAGGACCAAGAGCTCCGTTATCACCCTAAATTAAAAATGAGGGACAGGAGGATACATCAGTTTTTTTTAAAGTAAAAATAACAACTATAAACCAATGATACCAAAACTTGGAGATCTTACTCTGTCTCCTTTGATTCCCATGTCACCTTTAAGCCCAGGGAAGCCATCTTCTCCCTGGAATGCAAAGAGACAAGTGGTCTTTTGATTGTTTTTAAATTAAATCATTAAAATATAAACTGTCAAGCATCCTTCAGGTGACAAACTTTATTTAAACAACAAGCTTTGACAAAGAAGATTTTTATTTTTTCTCTCACCTTTTCTCCTTTGCTTCCCTTTAGGCCTCTAACTCCATCTGCTCCCTTTGAAAGAATTAAAGTAAAATTCAGCAGGACTTACAAATAAATTCTCAGGGAGGCCCTATTTCAAATTGAAATTAAACTGAATCCCAAAAAGTAACACGTCTTCAAACATTGAACACACGTGTGAAGTTGAATACATTTTAACTGTAAATATATAATAGAGCTGACCTCAACATTCATTTCATACTCATGAATGCCAGCAAGGTCAGTTTTTCTTTGAAGAACATTCAGCCAAACGACTGGATAAAATACCATAAAATCAATCACCAAACAGGAAGCGTTTCAGTTTTTCAAAGCACACTCAGTCAAAATGAACCTCAATACTCCTCCTCATACAGCCTGCCTCTGTCTGACACCACATTTACTCTCCATGTCAAATGTTCCTCACTCTGTTGTTAGCAGTCCCATTGAGAATTGGGGCACTTTCTGTCCACCTGTCACCTGTCAGTAACAGACTCAAATAGCTTGTCCCTCACAGGTAGATACACAAGCAGAAGGAAGGGGGCAAGGCAATAACTATATCAGTCAACATTACAACAGAGATCATGATGCATTTATGTCTCACCTTGACTCCACGAGCACCTGGATACCCAATCGGTCCCTGGACACCCGGTAAGCCCTACATGAAAAAGAAAAAAGTATGTTATTTTTTTCTTATGCATAAAAGAGAAATGTGCTTTATGGCAAAGTTTGAATGAGTAATGCACTTGGTTGCAACTTTTATGTCCCCTAACAGCTAGAGAAAATGCAAATGACCCTGATGAGTGCATGGCAATAACTCTAATGGACTAAAACTACAATAAATATGATGGTATTATTGAAACAAAACTATAATAATGTCTAGTCATTTTGTGACTAAGTGTACTGTTACAGCAGACTGGAACAACGATAAAAAAAAGCCATGATTTTGCTGTTTTAATATCTTGCTATACGACCATAGCATATGAGCCTTAGAGAAGCAGTTACCCACTTGGATTCCTTTTTCCCCTGGGGGGCCTTCTCTTCCTGGGTGACCCTGCCACAAGAAAGAAAATTGCCAGTACATGCACTGCTGCTAATAGATCATTTTTATGTCATGTTTTAATAGAATTTTCTGAATACACCCAACAAATGAGAGAGAGGAAGCGCAATGAAGAATCATTGTCTCAAAAAGCTTCGCAGAATTAGGGACGATATGTGAAATTCATACAAATGTCTTTGACTGCAATCTAAAATGAATTCCCTAAGATGAGAGAAGCCTCCCTGTAAGAATATTTGTAGTCTTCATTCTAAATGCACTGCTGCCTTGCAACAACTGTAAGTGCCGCCTGTGTTCCTACATTGGAAAACTACACAAAATGTAAGTTGAGCAATTCTCTTTCACTTGGTTACACTAGATTAGCTACGGTACATGTGAGCACATACAAAATTGTACACATCCAGTGTTTGTGCTGTAACATTTCGTGTATGGATAGCATTATAGGAGTATGTGTTTGTAGAATTCTCTGATTGGTGATGACTGGTCTACTCATTCTTGTATGATTGATGAGAACTTGTACCAAACTGGTTTTAATGGAGTGCTGAAGTGCATATTTGTGCTAATGCATGCGCTTATATGATTGTATCTGTCCTTACTTACAGGAGGGCCATCAATGCCCGGCAGTCCCTGAATGCCCTGTTTGCCCTGGGGACCCTGTAAAGGACATAAAAAGAGAAAAACACTGAACATTTCAGCTTATACTTCAGGGAGCTTTTTCCCATTGGATGGCTACATTTTCTGCTTGTCCATATTTATTTCTTTTCTGCCACTTGCCTTGCCGGTGTGGCGCTCCATAGTGTCTGTAACGCCTATGTGTTTGTTGAGTATTGATTTCCTGTCTAGCTTCGTCTTGTCTGAATTGGAGCCAGAAGTGGCTGGGTCATACTGTCCTGCTCGGCCTGCCTCTCTTGGTGTGTGATGACAGGGGTCATGAGGTCACAGCTTTAATTATAAAATTAAGTGAAAGTCATGCTACTTACCTTCTCTCCTGGCAATCCAATGGGGCCCTGTGGGCCAGGAAAACCCTGCAACAAACCATCAGCCGGGTTGTATCACAAGAATGAAAAAGAGAGCCAAGTTTTTCAAATATATAATTTATTCATGTGTAAATAAGACTTTCAAGTCACAAAGAACAGAAACATAAATTGCTTTGCTTTGCACTATGATGTTGTATTTAAAATACATTTCCGTGTCATGCAGATGGATCATTTATTTTTCCAATAACCACACTGCCAGAGGAATCTGGGAGCCTACATAAGAAAAAGTCCAAAACTAAATCTAAATAAAAAAATAACTGACTGAGCAATAAACATGGATTTAGGTGCCTATACCTGGTCGGATAATTTATAGCATATGTAATCTGTTGATAACTCTCTGAAAACAGGAAGCTTTTTTCTTAGTAAATACCTGCAGTCCTGGATTTCCTTGTTGACCTGGGGGCCCTATCTCTCCAGGTGGACCCTAAAATTATTTTTTTTTTAAATGCAGTTATGTACACACAGTCAACACTTTATTATCATAAACTTGTGTCAAATTACTTGTTAGTTCCCTCCAACCACAATGATGTTTCTATATATAAACAGACTGTTGACTGCTTTCTATAAGTAGATAAAAAGAAAGATGTACCAGATTGCCCTTTGACCCTTGCACTCCATCAATTCCACGTATTCCCTGGATGCAGAATAAAAGGCAGATTTTAATGGATGACAGTCCAATAGTCTTGTTGTTTGTCTTCAGAAACATAATTATGAGTTTATACACTGGAGAAGTGCTTATAGAGTTGTAAAGAAGCAATAGCTCTGATCCTGTAATCAGGGGGATGTTGACTTACTGGTTGGCCAGGTGGGCCAGGTGGCCCTCTTGGCCCAACAAGACCTCGAGCACCCTGCAGAGAAAACACAACAAATAGCCAGCTGCTAACCTGCATTTACAATGAAACTGGACAAGTGCAGAATACCAAACCATAAATCAAAACTGAAGAAGGGGAGAAAAAGGAAAACTATGAGAAAACGCAAAAATATTTCAGTGTGTGTTTGTGTCAGTGTGATTATGTGTCTATTTTATATGTGCTTTCCATGAAGACTGTGATAGCCCGTTTGCAGGAGTATGTCTCTGTGATCTCTTTTTGTCAGCCTGCCTCTTTGTAGGCTGGCCAAGCCACCTGTTCCAAAGCCACATCTGTGATCTCCTGGGAAGTGATTGATATGGAAATATAATCATTCAGGCCAGGATTTTACCTTGCTGACACTCTTTTTCATCTTTCCCCACTCAATTCTCATCTCATTCACCACCAACCAAATTTCTTTCCTGTGTTTGTCTCTTGCTGTCTCACTTTTCCCATCCCTTCCCCTCTCTCATCAAAACTGCAAAAACCCTTTCTTTCCAGTGTCTTTGTGGTTTAAAACTGTTTTTCTAATACAGCTAGTGGCAACTCCATTTCCTCAAGCACTGAGTGGTCCATTTGGAGGGACAGAACCCTGCTGAGCCATAACCTCGCCTACTGAGAGAGAGATAGAGAGTGAGTCAAAACCAATTAACCAGTTTCTAAAGCAGATACAAAAAACAATGACATTTTCTTCAACACTGATGTTAACTTTTGGGTCACTTGAAGAGTGTCTTCTTTCGGATCACAGGACAACCACAGGTTGAATATGAAAAAAACTCTGGAGTGTTATATATTTTTCCACTGACCTTTTCTCTTGTAATTTTGTAGCATTATGGGAGCCCTCTTTTAATATGGTGTGAGCATATTTGTTATTATTAAGTGATTGTATTGTACTAACAAATACAAACAGGAGAGCAGATATTGCATTTGTTTGACTTTACCCTTCTTAACTCCACATTTTTTAATGGACAAACTTAAAATTAGAAAAAAATATACGATTTTTTTTTCTTGGATCAAACTTTAAAGGTCTAAATGTGTTGCTCATCAACAATTTGAGTACGGACAAGGAACTCCTTTTCTATTATCTTTTCAGCAAGAAGTCCAAACCAGATATCAGATGAATGTATCTTCTAACTCGAATGTATTTTCTAAGTGCTATGTACATGTATGTTGTTATGTTTATTTCTACAGGGAAGATTGTGTTCTTCCAGATGTTTACACTCACAGCTTCGCCTGGTTGCCCTCTTGGTCCCACAGGTCCATCAGATCCCTAAGATAAAAAGTAAGGAAACACAGTCAGCATATAGATCTCCAGTACTTCTGCGATTCAGCCTCAGGCATGAGATGATTCATATCCCCACATACCTAATCTCTTAAATTAACTTATTTCATAAATGTAACAACTTGCAGATAAGGCTCATTTATCTGCAATAACAGTTCACCCTCTCAGGTTTCACCCACCTGCCTACATTAACTGATAAAATATTGACCAGATGTCTGGATTTTATATTTTTAATACAATATTAGGGATGCTCTAACTAGGATTCATGTATATTAAAAACCTTCTTGCAGAATAAACACAAGTCATCATAGTGTAGTTAAGAGTGAAGGGGTTTATAACTTAATTTTATTAAGGTTTGCTTAGGTCTGTAGTGCTTTACAGTCTAAATTGAGTCAACTCGTTGATCTGGAAAGGATTTCCATTTTAAATTTGTATGGTGGATAAATAAGGTAAAATGCAACCCTGCAGCACGGTGTGTTTTCTGGGAAACTGCTTCTTGCAAGCATATTTTAGAAAGAATAGTACACTCACTTTCTCTCCTGATTCTCCAACAGGCCCATGAGGGCCAGGCTTTCCTCTGTCCCCCTACAAGATAAAAGCATTAGTCACAAGCGTCAAGATTTCTTGGAGTGTTCTGCTTTAGCAAAGGACTGCTGAGCAGATGCTTTTAGCATGCACTGTCATAACAGAAACCAAAATAATCATCATAATATGCAAATAAACATCTGCCACCTGATGTGTATAGAATTCATGCATGTCATGTTAGCATGTTAATGTCTGAATAATGGAGTAAATGCAGCAGCAATGTCAAATTACCAAATCAAACTCACTCTGTGTCCTTTGTTCCCTGGGAGACCTGGCAGCCCGTCAAAACCTCTGTCACCCTGGGAAGTAAAAGAGAAGCAAGTACATTAAACCATGAAATACAAACGCATATGGTAATGTGTAAACATTAGCAGAATTGTATTGAAAGTCTCCCTTGGAAGAGCTTTCCATCTGCTCTGAGTGTGATGGGAAAGGGGGGGAAGGGGGGGGGTGGGGTGGTTCAGATTAGTTGTAGGACTGCTAAAATGCTGCAGTGAGTCATAATGACTCCGTTCTGTCAGACCCAGCATCAGAGCTAACTAATTTATTTACTAGGCCATTTTTACACCTGTCATATATCGACATGCCTTGTTGTCAATAACATATTTAAGCTGACGGGCAGTACATATGGGCTTACACTTACAAGTAGAGATATCTGGTGATGACGTTCCACTATAACATGTGTTGTATTATTGTGTTATGGCCCATGAAGGCTTTAATGTTTTGTTGTAGCACAATGTTACTGGGTTCTTGTTGCTGTCACACTGCAGGAAGGTCTGAAAAAATATACCTTTGAGCCTGTTTCACCAGGAGATCCACGACCTCCATCCACACCTGGACGTCCCTATGGGATACGCAATTCAGTAAACATAGTTTCAACTATTCACTACATTAAGCACAGTATGCTTTTATAGCAATATGCAGATAGAACATTTTTCAGCTTGGAACCGTGCAGTACTCAAGATAACTCACCCTCTTGCCTGGCTTTCCATTAATTCCGGGGGGGCCTGGCAACCCTCGAGGTCCCTACATGAAATATGAAGAGAGCAAAAGAAAAAAAAAAGCTGTAAAAAGGAATGCAACAGGACAAAAGGAAATCGATATTGTGAGAACAAAGAGCGGTATGTGAAGGTTAACAGTGAGGTGGAAAGACTGATGTGATCGTACAGAGGGGCCGTTGTCTCCTTGGTCTCCTTTGAGCCCAGATGGACCAGGAACCCCCTACAAAATAACCACAAATGATCATCCTATTTAACAAAGCATAAACACTTGTTTCATTTATTTCTAGAAAACATAACTCTTCATTTCAACTGTTTCTTTCATAAATCAAGATATATTAAACAAATAACCAGAAGAAAATTAGCATGCATAGTAATAAGATTCAGGTAGAAGATCTAAAGTTTGTGCCTGGTTGGACAGACTGAAGATCAGGTGTAATATTGGAGCTTTTGAGCTAAGGTGTAAATTTGGTCTTAGTCAAAGAAGTGCCTTACCACTGGGCCTGGTCGCCCTGTAAGACCCATTGGACCTGGAGGTCCCTTAAGTGACAGCTGGAAAAAAAACCACATAAATGTAGTTTCTATATTTTTTAGATCAGATGAACTAGTAAGCTTACACTAATAATATACAATAAAATGTTTCTCATGCAACATAAATTTGCTACCATGTTGCCACTGAAGGATAGAGCTCTATCAAGTTGTGAAATCTACCTTGGTCTGTTGCAGGATGGCCTGAGCTTGTGCCTCTTGAGGAGACACTACTGGCCCCTTTTGCGAATCACCTCCAAACTGAAACTGGTGGCAATAAAAAAGGAGGAGTCAGGTCCCACTGCAGGATTCCCCAATGTAAACGAAGTTCAATCACACAGCCCCCCCTTGTGGTCATCCCACTACACCGCATTGTTTTTTAAAGGAGTGTGTTTTGTGTGTATGTGTGCGTATGTGCGTGTAAGTGTGTGCACATGCATATTTCAATCCGATTAAAGGTCTCACTGGTAACATTAACAAGGTTCCTGGAGGACCTGGGATTCCATCGAGCCCAGCAAGACCAGGGCGTCCTTGGGGTCCCTATTAACAGTGGACAGAGAAGAAATAAAGCATCAGTTACTGATTTTACCATTTTTTGTGTATGTTCAGGATCTGGAGAGCAACTAACATTTTCAGGCCATAGAGGAATAATATAAACTACTACAACATTTTGAGGGAAAGACTTTGTTAAGATTGGGGTTAGAACCAGACAAACAGTGGTCATGATGGTTAAATCTACAGGAAATGGACGTATGTCAAGAATTGGTTGGAAAAAAGCTGCTTTTGGCAGATGTTTTGTCCCATCTGCCAACACAGCTCTAAACACACTAAATCACAAGGACTGCTCATTTTTAATCATAAACATGGCTTGGGGTAGGGGGATTTATGTTACATCATCCATTTTACTGTAAATTTGGCATGTTTTATGAACAACAAATCTCCCCCCAAGAAAAATGGAAAAGAAAAAAACTATCAAAGTCATCATCTTCCATCTGCTGAAATGAAGGAAGACTGACTTTGTGAACAGTGTGTGTGACTATCAAGTGTCCAAAAACATTTAATTATGTTACATTCAAAAACAAATCTGAATTACATGAAACATCTACATACAGAAGTCAAAATTATTTGCGTGTTAAGGAGTTCCTTATTCCTTCTATTATTGACAAAAACACACATATGTACATTTGCAATGTCAGAAAAATAGGTCACAAGTGCTTGAGTTGAAATACATCCCTGAAATCCAGCGAGTTCAGGTGGACATCGGGATTCACGATGCATGTTTTTCAGTTTAAGGTCAGTTTCCGACTCTTAGCTGAAGGCCTCAAACTGATGTCAAACTAGCCCATTTAAAATTCAGCCTATTTGCTATTTCAGGATCATAAGGCATACTCACCAGTTCACCTGGATCTCCCCTGGGTCCTGGAGGTCCTATTGGCCCAGCTGGGCCAGGAAGCCCCTGTAGAGGATACATGTAAAGCCCTCAGACATGCATTAACATGACCATCCTATAGCATGGTTTCCAATCACATTCTCATCCTCTGAATACTTGACAAGAATCAATTAAACAATTTCCTGTGTGACCAACAATGGTGCAGTGTCCTCCACATGTATACAGAAGTCACAACTATGAATATTCATACTGTCATTAATGTGTTTCATGTGGTTTTGCATTTTTTTTGAAAGTCAATTTACAGTTTCCAAAAGCAATGTAGTTACATTTTGGTAATTTCCCAAATCATCAAGTGTTCAGAAGCTCATTTGGACAGCTGAGAAAAACTGGCTTACCTCTAGCCCTGGCAAACCATGGGGTCCTCTCACAATTGTACCCTAGAAATAATTACAGAAGGAATTTAATGTACATTAGGTCAATATCATGCCATTTCCCTAGTTCATAACTAGAACTGCAAGATAATTCGTTAGATGCCTCTAGAAGCTTACCGGCTCAATAATAGCTGGCTCTCCTTTCTGGCCTTTTTCTGCTCTGAGTGCAGCCTGGATTGGAGAAGGAGATTAGTTGATGTGGAAAGTCAGAGCATTTGAAAACATGTTTATCTAATTGATGCTGGAGATTTGCCTCAACATTCAGCGTTTCAGCCCTTTCCCTCTCTGCAAAGTCAAAGTCATCCTCATAAATTTCATATTCTTCGTACTCCAACTCTGTGTCATTCTTCAGATCTTCATAATCAAGAAACTGTTGAAAAGTCACAAACTATTTAGTGCACGAGTGAAGACTAACATTATCATACCAATTTTGTTCTGAGACAGAGGCATGTTATGCATTAATTTTTATTCCACCTCATATCCAGTAATATTTGGGCCCATGGTTACTGTGGAAACTGGGAGATCTTCTTGCAGGTCTCTGTAAAGGTCATCTTCATATTCCACGACCATCGGCTTTACTGGGATGTTATCCTGCAGGCCAGCAAACAGACATAAATGAGTCATATTTAAGAAGAAGCGGGGCGCACAAAGAGCTTTCAGTAGCATTTTAGAACCTCCACAAAACACATTTTGTAATGAATGAATGTTAGCAAAACAGGTGGATTTATTGGGAATGTGTTGGTTAACTGAGATACAAACTAGAAGATGTGCAGTTAGTTACGATGGTGGAGTGGAATTAGCTGACGAATAAAATCAGATATAAAAGAAAAGAAAGAATTACAGGAACAGCCTGAAAAGTTGGCAAATATTGCAAAAAAGGAGACAAAAGAAAATATTCTCTGCTTTGCTGTAAGAATTTGACCGTGTAAAGCCAAACATATCATATTTGATACATCAAGTTTATGAAACATTTTGTATCACTTTTGTTAAAAACTTTATTCAAAACCCTGTTGTACACCATATGATACTGGAGTCCTCCCCCCTCGTCAATGTCAGAAAGAAGAAAATTACACCACAATAATTTTGACCTATCACATGGTAATAAATGGTAAAAAAAAATACCAAAAATAAAATACATTCTTTTTTTCAGATATTGTTATAGGGGCAAATACAGATTTTGGATTTTAAAAATTGGACGTTACTGCCAAGTTGATCTGAGGTGGAGGGTTAAGTATTGCTGGCATTAAAAAAGCGTACAATGGTATGATTTAACCTACTTTCTGCCACCATGGCCCAATATTTATGTTCAAATAATTAAAAGCTAATACTTTTTCTTAATTCTCTGCATATGATGCCCTATTCAGTGTCATTCACACACACACGACTTTTTATAAACAGTGTAAATGTTCCTTTGTGTGTTTTCCAAGAATATACAGGAACAAAAATAAATAGCTTATTTTCTCAAGTTCCGATCTCCAAGTTTTCCAAGGGTGAAAAAAAAGTTATGAGTATGATGGTGCTGGTTAGTGGTGATAAGCAACTGGACAGGTGAGAAGAGGAAGAAGAGGTGCTTTCTACAGTTAGGTGGTTTTAGGGCGGTGACTGGTTAGAACTGCACATGGTTGGGGGGGGGATGAAGGACATCTACTGACAAATTTGTCTACCTCCTCAGCAACCTTTGATACAGGCAGCGTGCTAGGCCTTATATTGAGGGCCTCAGTTGTGAAGTCAGGTTCAGGTGTGGGAATCTTCACGGTGGTCTTGTCAAACACTTCCATGGGAAAGACAGTTTTAAGTGTGGTGACAGTTTCTGGAAATTCTGTGGGGTGAAATGGCTCTTGTGATTGAAGCTCTGGCAGCGCTGTAGCCACTCTGACGAAGTTGTCCTCAACACCATCTTCTTCATGTTTCTTCTTTCTTGACCCCTTCTTGCCCTTGCCCTTGCCCTTGCCCTTGCCTTTGCCCCTCTTGTTTTTGTTCTTTTTGCCTTTTCTTGGCTTTTTGGAGACATCCTTTGCTTCATCTGGCAGGTCCCTTTGCATCAAGCCATCAGGCTCAAGATGGGAATACTTATATGAAAAAAGCAGAATGTAAGATGAGGGTAAAGGTGGAGGATAGAGAATAAAAACAAGCACTGCTGTGAATGAAAAGACAATAAAAGAAATAGCCTGCAATGCATACAGGCCTGGTGATCCCATAGGGTCAGAAAATTTACCATGTTATCAAAAAGATTGCTGCCAATTATATGTCAGTGACATGAACATAGTCTGCTTGAAAATAATTCCACAGACAGTGAATTCTGTCAAAGATATTCTACAATTTAGATCTACATGTAAAAATGGTCAGCATGTGGGAGTGATTGGATATAGGTCAGGAAGGGTGACAGATGTTGACATGCACTGGACCAAAATCCCATCATTTAGCTATAGTTGTATCAAAACCAGCTGGATATTTACTCACAGTCCATTGCTTTGTCAGTGCCACGCCACATTTGTGCTGACAATTGCATTTATGTAATTATACAAACACAGGAGACATAAGAGGTGATTTAAAACCATGTATTCCTTAAAATCCAGCTGTAGACAAAGCAACTTCTTTTCCATGTCTTCCATTCTGCATTAAGGACATATCTGATAATTCATATCTCTAAGAGATGTATTTTCATATATGCCTTGAGGGAAGCAGGAGGTGCTTTATCAAATTTGAGTTATAGGCTGTGTGCATACACAAAGTACAAGTCAAAAGTTTTGACACAGTTTTTCATTAGATCTAATGAGTAAATGTGTCCAAACGCATAATGTAATGTTTGCTGCCAAGAACACCTGATATTAGAAATGCTTGCATGCTGGCCACGTTTGAAAGAAAATTGCTACTTTAACAGGTGGCTGATTCTATCTTATTCTTTAAATTATTTTTTTGGATGATACCCTTTCGAGCACGGAGCTCTATTGATGGGTATGCTTGTGTTTCTTCTACTAGCTGGATAGGAAGACAGGATGTGGCTGCGAGAAGGAGAAGCTTGTTGCAATGATTGAACCTTTTAATAAATAGCGGGGATTCTCCTGAACAGAAATGCAAAAATGCAACAATAGAGAAAACAAAACTAAAACATAAAACATGTCATTAGGCATATAAACTGTAGGAAAACTGTATATATACTTGAGCTTCTCTGGTTCGCATTGCCTTATCTTCTTGGCAGTACTAACCTCCGGCAATTCCACAGCTTGGCGGTTGTGTGGCAAAGCTGAATCACAGTCTGGTATGTAGTTTGTACAGTAGTTGGCAGCAGCCTGTGGGTCCTTCACAATCATCAGTTGCTGAATATCTCCCTGAAATAATAAAGGCAGAAAGGAATCAGCTTTTTCGAGCAGTGGCGTGCTGTCCATTTTGGAAGGCGCATCAAATTAAATTTTAACCTTCACAATTTAGTGCAACACCACAAACACATCAACATATTTGGCTGTACAGATAGATGCAATGCTGTAGCATGATTAATATAATACCACTGATACAACTGCTGTTGACTTATTCTTTACAAGCTACCATAAATGCATGAAGAACCTGACTTTGTGCATGGAACAGTCAAACTGCGCTGTCCTGCCCTCCTGTCAGGACCTTTCATTTCCCATCCTGTCCTGCAGGCATAGCTTGAGCGAATGTACTGTACAAACATGCAGAGAGACAGCACTGCTGCACCCTGCAGCTCTGAGCCAAAAGCCTCTGCTTACTTTAGCGTCTTCACACTCAACATTCTTCTACACTATTACATAATTATACTCAAGAGTATAGAAAAAGGGTAAGAATTATTAATTCATGCTTCAAGAGGAAATAAATTGATGTTTTCAATGACTTATTTATTAAGGAAACATACTAAACAGAACAGATTACTTCTAATTTGACAAAAATGCATATTTTGAAGACAATATTAACCAACAGTTTTTATTTGATTAGCTTTTCAGGAGCATTTATGATTAATTTGCATTTCAGCTGGTTTAACAATTGATATAATGAATCAAACAACCACTTAACACATGCAAAAAAAACTACACTTATAAGCTGCAGAGCTAATTTTGTAAAAAAAAAAGAAAAAAAAACATAAAGTAAACAGTACACAGGAGATGCAGGCAACCACACTGCACAGTGTTTGACAAGGCTCTGATTAAATTATTAAAACAAATGTACGTAACTGACAGGCCACTGCAAACATATTGTCAGGTGAAATGTTATCCAGGGACAGCTGGGCAGCCATTTGTGATAAATTAAGTTGGATTAACTGCTTGATGTTGTGGTAATTATAGTCCTATTGTAATCTCTTTAATTGGCTTTAGCAGCCAGAGGTGACGTAAATCCTAATATATCGCTTCTCCATTACATTTTGGTAGCTCATATATCTTCTGATATATAGCTCAGTTCAAGCTTTATTTGTGGCGCATGCCTTGCCAAAGTCTCAATCACTGTGCACAAACCTGCAACCCAGGAATGATGGTTCAGGCATTTATGCTTTAATACATCCAACATGAAAGGAGCTGTTATCCTCTTATTCTTGTCTTCTTTTTTCTTTTTTTTTTTTGGCGAAAAACCAGAGTCAAACAAATGAAATGATTGCACTCTAAGGTGAGAGAAAAAGAGTGAGAAAAGCAAAAGGGAATTAATCCAATCTAATCCAATCTCAATTTGAGATCAAAGGCAATGTTTTCTTCCTGCTTTGCTTGCTTTGTAGGAGCTCTCTCCAAAAGTAGCAAAGTGTTAAAGTTACTCATGTCTGCACTATCAGTTTCCATTTAGTACATCAAAAGAGGATAAATGTGATGAAAAGGGAAACACCTCACCTAAATCCACAAATATCTCAGGTCATACATGGCTCCGTTGGGAAAGGCTCATTAGTTCTCTGCTCTTTCCTGCAACAAGGTGTGTGATGCAAGCAAGCCAGCAATCATCACCAAATCACAAGTAACAGCATCTTCTCTGAAGGGCTTTGCTATGCCTTAATTAGATCGGAAAAATAAATATATAAATAAATAAATTATTTTCTAGTGTAAGTGGCAGCCTTAATTGTTCATAATAGTTCTATGTTGTATTTGCTTAAAATACATTGGATGTGACCTAAAACTATCGAGTCACCACTGAGCATCAACTAAGGCAAAAAATAATTTGCACTGACCTCAGTAAAGTAAATGTGCCTCTACAATTAGTGTGGTAAATCCACAAGTATCTTACATTTAAAAAAGAAATGCCTGATGGGACACAGTTTCAGCATGTCTATAGCTGTGAGCCAAACATATTTCCTAATGCCTACACTAATTGGGACACAATGGATCAGAATTTCTAAACAAAATAAATGGTGGGCTGGATTTTATGGAAGCATCCAGCATGTTGGAGGCGCAGAGGGCACACAGCAGCCAAGAAGGAGCACAACCACATCTAATGTTTGCTTTACAGCAAATGCAAGCAAAGTGTTGAGTTTGACAAACAAACTTCTGTAGTCATTTGTAGGAAATCTGGAAGCAATAGACACATTAGTGGCTGGCCACAGTCCCCATGCTCCCACACTGAGCTCCCACGGTGGGACAACTGGGCCAGAACACTAGCCTCTTCCTCAAAACCAGGGCCTGGGAACAGGGGCCCGGAGGTCAGCCTGCTTAACTTCTCTCCCCATGGTACCAGCCTTACCAGGGTTTTGCAATACTGATCCTTAAATATAAAAAGCCAAACATTCGAAAGAAACAAAGCAAATATCTAAATAAAAACCCAAAACAGGGGGGGGAAAAAACAATTTCGTCACATGTTCCACTGAAAATGATTCCGATGTTTCCATACACACAACCACAAATAGTTCATGGACCGGTTTAAAGGATGGTTCTGGGGATAGAGATTAGTCTGAAGAGTCTTAGTCATCACCACAAATCTGATATCATCATCATGGCTCTTCACACAAGATGATGAATACAGGGATGGGAGTGTTTTTGGAGAAAAGCCAAACATCAGATGACCCCAGTTGCTCATGAAAAGGGAAATTTCTAAAACCCACAAAGAGACACATTTCTCAGCTCAAGTGGGATATGAAGTGATAAAACTCGAAAAACCTGTTAATGTTTGTGAGGCAGAGGAAATAAGGGAGTGTAGAAAAAGGGCAGCTAAGGTTAACTGGGGATACGGATTATGTGATGTTACCACATGAATATATCTAAGGAGATATGCTGAAGAAACTGTGGGCGCACAATTCATTTTAAGATCAAAACATCTGTTTTTCCAGGTCAAAGTAAAGAAGTGTGACATTTTCTAACAAAGAAAGAAATAAAGTATTATAAAACACATGCAAAAACCATCAAAACAACCCCTCTGCACAAAATCTTGTCACAGAGAGGGACCAGAAGGTAGTCACCTTGTTTCACTTTACTGCATATTGGCTTTACTTGACTCTTACCATTAGAAGACTGAATTTCTATTGCTTTTTTGTTTTCCTTTTTTGCCTTGTTCCATTGCTGAGAATACTCTGAGCCCTGAGGACACAGAACGGGAAGGGGCTTGAGCTGATCTCAATTTCATGCTGTTGGTGAGAGATTAAGTGGGGCCTCATTGGGAATGACAAAAGAGAAGGGGTTGCATATTGTCTTGGGAAGGATAGAGAATGACTGACAGTAAAGGTTATTGCACTGAAAGGGAGGACATGTAAGTACTCACAGAGGTTAGTTTGATTCTTCTGGTTTGTGTGTGTCTTTATATTACTATTAATACAAACATGAACAAATTTCCATCAAATCAGATGCTTTCAAGAGTATTAAAGGATCTGAGCCTTCAGTCAGAGACATTAAACAAAACACCGTGGACAAAAGTACTATGAATTTTTTTGCTGCTCTTTGACAACGAAAAAAAAGGCAGATAATTTTCCTGCAAGTAGATAAGTTGCGACCATCAGAATGCATGAATATGCATATCCAGTCAAGCATGATCTTTAGTATTTAATGGACAGATAATAAGGCCAAACTTAAAACTAATTAGAATATGTCATTTCCTGACCTTATAATGGAAGCAATGATAAGGAGCTTGTCTGAGCAGCACATGTATTTTTTCCCAGCATGTGCAGATCATATATAGGATGCTCAACATCAGAGGTCTTAAACAGGGGTCTGTAGACGTACTGCTGGGCGTCCTGAAATGTTTGCTTGATTAGATTTTTTATTTAATATATATTTAATATATTCATCCCATTTTGCCCCACAAATTTAAAAACACGTTAGCACGAATCCAACATATTGCATAGAATCGATAAGTAGAGGTGGAAGATGCTATCTTTCAGTCAGAGTCGCATATATTCAGTGACACAAGCAGGTTATTTCATTCTCAACGCCTGTTCACGAACAACACAAGAGCAGTCTAGACTTGTTCCTTCAAGCCTCCTGCACACAAACAACAGGGAAGGAGGGAAAGGAAGGGGGGGGGGGGGGAGGGGGGAGGGGAAGGGGGGGGGGGGGGGGGGGGGAGG
>JBAMHX010000023.1:15539191-15549364 GCA_037177515.1 Pseudomugil tenellus | reverse complement strand
AATTTTTTCCTGAAAAGACGTTTTTCCGATCCCAGTTTTGGGAAAAGGAAGAAGAATCCCAGAGAGAACTCAGCTTGCCGTTTGGCTCCAGCACCCCCCCCCCCCCCCCTACTGCTGCTGTGACAATCACAAAGCCACACGTTACGTGCTTCCTCTGTCAGGTTCCTCATGCCTATTCAGTTGCCAGCTGTCTGAAATTCAAAACTCTATTGATGCACACATCAATATCATTCAAAAAGAAGAAAGCTTTGTAAAAATAATTGTAAAATACAAACTGATGTGGAACAGCATTGTTACTTCAGGTATCTTGCTCTATCAGATCACGATATTCTTGGCTAAACTCAGGCAACTAATGAGTCCCAATGTTATAACAGTTGTATGGGAGTTGTTATGAGGGTACTTAGATACTTGGATAACATCAATAACATATCAGGGCTGCATGATGGTGTAATGGTTAGCACCGCAGTCTCACAGCGAGAAAGTCACTGGTTCAATGGCCTTTTCATGCAGACATGCCATTAGGTTGATTGGTCATTCTAAATTATCCTTGGGAGTTCATTTTTGTGTCACTACCTGGTTGATTGTCTCTCTCTGTTTGCCACGTGATGGACTGGTGGCCTGTCCAGGCTGTTCTCAGTGATTATCGGGTTAGGCTTTAGCTTTACCCCATGACCTTTCATTGGAATAAACGGTACAGCTCATTTAGAATTTGAAGACCTGAGCATGTTCATGTTTTTGTGAATATTTTTCACCTCATACTTTGTGCATGTTGACACAGTCACTGAGCTTTAGGTTTATTCACTAACAGCTCAGCAACGCACAGGAGCCAGACCATCATTCTGTTTGCTTCAATGCTGGACAAGACAACCAAATAAATAAAAAAATAAATAAAGAAGAAGAATAAGACGAAGAAGAATTTGAAGGCAGAAGCACATCTGAAAAATTTGGTATAAATCAAAAACAACTGTACAAGCATTTAGGATCTATTTAGGTTAGTTAGCTTAGCTGATCAATGAAATGGGTGGGTATGAAAGGAATATTTCAGAAAGGCAGAGTCTCTCAGGTATAAAGATGGGAAGACGTTCACCAATATGAAACAAAGTGTGCCAATAAATTGAGGAGCAAAAACACAGTCATGCAAAGAAGAAGCCACATATAAACATACAGCCTGAAATGTTTTCTCTTGGTTAAATCTCATTCAATGTAAACCTTTTCTGTGGTCACATCAATCAAAATTTAATTGGTTTTTGTTTATTAGCTTGTTTGTTGTGGAACCCATACAGTCTGAAGAGGAGAGGGGCCATCCAGCTTGTTATTCAGCAGGCAGTTTAAATGTTGCATTAGTGCCTACAGCATGGGCAGCTTACACATCTCTGAAGACTTTATTAATGCTTAGAAGAACATTAAGGTTTTAACAGCAAAATATGCTCCCACACGTGCAAGGTCTCCTTCAGGGACCATTATTTTCCATAAAAGGGCTAAATGTCTCAGTTTCAGCATGTGGTATATTGTTTATGTTCTGATTGCTTTCTGTTTTTATCCTCTTACCACCTAAAGTATCATTTGATCCATACTGTATCTGATACTTGCGTTGCTATATGGTAAAAACCTGCTTAAGAATGGGTTTCATGCAATCTGATACTTGTCTTCTGTCCTACCTTTTGTAATGTATCAAACAGTAATAACGGCATATAAAGGCTAATTATCATTTTTTTCCCCATGTTAACCTGTTTGCCTGTTTGTTCGTAACTTTACTAAAAACTTCTACGTGGACACTTGTGTTTATTTCTGAGAATAAGTCTTGGTCTGACTTACATTCTATTAATTTTTTGAAGTGGACAGAATAGCAAAAATGGTTATTTTTAAAAGGATTCTTCACAACATCGTAGATGAGCTGAGCAGAGGTCTGAACTCTCTGAATGCTCTGTTTCTGAATCTAGTATATTTATTTATTCATTTATTTATTCATTCATTCATTTTCTATACCTCCTAACCCAATTCAGGGTCATGGGAAAGGCTGTTCAGATAACTCCCCCTACTACCCCCGGCAAGGCCACTGTGCTATTTTGTACAGCCAGTTTATTTATTTATCTATGTGTTTGTTAGTTGGTTTTTTAAAATTATTTTTAAATGAATTTTTTTACACTGGAAAAATAGCAATATTCTGGCCACTCTTTCTAAGGTCAGGTATTCAAGAATTATTTTAATTTTACATAAAATCCCAACTGTTCATGAACTGGAGTTGTACATGGTTTTTCCCAATGCAAAGATGCACTCAGAATTTTCAACAACTAAAAAGCTTCACCGTTCAGCTACTGCAAGTGCTGCATTCAAATTAGAGCAAACTTTATTTGATTAGTATGTAAACACTCTCAAGAAACACAAGTTCAAACCACAGAACAAAGATACATGTAATAAAGCTGACCTGGGCTAAGGTATTGTTTGAAGCACATGCTGAAATAAAAATGAATGAGAAAAGTGGACACTGGACAGAGCAAACTAAAAATACAATTCCTAAATAAACAGTCAATTGTCTCCGTCAAAGGGTTATCTTGCTTTTCTCAGCTTACCTCAAAGACATCTTCATCCAGCAGCCGTGTGCCAACCACAGTGACACCCTCTGTACTGACAACTGCATTGTCCCCTCGCTGCAGTTCCAAGGTCTCTACCTTCTGGCAATCCAAGTAAAGGGTTACAGTCTTGTCCCGCACACTATAGGCTATCCTGTGCCATCTGAAAGAACAACAAAAAGGAATTAACATACTCTTCAACCTCAACCTGGTGGAACAAAAACGTTGAACTGGAAGCTTTTTGTTTGTGTCTGTGTGTGTGTATGTGTACGGTAGAATGTCTGCAGAATCAGCAAACTAAAACATTGTTTCACGCCTCTTGAGAGAATCAGAGGGGAATCTGAGAAACTGTGAATAACTGATTTCTTTATCTCCTATGGTCAGATTAAATCTCTGAATCAAACGCGCCACAACCATTTCACTCTCTCTAAAACTACTCAGGTAAACCAGAGTAACTAATCTGTACAGACATAAGTATGGATTCACTCAGATTTGTTGTGAAAAAGTTGTGTTTTGTGCATTTCAGTTAGACAGTAGACTTTGTTTACTGGGCAGGCCCATCTAAACTTCGTCCTGCCAGATCAACATGGTCAATGCAATGGACGGGTTATAATCTCTTATACTACCCACTTTCCATCAGACAGGTTGATCCTCCTGAAAATGGGGTAAAGTTCTGGGCTTGGCTGTCCATGCTGGTCCTCATACAGGAAGACAGGTGATCGCCCAACTTCAAATCCCAGCTGCTGCACTCCCTGGTCATCATATATGGAAAGCAGGAAAGCCTGTGAGCCCTTCTTAGCTCGAATGGTAGCCATCAGGGAGAAATTCTCTGGAAATTTGGAAACTGGATGGCAGAGCAGAATGAGAAAAGGATAAGAGAGAAGTTAAGTCAGAAAGGGCAGAAAACATGCAGGCACCACCCTCTGTCACTAAGACCTGGGCTAAGGTAATGGTGAAAAACAATATGCGTGAAAGAACAAGTGCCTAAAGTGCTTCTTAAAGTTTTATTAAGAGAATAATCCCTCACAAATGCTGTGTTTTCGGTGCTTTTTACCAATTTTGGATATCTTCAGTATTCCTTTGCTGGAGTTAATTGAAAGGATTTTCTGTATGTGGTTTTGTTGAAAAGAGTCTAGACATTACCAGGGAATAGCTGTTTAGTGGGAGCACTAAGCTGGATCTTTTTGATCTTGTAAGCCAGGTCCGTCTCCTCCATGCCGCTCCTGCTGGTGCACAGACCGGCCTCCAAGGACACCCCTTCCATGTTCTCTGACAGCTCCAGCACTCGCAAAACATCAATGGGGTCATCTGGGAACAGAGAGGAAGAGAAAATAAACCATCTGCCTGTAGTTACAGTGCAGATCGAGGAAATATGCTGCTCATTTCATGCTTACAGACTGTAACTATTTCTGTCTTTTTGAACAAGTTATTGTTAATAGTTATCGTTTTAAATGGGTTTATTTTTTGCTTGTGTCTTTTCCTCTCAAGAATCAGTTAACTAAAAAAGATTGTAGCAGTTGGCAGCTGCATGCTTTTACTCTTGTCATTTTAATACTTAAATTCAGTTAGTGTGACAGCCCTCTTCTGTCTCGGTCAGTTAAGTGCTGGTTGTTAGTGAGCTGAAGAGCAGGATTTAGTGCTGCTGGAAGCTGGTTTTAAAATGTGGTGCCTTCCTGCTTCCTTTGCGTCGGAAGAGAAGAACTCTTCTAAGAAGCTGCAGCACTGTGGCGGCAGGTGGCCAGGCTTCTGGTGGGTTTTATTATAGGATAGGGGTGGTGCACAGTCTGAACCTTAATCCTCCGGTAGCACACCTGACAGCTGACACCTGGATGCAGTTCATTCTGCATGAGCCCACAACAATGTATCCACATCCCATTCATCATAATCTGAATCCTTTACCAGCAGAAGTCCATTTGTGATTTATGTATTTTCACTGCTGGATCCCCCGACGAGTCAGCAACATTTGCTTTAGCCCATCATAAGCTATAGTTTTGAAAAATGAAACATTTGCAGTTATGTCAAAGCACTTTTTAAACTAAATGCAATTTCTGTTGTTTTATAATGTAAAAGTGCACAGAAACAAAATCAGACCAAATAAGACTGCATTGCACTTCAGATTACTCATGTATTTCTAATGAAAACCCCAGGAAATCCAGGTAAACCAAATGTTCTGAACTATTTCTGTGGCTCAAATACGTGTCATACATATTAAATAATGTTTATTAAAGCAACTGCTGCCTCTGTAGATATGAGCTTTCTCTCAGTGGATGGTTTCTGTCCTGTCAATGAGCCTGTGCTTTATTTGCAGTCCACTGTTCATGTTATTAGATGTCTGGTGATAAAGTGCTGCAGTGAGCATTAACCAGGATCAGAGCCAGTCTCCCACCAGCTGCTACAGAGAGCCGCTCAGCACTTTGCATTCCAGGCATCTGAAACGAGGATCCTAAACCCAAATTGCCTCCTACGGCTCTTGCTGCTCAAAGCTCGCCTTTTATTCTCCTTGTTAATTAAACATGTGGAGAGAGTTTACCGTTGCCAAGACATCGCTTGTAGAAAAACACAATGTTACATTTTATGACATTATTTATTTGCAAAGAAGGCATCCTTTATCCAAAGCAGCTTTAACAGTTCGCCCTCTTAACCCCTTCACATTACAAAGAGGTTGTAAATAGGTTAAACGAAGAAGTAAAGCCAGACTTCATTAATAGCAGACATAAGGTATAAATTGAAAGACTTTGAACTTACATGTAATATTATATAAGCCAACATAACCAAAATGAAAATTGAAAGAAAACAACTGAATTCTTAAGGAATTTTATTCATAAGTAGCAGCAATAAATGTTGATCCACACACACAGTCATCCAGGATAATGTTCACATTGACTCCATTCATCTTGACAGCAGACCAAGAACTAAATGTCAAGAGATAAAGTATATATCTGCATACTGACCAGAGATTAGGATTCAAGTCACTAATGTGTGTAGCAAAAAATAAAATAAATAAATAAAAACACTGGCTTCTTCAACTATAATAAAAATGTAGCCTCGTGCATGTCATATCTTTAAAACCTGGATACTTGTCAATAGCATGAGCTTTTGACAAATGATACTTATTAAATATGACCTAATCTGGGTAACTTTTCACTAAACTGTGAGTGCCCATGTCACAACTACCCCATAGTGTATTGCAGGGATCACCAGCTCCCAACTTCTTGAGTCGGTGTCCTATAGGTATTAGATGTTTTTCTTCAGACTCTGATTCAAATGACTTGGTCTTTAACAAAATTGTGTAGAACTTGACACCATCGTTATGGGAGATTTCAGATCTTACTTTATTCACTTGATTAATGTGCATTTAATGTCCAGTTTTCTGGGCCACAGAGTCATGTTGCATGTCACATTAACATGTCAGAATGCATCATTTAATCTTTTATCATTTATGTTCTAGAACAACCAGGCCTAAATAATTACTCAGTACATGTTATGTTTCTTATATCTGGACATGATTCCTATCCGTTGGTGAGACAACAGTGTCTGCGTTCTGTGACACACTCATAACCTTTAAATGAAGATGCTCAGAATTTTCTCCAGACTTCTGCTCTGTCAGATCTTTGGGACAAATCCTCCTGAATTGCAATTCTGTATTTGTCTGTTTTGTCTTTATGTTTATCATATTCTTCTGATTGTTTTACTCCTTGTTCAATAAACTTTGTTAATCATTTTTCACTTCAGAACAAGACTCCTCATCTTTTGTAATCAAAAATTTCCATTACACCATGTTATCCATTCAATTTGAATCAGTTGTGTTGCAGCAGGGAAATGTCTAAAACCTGCAGGATACTGGCTCAAATGTTGGTGGTCCCTAGTCTATACCATGTCTATACCAAGAAAAAGAAGTAACTCATAGATTTCATTAACATATGAAAATACTGCCATAATTTTTAACTACACTGGAATTGTTTCTTGTATCTTTTACAAAATACTGGATTTCTAACTATTCTTTTATACAAACCAAACAAAGGTTTCCTTTTATCAACACAATGCCTACAACATTCCTGTTTAGATAGAGTAAATTAAATCTAGTTGCAAATTGGAAATTATAACTTAAACGAAAGAAATATTCAATTATTCTTACTGAATACTGAATCTTTCTTTATCTGATTTATTTCATCTCATTTTGCCTCTATTTGGTTTTGCTATTTTTGTTGCAGAATGTATTGTCTACTGTGTGACTGAATAACCAGTGTCAAATTTTCTTTGTTGGACTCGTAACACATTGCTGGACTAATAAATTCACAGATAAATAGAAATGTTCAGATCCCAGTTCTGTGTACTGGGTTGTGCAATATGTACTGCTCCTGTATACTTTTTTCCCAATGCTGAAATCAAAATCGAAACATCTCAGCATGGTACAAAGGAAAATCTTTTGTTATCTATGAAACAGAACCGCAGTTTGAACAACTCTCCACACAGCTCATCCCTCTCCTCCAGTACAGGTTTTGCTTTTGTTTATCTAATTTATTTTTCTCCAATAATTATGAACATACATGTATGTTTGAGATGCAAAAAAATTCAAACCTAATATTTAGCATGTGTGGGGATTAAAAATAATGCTCAAACCTTTCATATTTTGAAGACCAGGAAAACAAATTGTGCAAACTGCTCATTCTTATGCACGCATTTTTGTTTAAATGAATAAGCAATTTGCATCAATTACAAACTAATGATAAAAAACTCATTTGAACTTTTTGCTTTTGGAAAATCTAAACTAACTAAACAGACTAATAATATTGGTTAAAGTATTCAGCAAAGTGAACGCCATTTGCTTTGAATGAATCATCAAGAAAACTAAATTTATCCCACAATGCTCCTTTAAGACTATCTCTCCAAGCAACTGTGCAGACATGGCACTCCAGAGCATTTTTTGTTATTGTAGCTGAATGTTTAATCTGCATTTCTGTTGAAAGACTGTTAGTTTACTGAGTTGTGTAGTGTAGTTCTTGTGTTGCTATAATATTTCACTGAATGGGTAGAATGGGTAGAGTGTCTCTGTCCTTATCTGATCCCAGATGAGCTTTTTATGGCTTTGCTGTGGCTTTATTTGATTGCTGACATCAAATCAATTTCCTCTGGGTTAGCTGAGTTGAAAATTAGTTTTTTTAGTCAAAGGTCAGAATCCAACACACTCAAATTCTCTCTCCCTTTATTTTCTCTCATACATGCACATGCAAAAGGGGAAGAGAGGTCACAAGGCAGTGATGTTTGGAACAATCTGAGTAATGTTTTGAAATGGAAGCAACATGGGTTTGATTACACATACACTGAAAAAAAAAGCTTCAATACTAACAGAATCATTTCATTTTGAGCAATGTTATAATCTTTGAATCACATTAGGAGGGTTTCCATTATGAGTTTTAGAGTCAGCTGTTGCTTAGTTAATGCTTTAGCTTGAGGTTAGCTTGAGAGCATTGACCTTTGACACATCAAAGACAAAAAAGGAACATTCAAAATGCACGGCAATGCCAGAGAGAGAAATCTGAGGTGATTACAAGGAACTTTCTCAGCAAAGAAACTGCTTCATCTGGAATCACATGTGAAGGAAATAACCCGCATCCAACACCAAAATATGCCAAATGCAGGAAAGTGATGATTACTTTAATAAGTTGATTCAGAGGATTAGGGAAACATCTCTATTGGATGTGAAAAGGAATAACCAATAGGTTGTGGTACAATATTAACAGATATTTATATTCAATGAAGACCCAAATAAAATATAATCATGTTCCTGCTAAGTATACTTTTTTTTTACACAGTTTCTATTCTTAACAAAGCATCAAGAATAGCCTGAAGTAATGGATGTCTGCTATTAGCAGTCCAGGTCCATGCAACAATTGGTAAAAGAATGTTATTCCCTGCTTTAGATCCATTAAGTCACCTTCAGGTTACGCCTATTGTAGCCGCTTCTATGTGTATCCTCCAGCTCTGACTGTCTGAACATGTTTTGCTTGTATCTCATTCTGTTTGCGTGTGTGTGTGATCATGTCTTTATCTCACCTGCCAAATCTTTTTTTCTAAAAAAAAATTGGTACGATTGGACAAGCTGTGATCAAGAATATTTGAGCATCACTGATAAACGAAAATGTTCTTACCATTTACATTTATGCTCATCTTGTTCAAAATACCATAGTATCTCTAAGGACCAGTGACTCAGTGTGTTTTTCAACCATATGAAAAGGTCAGAGCACTTGTGGAAGTGGCTAAAATGTTCAGACATTTCATGAATGTTGATGGATTCTTGGCCAATTCAACATGCACAGACCAGTATGTCATTTCAATGCAAAAACAAAATTCAATCTGTGGAAACTTCTGCAGATATCTGAGCTATAACATATTTTTTTTGGCCTTCTTTTTTTCTCTAATTGTGCTTCAGCCTATCAGATAACAACAGCTGGCCAGAAGCAGTGACAGATGCAGTTTTTTTTTATAGAAGTCAGCTGAGAAGTTCATATCACAGAAAAAACCCACACAAAAAACCCACACAAATGTCAACAAGCCATCTTCAGCTGTGCATCGTCTGTGGTTTCTGACCCATTCTCTCCATGCCCTGTGGTCATACAACTCAGAACCATTTCAGTCATACATGGATATAATGTGTTCTCTGTAATTCTAAAGCAAATATCTCCGAAGACATGTTTCATGACTCACACCTCCCACACTCCCAGCCCTGCCGGAAAATACCCCTCTCTCACAAACACACAGTACAACACTGTCAAAAGCTATGGCATGTGGGAACTGGAAGAATTTTAACAAGAAATGAAGCCAAAATGTGGGCAGTTAAATATTCCCATAGTATCTTGGACCACACCCTGAGATTAGTGGAGAAGAAAGTTCAACTTTAAATCATTGTATAGATATGAGCACATATTGTTTCCATTCAGAATAAATTAAAGTCACAGATTAAGATAGTCGCACACTTAAATCTAAATATTCAAGTGTGCCAAGCTCCTAAAGATGGTGATTTATAATGAAAAATTGATAAAAGGTCCAGT
This sequence comes from Pseudomugil tenellus, assembly GCA_037177515.1. Lineage (NCBI taxonomy): Eukaryota > Metazoa > Chordata > Actinopteri > Atheriniformes > Pseudomugilidae > Pseudomugil > Pseudomugil tenellus. The sequence goes on along the minus strand of JBAMHX010000023.1, from coordinate 15,539,745 downwards.
ACAAGTAGTAAATCCAGCTCAGGAGTTAAGGACAGATTATCTACGATAAACAGGAGGTGACCTGGATCACAAGTGTGCAGACAGGATGACTAAAAGATAATAAAAACCTAATTAAACACCCAAAGTATAATGTAATTGATAAACTAACTGTGCACCGTATCATCAATATTAGCGAACAATCTACATTGACTCTTTAAATGTCACTCAATTATAACATCTAAGGAGGAAGCAGAAATCATTTGGAACCTCTGTGCTTTCTTAAGGCAGATCCATGTACTTTTTATTGTGTTCAAAAAATTGTAACTGGGAAAATTTTATGAAGTGTCTTGTAAATATCAGCACAAGATAGCGCATTAAAGCTTTTAGTCAGAACATTTAATGTTCTGGAAGCTTTCAGGAAAAGATAAAGCCAAAGATTTCCATTGTAGGTGAATCCACTTTGGGGTGGAATCTGTTTTCAGTTACCACTGACAGTACAGAAGCAAGCCAAGTCAACAGTATTTTGTGCAGTTTAAGAGATATACGGTTATCAGCTGCATCAGTGCAATATTGTG
>JBAMHX010000023.1:15517052-15531640 GCA_037177515.1 Pseudomugil tenellus | reverse complement strand
AAAATAAAATAAAATAAAATAAAATAAAATAAAATAAAATAAAATAAAATAAAATAAAATAAAATAAAATAAAAAGTTTGGATAGCAGCAATGAACAACATGCAACACATCTGGAACATGTTGCAATCAGCTATTCAGGTGAAGATGGCTGGACTAGATATAAAAGGGGCATCTGCCAAAGGAATCTTTTCAAGTAAAGATTGGTTTTGACTAACTAAAACTCAAAACCAAACAGAATAAAGCATTTGGTAAAAAAAAATCAAAATAAAATAAGATATAAAGGTCTTAAATCTTTAAAAATTAATTAAATTACATTAAACTTTTAATGATATTACATTTTGAAAAACACGTTCCACAAAAAAAGCTTACAACTGTTTCTATTCATATGATATGAAAATGCATCACATAGTAGTCAAACTCTGCATAGAAGCATTGCAGAGTTCTGTGGATATAGTTTCATGGTGGGTCTAAAATCAGTGGCTATGTGTTCCAGCCAATGAGCCCATTACCACATGCATTTTTGGAAAACAGAAATCAGGTTATACCTGTTAAAAATGAGACGAACCATTCAGTCATGAGAACAACACAATGTGAAAATTGTCATGCTGGGGGTGAAACAGTGCCCATCACGTTGGTGGCTGGTATATGTGAGAAAGTAGAAATGATGCAGACATAGACTTTGTCATTTTGAAAGTACATGTTACTATTACAGTAATGTCTTTTCCAAGAGGTGTGTTGTTGTTTCAAATGGACAATCTTTGAACTAACCCTGCATGCTTTTAGGAATATGGCTTCATAAGCAGAGGGTGTGCAGCTGATTGGCCTGCCTGAAGGACCAGATCTGTCCCGTATTAGCAATGCATAGAACATCATTAAAAATGAGAATCAAACAGTGATTTCCATGAACTGTTAAGCAGCTGAGATGTTTTATTGCAATCCAGAAATTATCACAACAATAAATTAAAGGGAAGGGTCAAATATTTACAAGGTAACCACTCTCTCAAACATTTTTGGGCATTCCTGCAAATTCTTTGGTCATGAAGACATTAAAAATAATCTCCTTATGTTTGGAGTTGCATCTTTTTAATGGTATTAAATTATTTAACATGTTACTTCTTAAAGTTTATGCTGCATTTTGCAAAATCCATCAATGATATTGGTAATAAAAATATAGTAAATATTTATTCTAGTAAGAATATTGATGTGTTCAAAAGAAACAAGTGCTCGACAAAATCACCTAAAGCTTGATGATACCGGTGACATCTTTTCCAATGCTCCATTAGGGCCTGAACCTCCAGGATATAGTGTTGATGAACTGCAGCGGCTGATTTTTTTTCTAATCTAATTATTTCTGAGACAATTATGTTCAGCTGAGACATGCTCAGAGATAAGACTTGTAAAGACCTTTGCTAATTGGAAAATTACCAAAGATAATAATTCCAAAGTCCAAGCAACAATGAAATCCCACAGAGCAGAGAAAATGAGCCAAAATGTCTTCAGGGAGAAGAATTGTAAACCACAGAGAGGAGAAAAAGCACATCCATGAACGGCCATGAACATCCACAACTGCTAGTGCATATTAAGTCAAACCAATTTAAACTCTCAGTAACATTTATGCGATACCACATGTCATAAACCCACAAACAGTTGTATTTTGCAACATAAACATATTTCATCATTTGAGTAAAAGGATTTAGGTTTATATATTATTCCTTATGTCTAAATATTTCTTTTAAATGTTGGTGTGAATGTGAGTGGTTGTTTGCCTCTCTGTGTTGGGCTTGCAATGGATTTGTGACTTGGCCAGAATTTATCCTGCATCTTGCCTGTTTATTCTTGCAGAAGGTTCCAGCTTCCCTCTAACTCTGAATTGGACTAGAAAATGAATAAATGCATTCTTTAAAAAATCTTAAATATAAAGAATGGTTTATTTATACAACATAAAAAATCACATCCATCCACATGTGTGTTATTTTTTATTAATGTATTAACATATTTTATTTGTTTTGTTTAATTTATTTCAGTTATTTATTTAGTTTTATACCTGTATTTATTATTATTTTTTATTAATATATCTGTTTCCTATTTATTTAATTAGCTAATATTTCATTATTTATGTATAAACTTATTTATCTGCTTATTCTTTTGTGCTCTTCTTTATTGTTCTTTTTTGTCCTTGTTGTTTTTAGGCTTATTTTGATCTAGTTTGTACTTTTTAACTCCAGTGTTTTCCCCATGGGGATCATCTACTTCAGAAGTTATGCCTACTAGGTCATCAGGGTTGTCGCCATGGAGATCTTCTCGCATGGCATGGTTGGTGGGGTCCTGCACTGCAGCCCTGGCTGTGATATGGACTGATGTGTTCCTCACCTTAGTGTTGAGTCACATGCTTGTCTTCAGACTTTTGTCTCCAGTTATGTTTTTTTATTGTGCAAAGAGTGGTGGGGTGGGGTTGGTGATATATGTGCCCTGTGTAGGTGTGAGTATGATGATTTGTGTGTAACAAAGATCGTATAATCAGGTGTGTGTTATTGAACCTTGATGTTTTGTTTTTGAGCGTGTAATGGTTTTATATTTAATCATAATATAAAGCACTTTGAGCTGATATTATATGAAAAGTGCTTCAGAAGTAAAATATGAACGAAACTGATTAGAATGGATAAAGAAATCATGGAAGTGAGAAATATGAGGAGGTTTGACAACAAACATCTTGATGATGGAACGGGTTAAAGTTTATCTGGTGGGCAAACAACAGACCCCCTGACCTCACACCATGTCTATTCTCAGTACCAGCTTCGCCAGCCTGAATCAGAGCCACATTCCTGGCAGCTTTTTGCAGATAGTTACTAGGAGTCCAGCAAGTAGTCTGAGCTATTGGTGAGAAATATTTCCAGTGCATGTGCAATGTGCGTTTTGTCCGAATACTAAACTTGTACATCTTAAAGTCTGATACATGCACTAAGCATGCACCAGTTGAATCAACACTTACATTTAAATGACGTTTTCTTCCACAAAACATGGCTGTCCCACCTCCCGTTAGCGATATGGCAGTACTTTGTCAGCATATCAAGAGATTTTACACATGAGCTTGAAATTGATTAATGGAAGGTAAACAGGTTCTTTATCAAGTTGATGTAAGGATGTTTATGCTGCCAGTGGGAGCTTAAACCACACTGATAGTCAGTTATGCTGACAACACATTATTGTTATCGATCATGTGGAAACACCGAGACATTAAACTCCATATGTGCTTTGACAAGTATTTATGGATTATCAGATCAAAGCGATCTATGATAGGATCTATCATTTTTGTTTATTTATCACTGACTTCCCTAAAATTATCTAATTACGTCAAGAGATTTGTAGTTTTTTGTCTTTCACACATAAAATTCAATGTTACAGGCTCAAAGTATGTTTCTCCCTTTGCAGGTCAATCTGGGCTGAAAAGTGACTGTGGACTTTTTGCATTGTTTAATCAACATGTGAGTGGAAATTGAGTCATCTGTCACTTCTTTAAGAGAAGACAGAGTGTCCTACTGTGAAACCTCCTACAGAGCAGCAGCTGAGGAAGGATTAGAGACTGTAATATGGTCTTTGAATCAAGCCAGCCTGCAGTCCATTTTTGCATAGAGAACATGCCACGACAGGCCAGCTATCAGGGGAAAAAAGGTGTTTGAGGTTTCAGAAGGAAGACAAGATTGAGTCTTATATCTTGCCAAGGAAGAAAAGATTTATGTGAAACAAAAACACTTTCAAAGCCTTGCTTTTTTTCCCCGAGTATTGAGTCATCATGAAACATCCCATTTTAATGCAAATCCTCCCAGATCTCACACAAACACTTCCACTAATTGCAATTTATTCACATAAACATATTTATCTTCTGTCATTGTGATATAATGAGTATTTGAAAGTGATGTATGGTCGTGTTTATGGTTTGTGTCTGTGTGATAAACCCTAATGACTAACCCAGTTAATTTTATTAGTTTTGCAGCATTTTTAATTATCTTTGGATTAAAATGACATTTTTTTCATAACATTGAAAGTCAAAGTCAAAATGTATTTTGATGACATATCATTATTGAAATTTTTTCTTTGTTTTTAAACTATATCAGTTTTTTCAATCCTAATAGGAGTTAAAAACCATTTACAGGAACTGCACATCACACGTGTGAAGAGAGATCTAGTTTTAGCTTTCAGCGCCTTTAAACTGTTTGACCTGTGGAAACACCTCAACAGAAATGGGACTGTGCCACCCAGTGACTGCTGGAGATATTATCTCCATTTACTACGAGGTAGGCTTATGTGTTCTTACATTGTATCTTTCAAACCCATATAGCAGAAAGTGGAAATAAGAGAATGCAGAAAGATCACATCAGAAAGCGTATAACTGGTTACTTGCTATTTCATCATCACTTTATTTAGTTGATCTAGTTTTGTCATATGGAATTAAAATAGAGTTTATCTAGTTTAATTCCAATAATTCTATTTACGTTTTGTTGAAAGCAGCAAGATCCTCATCAAAACGGAGACTGAAAGAAGATGGATGTTGTCAGACAATTTAAAGTCTGTTGCTAAAATTAGAAGTTGCCAAACCAGGGCTTTAACCAAGCATGTGTGGAACTTTCCCCTTTTGCACGTACCTAGTAAGTAAAAGCAAATGTCAATCTGGTGATAATTAGAATCATTAGAGATGGAGGCTAAGCTAATTAACATCTAATGACCATGAGCTGCTCAAACAAGGCAAAATAAACTAAACTAGTGATCACACTCATGCTTAGTCTGTTGTGTACCCTTCTCCTTCCTTTCAGCATAAAGAATCATGATTGTGCTTTCATCTCCATATGGCAAAGCCTTTAAACGGGTATGAGTGGGAACACCTAAGAAAAAAAATAAATCTGAATCAAGAGTAATATGTATTTGAAATGTCTCCATCAGATGTTTGGAAAGTTTCAGACATTTGATTTACACAAGTGCTTTAAAAATCAGTAAATCATTCTGTCACAAAGCTACAACATAGTACAATAACTTGTCCTTGTGCAAATTTCTCTGTGCATATTATTTGCCTGTAACTGTTACTGTAACTGGCACCATCCAAGTTTTTGTTGTTCTCTTGTTTGATTGCATCCTCTGTTAACAAGGTACTAGAAAAGTATCTAAACATAGCACAAGCTAAAAAAATATCTCTCCCTGATGCTAAAAACATGCAATAATGATCTTCTGGGTGTTTATCTTCTCAAGGCACTCTCAGTTTAATGCTCATTATGTGTGGTCTGCAGCTGCAGCAATAATTTGAACTCTTCCATTGGTGCTGTGCTTGGTCTTCTCTTCCACCGTGTCTCAATTAAAAGTGTTTTCTTTCTGTCTCAGAACCCAGAAAGCATTTTCCCTCCTTTCTTTGCACTAATTCCTTCCCTGTAAAAGTTTCCCGCCCATGCACCGACCCCCAGTTACTCTTCATCTTTCTTTCTTTGCCTCTGTTCTCATGGAGTTTGCATTCCACACCTCCTCTGCAGACTGCACACAAAAGAGTAGAAAGCGCCACTCCTGATCCGTGGCAAACATTCCAGTCTCCTATGCCTTTTCACACAGAGAGGGTCCCTTATGCTTTCAGTGGCATCAGCCAAAGTCTGTCTCCTGTCCTGTGCAAGAAGACTGGATAAAGATTTTATATAAACAGAAAGGCCAAACCTAGTGATTCAGTCTGCAATCTGCTGCTTCAGGTGGTGAAATATTACTTTAAATAAGAGCAAAATTTGTAAAAGAGCACAAAATAAGAAATTTTCTAATCATACAATCCATCTTTAATTATGATAAATGAAACCAGACATCATACTGTTCAGCTGGAAAAGCAGTGAAAGTTCCAGCAGCATCTGTTCAAGTGTCCTTAAAGTCAGTATACAGGAAATTGACTAATAGACTAAAAAAAAGGCAATGGGAGAGTTAATGTATTTGACTTCAACATTAGCAGTAAAGATAGAGATGATTTGCCCCAGAGCATTGCTGGACACTGTTCAGAGGTAACTTAAAGAGGGGAAAGTTTGAAGGCAGTATAGTGAACGCTTTCTGTTCTTCCTGACAGCATATGAGTGTAGACATGCTTTAGAAGACGTTAGCAAGAAAGTTTGGGGTGAAAGGAGTCAGACAGAGTGCGTGGCCAAAAGAAGCATGTAAGGACTTGCATTATTTGTTCCTCTCATCTCTGTTTTAACTTCTTGTGAGTCTCGTGGCTGAAACGGCTGAAATTCCTAAGCAATAGCTCGAAGGCTGGTAGACATCCAATGACTGACCAGCCCTTTTCTCCATTTCCATCCACACCTGTCCACTCAGTCCAGAGCCACAAGGGATAGCAAGCAAGAAACTGCCTGGACTCTAATTTGGCAGCATAGTTTAGCTTTTTTTACATCATGTCTGATGATAAATGGTCAGGAAAACCTCGTAGTCCTCCTCTAGCATCTTTATTGAGTCAATTATAATAAATGAACATAAAAATGTGTGGCCAACTGTAAAACTAGACACTCAGACATAAATATTGCCTGAGTGTCCAACAAGTGAGGGCTTTTTTTTTACTTTAGTGCAGGTCATTCTAGCTTCAGTAATGATCAGAGTTCCATTAATCAGCTAAAGCCATAAACATAACCTCCCACATTTCTACCAAATTTTAAAATCAAGGATCATATATCTCTAATTAGAAATAACCTCTTAAAAAGCAGTTGAAATGTTTAAGTTGGTTGAGCCATACCACAGATTTGCCACCATGATTTATTCAGTTTGACTTTCCCACTTTTTGCACCTTCTTGCTTATGTACCATGAAAACAAAGTTTCAATAAATATAATAACAATAATAATGTAACAAAGTGAAATACATTCTTCATGATCTTTACAAACATTTCTGACCAGACTAATATTTTGTAGCTCTTTTTGGCTGTGCATGCCTAGCTGATGATTCTGACATTTATCTCAGTTGCACAAGAACTTTTAGCCAAATGCCTAAAATGATACTAAATATAAATACATGAACCAAAATGTCAGAATAGATTTTCGTCTTCTTTTACTTTATATGTGACAGTTAATTCAAGTTTTACTTTAGCATTTTAACTTCACATCTCTTGCATAAGAAAATGGTTACATAGCTTAGTGGTGGAGACCCAGAGGCAGATGGAATGCAGGCACGATGGGGTTTATTATCAGCCACAAGCAAACACACAAGAAACCTAACGCTCACAACCATAACTGATGAACCACAACATGAACTGAAACAGGGAAGTATAAATACAGAGCAAACTAAACTAGACACAAGTTGAATCAATGAGCTAACAAACTAAAAAGAGGTTGAACTGATTAATAGAATTAAATAAAGCTAAACAGAACACAAGAAAGCAAACACCAGATATACCACAGTAAAACAGGAAACAAACCATGACAAGAGGTGTTAAAAATAAGCAGGCATCAGCTTCACAAGACAGAATGAGGAAGGTGGCCATGAAATCTGTCACAGTCTGCTGTGTGTACTATTTTTCCTCAAGCAGTAATGCATTAATGCATTATTTGTTTTGCTGCATACAGTTACTTCACAAACAGTATCTATTTGCTCATTTTAATAATTTGATATTGTAATTATCCTTTCTACATAACACTTTGTACTTAAAGATCTGATACATGATTCATCTAAAATAAATTTGGAGAACTGTCACAAATGTGTGACAAATTTGAAAACATAAACCTCCTTGTAAGTACATTAAATTCATTCATTTTTCATCCTAAATTGATTAAACTAATTTTATAAAGTATTAGAAGTAACAAGCCTGAATAAATCCCACAATCTGCTAAATATGCATTGATTGAATCAGTTCCTTATCAGTCAGGGCTGTTTGATGGGAAAAGAAATGTAAAGATTAAAATAATAAGATTATACTATTTTATTAGATAAAACATTATTGATCCCAATGTCTATTTGGGTTCCTCTCCATGCACCATATTGGTTCTATTCCCACTTTTTGAAGCATATTGATAAGGTGATGTTAATGAACGGTACAAGTAAACATGCCCATGACAACACTTTGCAGGAAGAGGATTTTACTAGGCAAAATGTTCTATAATCAGATTTTCTTCCTGAAGAAACTGTTCACATCAACATGCCAAAAATCCTCTGAACACAAAGACTTTTTCTTTTAACCTGAGCAAGAAATGTTTCCTGTCCATAAGTACACTCATTACATATAAAATGGCACTACCAGGCCATTAAAAGAGGGGGGGAGGGGTCCTGTATTAATCCGTTGGCTTAAGGGGGGGGGGGGGGGGTTCTGTATTGATCACATTGCAAATTTGAAAACAGGATGCTTTGTATTTTTTGTCAGAAAAGCTTGGTAAATTAGATGAATCTGTGAAATATGTAATTAGATTTCAAATACAAGGATAAAAATGTGGAGAGTCTAAACTCACGTAAATGATTTGGAGCTCCATCAAAAGCTTGGACTATCTCCAGATGAGTAACAAAAAGCACTAAAAATATCCAGCATTGTAATCCCAGTATCAGTTAACACAACAGAAGCATAATATACAAATTGTTCTTTTAGTCTACACGAGAGTCTGGCTCATGTAATGTAATGTAAAACATTAAACATTGAGACACTTTTTTCTAAAATGCAGCTTACTGAATTAGTCAGTATATAGGCAAAGATGTTACTGTATTTATGCCGCATTTAAACTGATACAAAATCATTAAAATGTGTTCAAACAGAAATATGTGAAAAGCACACATATACAGACACACACACATATTTATAGCACATACCGACTTTAGATTAAAAAACAACATAAACTGACAGTCATCTGATGTGAAAACTGTGATTTGCAGTTTGCATGGTGTTGCATCACATTTAGCAACAAGCCCCAACAAGACAAAATCTGGCACTGAAGCTTTCCGCTGGAGAGAAAAGTTTTATCTGAGATCTTATCAGAATAACTTTGACCTTCTAACATCAGAGAACAAAGTCCACAAGGCAACAAAACACTTGATAGCATCAGTAAAAAACCAAGATCAGGCGCTTCTTCCCACATATGTAATTGGTGTTATCATTTGGGTTACAGTAGTGCAGAAGCCATTAGTTCATGCATTATGAAGAGATGCAGTGCTATAGTGTGCGCAGCTCCTTTCCTTACCACAAGATGGGAGTGCAGCACAGTTAACTAAGGTAACTTTAAACACTGACATTACAGGTCAGCAAAAAGTGAGAGGTGTTATGAACAAATCAGCTGGAGCAGAATGAAAGTTTGGGTCTTTGTTTTGGAAATAGTCAATGATAATAATAACAGGGAAAAAATAAAAAGGTGTGTGTTGTTTTAAAAAAAAACACACATGCACAGTTAGATAATCCTTCTGACTGCTGTTTGAAATAATTGCATTAATAGGCAACAATATAAATAAATAAATACACTTAAAGTTGTCTTGTTTAATTGAACATATCTCTAGTTCACTAAACAATGTAGAAAAACTACGTCTGTGCTCAGTGAGGGTTACAGTTGTGTGTTTCTGAGGTCAGCAGCTCAGAAATCAAGCACTGCCCCCCTCTGCAACGCGCACATGTGCGCATGCACGAACCTGCCTTTTTTTTAAAGGAATTAACTTGGCTACAGTCTTTTCTGACCGGGCGGTACCCATCAAGTTTTAAAAACAACAAGAGGTGTTATGTCACGTCTTTTTGGGGGGGTTGCTGATTTTCCTGAACATGTGACTGAATTAGGCGCTCACATGGCTGCAGTGGCTGCATGATCCGCTGTAGGTTTTAAAGGTCCGGTGATCGGTAGCTCCCTCCGCAGCGACCATCCGGAGCATAGGACCGCTGAGGAACACAGCGGGGTCCACCCGGACAAACTATGGCGAACAGTGGGCAGAAAGTTGTGCTGATCACCGGCTGCTCCTCGGGCATCGGGTTACGAATTGCCGTCACGCTGGCCAGTGATGAAAAGAAGCGTTACCATGGTAAAATGCGTTTTATTCTACATTGTTTCTTTGACCAGACCTATCAGTAGCACCTCTATACGAGTGTGGCTCTCGTGAAAAGCTGGAGTAATGGTGTTTACTTCTCCAACACTTTGCTATCGCTCCTTTTTATGCAGAAAGTTCGCGTGCACAGCGCTCTGTCTTTACTCTTATACATGATTTTATGTGTCCACTCTTCCAGCTAGCACGTCTAATGTTGGAATCATAACCTTTCATCAGTGCTGAGCTTCAGTGCCCCCCTTTAGTTCACCTATTATCATCTGAAAGCGCCGCTTCCAGCGAAGGGATCTGCAAGGATGCCGCTTGCCAATGCGAGATTCGGGAAAGGAGTCTTGTCAGTTCTCTTACAATTGACTTGTCCTGCACAAAGACCCCTTTTAGTTCCATGAATTGTAGAGCGTCTGCTCCAGTTTAGTGCCGTGTCTAATGTGACTATAGTTCTCTCACTGGACTGATTGTGGAAAGAAGGACAAAGTTTGAGACCTGTACAAGCATGGGTTCACCATCAAGCGAGGGCCTTGTTTGAAGTCTTCATTGGTACACAGGGCAGCTGGGAGATCCTACTTTGACATTGTGGGTCTGTGTTCCCCTTCTGCTTTGCAGCCATCAATAATGCTACAGTAGAAAATGTGAACTGAGTCTAAAAGCTTTTAATTTCAGGGACCCTTACATCACCTTGGCAACCCCACCCCTATTGGTATACCAAGACCTCTGACAAGGTTTTGTTCTTAGCTGTGACTCTATACAGAATTGTGAAAGCGTTAATTCACATTACCACTTCAGATAGAACTGTGCAATGGTGCACAAAGGTTTTTGTTTTGTGTTTGTTGGATCTGAGGATGTATTATTGTGACATAGATGAGGAAAACATAAGTGGATAACTGCTCCACTCCCTCCCAACACTGGTTGGGGAGACATGTTCCTTGCTGTGAGCTGCTTTACAATAAGCCACATCTTGGAGCTGATATTGAACAGATTAAATATTACACCGTGTGCAGAGTAAGTACACAAAACTCCAAACAGCCCTCAGTCCCTTGTGTTTACAATGTAATGTGGTGCATTCAGGAATGTTTAAGCGGCCCATGAGCATTTCCTTTAGGAATTAGAGGATCAATGAACCTCTTGATGACTCTTTTGTCAATATATACATGTTTTTGTTGCTTACATGAATACCTGCTTCTCAAAACAAAACAATAGCTCTAACTACAGTGTCACTCATAGTTTCTGACTGTTTGCAATGATACATTGTATCCCACAAACATTCTGGAAAATAGCTGTGTCCTAAAATGTAGTTAAGACTAAAAATAACAGGATAATGCCATATTAATATTACCAATCCTGTTTGTGCTCACACATGGATCTACTTTGCTTTAATCTCCCAAAGACAGCAGGTAGGTTTAGATGCATGTGAGAATAAGAGGTTGTTTACTTCTGCTTATTGTTATTGTGCAACTGAACTGCCTCTTTTCCCCCCATTAGGCAATGTCAGTCAGCAAAGCATAAGCAGGACACACAACGTGGAAGAAGTCAAGTAAAAACTGTGCAGATAGGAGCTGATTGCAAAAGGTTTCTGGGTTGCATTTAGGATAAGTGACTGAAGTTCACAGAAAAGTGATTCTGTGTCCTGCGACAGGCGTGGTCTCAGGAGAACTTTGACCCTAACTGTGTGACTCTGTCTAAGCTGTTTGTGTGTGTGTGTGTCATTGCTGTTTTCTGATTTTTGCACACTCCACAGCAACACACACAAACACACAAAACACATATGTATTCTTCTTAACGTGTCACTGTCATATGAGAAATAGTGAAATAAAACAATTTTTATATTTAGAATTTTACTAGTTATTTAATAGTCTGAGAACATTTTGACAAGTTTATGCCGAAGCTCTTCTCACTGAGAAGTTCTTTTCACATTTCATAGTGACTGAAGCGACAAACATGCAAATGACTGTCATTGCTGAAACCAAACCATTATATTTTCCTTTCTCCTTAGTAATTTTGTAAAAGAATTAACCCTTAAAGACTCAACCCATGGTAAGAATAACCCAATTTTTAATGAGGTCTTTATTTGTCACTTTAACAAAATGTAAATAAAAAAAACAATATTTTTAGGAAATTTAACCATTTATTACTGTGTGATACATCAACAATCTTATAGTGTAAAATTATGCTTTTTAGTGTCCATTAAGGGACAAAAGCTTAGAGTCAGTCTGTTTTCTACAGGATTTTGAGCATTTTTTGTAACATAAAGTGATTCGAATGTAAAGAGAAACTGTGTGTATTATGTCACGCTGGACTCTATTGTGTTCAACTGAAAATTTTATAAGGTCAGGAACACACAAGCAAATAAACAGGAAAACAAAGCTATTGTTTCCAAAGATTTACAGACCACAAAGCAACAAAACCTGTGGGTCTAAGGCAAAACAGTCCCACTGCAACGGGGCTATGAAATCAGCAGGTATGGATTAATAAATGGAACAAATGCATATTTTTGTAGAAACTTTTTATCTATAACAACCATTTTAGTTAAGCAGTGACTAGTTCCACTATAAAATGACAATCTAGTTACATTGTTTTACTGTTTTGCTCTTTCCACCAGTCATTGCCACCATGCGGGACCTGAAAAAGAAGGACAAGCTTGTGGAGGCAGCTGGAGAAGCATATGGGAAAACCTTGGTGTTGCTTCCATTAGACGTGTGTAGTGATGAGTCCGTCAGGCAGTGCGTCAACAAAGTTAAGGACCGCCATATTGATATTCTGAGTGAGTGAAAACAGGCCTGCAAGCCCCAGAACCTAACCCCCACCTCTTGCAGCTTTAGTCTGTATTTAATATATGCTTTAATGTACCTTTGTGGTTGAGAATTGATTTTCCAAGGCAATTTGAAGCATGAAAAATCACAGCAATACGATTATAATACGATTTTAAAAAGAGGATTTGAAGACAGAAGAGAAATGTTTTGACACACTGGTTAAATTCTCTGTGGTTTTTCAGTTGAGTGGGTGGAAGGAAAGTCTTGAAATTCCAGTGGGCAAATAGATTAAGCACACACTAAAAGGCCATCACAGCCTACCCTAAGTCAGATAAAGCTCAATTTGGAAGTCTTGCACTTTCACAGAGCCTACTTTGCCTGATCTGCAAGCTTAACAACTAAAACAAAGCAGAGGATGGTTCTGAAAAGCACAAATCTCAGTGGATGTCAGCAACAATGCCCTTGTTCTTTTTTAATGGATTTTGTGCTTCAGTGGATTTTATTTTTCTGGATTAATGGCCTCAGAATAAATACCTCCATTCTTTATAAACCTTTAGACTGAATAAAGCTTCTATTTTTAAACCTGCCTCCATCTTACTCAAATCCGACATTGCACCCCTTTCATGCAATTACTCAACACTCTGAGGACCCTGAACATGGGCTGGTGTTACATCACACGCCTCTGTTGTGACACACTGACATCTTGTGGCCATACCAAGTAACGTGTATTCTCATTGGAATGAATAATCTGAACTAATGAAAAGTCTGAATAGTGGCAATGTTGGACATGTGATGACATCAGCTGTGTGTATGTGTGTGTGTGTGTGCTTCCTGTCAGTCAATAATGCAGGTGTGGGCTTGCTTGGACCTGTGGAAAGCATCAGCATCGACGAGATGAAAAGAGTGTTTGACACAAACTTCTTTGGCGTGGTTCGTATGATCAAAGAAGTGATGCCAGACATGAAGAGGAGGCATTCGGGACACATTGTGGTCATGAGCAGTGTTATGGGCCTCCAGGGTACGGGTCGTTGATATTTATTGATGTGATGTGTTAAATGTGGCTCAATAAATAGGCAACAATACTTTTCAGTCCTGTTAGTAAACAACTGTTTTAATGCCAACTTTGTAAAACCAGACGAGTCCTGAGTTTTTCTGTTAGTGGCATAACTGAGGTCAGATAGAAAGCACCTGCAAGAATTTTTCACACTGTCATGTATCATGTGGTTGAGGTTTATCTGAAAATGTTAATGAGTCACTAAGTGGTTTTTCATATGCCTGGCCCTCCCATGGGATTTATTTGTCAAATAATTCAATTAGATGACGTATGATTGATGTATTATGTTGGTTGAACACACTGAAGCTTGATATTATAGTACACTGATGTGCTTTATCTCCCTATTTGCTTGGTCCTCAGGAGTGGTATTTAATGATGTTTACACCGCCTCGAAGTTTGCAATGGAAGGATTCTGTGAGAGTATGGCCGTGCAACTGATGAAGTTCAATATTCGGTAGCTTACCCTCTTTTCTCTGTCGAACTTTTACACGTCTTTATTTTTTAATGATCATTGCTCCCTCTATCTGCCTCACTTCAGGTTGTCAATGATTGAACCTGGCCCTGTACACACCGAGTTTGAGACAAAGATGATGGAGGAAGTGGCGAAGATGGAGTATCCAGGAGTAGATGCAGAAACAGTTCGATATTTTAAAGATGTTTACCTGCCATCATCCATAGATATCTTTGAAGCCATGGGCCAGATGCCAGAGGACATAGCTAAAGTAAGGGATTGAGTTGCTTACTCACATTTGATCAAACCAAATTTTCAAAAATAGATATTGTATA
>JBAMHX010000023.1:15501766-15513842 GCA_037177515.1 Pseudomugil tenellus | reverse complement strand
CCCCCCCCCCCCCCCCCCCCCCCCCCCCCCCCCCCCCCCCCCCCCCCCCCCCCCCCCCCCCCCCCCACCAAAAAACAGAGTAAGCAAAAGATTAAAAAAAACCTCTAGGATGCTACTCTGTCTAGACAGAGGTACTTCGGACTGATCACCGGTCAGAATGGTCCATATATCTGTTTCTGTAATTACTTTGTTTGTTGTAAAGAATCTAGTTTGAATAAATCTAATTAAAAAGCAGAAAAAGTACCATCTAACATACATTTAAACAGAAAACAGGTTTGGGTTGATTCACATTTACCTTAATTCAATTCAATTCAATTTTACTTTATTTGTATAGCTCCATTTCACAACAATATCGTCTCAAGATTGCATCGAATCTGGACTTTGATCAAGATTCGATACAATCTCCCATCCTGAGCAAGCATAGGGCCATGAGACTACAGATTTAGCCACACGGGACGTATAACTGCCAACATAGCTGAACCTGGGCCTGTGGGGAACTATTAATCTTTATATAGTCAAAATGGGAGAAGCCTGCGGTTGCCTTGTGACAGCAGGGTCCATTAGCGCAGTCCATAAGAAGAAACAAACACACAGCTTCCACCCTCTCTCCATTCCTTTGCTTTTCCTTCTTACTCTCAGTCCCACTGTGTTTGCCCTCTCCTCCAGCGTGCTCCATAACTCCACTGTGCAGTGACCTCTCACAGACCCAGTTTGGGTCACTTGTTTTTATTCACACATGCAGAGGGTGGGAATCATTCCTCATTCTGAGCTGAGATCCTTGTTTGTAAGGCCATTCAGGACTGATTGGAGCACAAATAAATCAAAAGAATCCTGACTCTTGCTGGTCAGCCATTCACAATTTTTACACACACAGAACTGCTATTGTCACAATCATGACAACGTTAACACTGTTCCCTTTCCCTATCTGCTCTTCCAGAAAGTAAACAATCCAACAGGAATTTCCAGACCAGGACTCAATTTACCCACTATTGTGCTGTTTACGTTCTGTTCAGTTCATTCTCTTAAAACTACCCGTTCCAGTCAGTGTGAGACTCTGTGATTAGAGGATGTAATCTTGGTAAAAGCATTGTACATTTCAAAGGAGGACATGGTGGTTGACTGGCTTGGGTTTAAAGATTAGGTAATCTGAGTTGAGGTAACATGATCTGCTTTTTTATGTTCTTGTTCTTATGTATGTGTGTATTTGTGTGTGCAAACAATGAGATCAGATTGGTGTAATATTCCATTCGATTAGTCTGAAAACAAAGCTACTGAATCGTGTCACTGCAAAACCTGAAACTCCTGTTTATGTGCAAGACTAGACAAAGTCCAGTAAACAAAATCTTAAAAAGAGATAAAGAAAAAAACATCACAAACAGTAAACACACACTCTTCTCAACACTCTCTGTCTTCACATTTCCTTTCTAACATATCTTTTCACCCTCCTCCACCACAGATCAGTTCCTTCTCTCTTTCGAATGCTGTAATTAAACGTCTGGGAATATGATGTTTTCTTAATTTACAGAAAAATAACATGCTTTGCTCTCTGGGTTTTGACCAAGACCAGTAAAGAGTTTCTCTAACCCCATTATGACCATCCCTCTAATTTGTTTCCCAAGGATAGCTGCTTTTTCCTTCTGCCTCTCACAGCGTGAGAGTGAGTTCAGTGGGTGTTGATGCGTATCTGTGTATGAATCAGAAAAAGGACTCAAAAGACAGACACCAAGAAGAGTGGTGCCTTGCCTGGCAACCCTGGCGTTATCCCAGCCTCCTATCCCTACCAGAGAGAAAACCTTGTTCAGGACCTGATCAGCACTGCTGCGGATTTGATCCATTCACTCTCGCCAACTGATGAGACACCAATCAGGCTGCAGGCACACCCATGCCAGGAAGCCTGTCTTAGTCCAAAGAGCCTACATGATTGTTTATTCAGCTTGAGTGCATCACATTTTGGCAACTAGGGTGAGAATGAATAGACATTCAAAATACCAGTTCATAGGAACATTATGATCGCATGGCTTTGGGCCTCACTTTAAACATGTGGAATAAAGAAAATAGTTCCTGCACATACACACATGCTCCTAGACTGCACAACCACTCCACCAAGGCTGATTTTTTTCCCCCTAATTTCTTCATCAAAACAAAAGAAGACCCATGTCTATTGACCATGAAAAGATGTTCGTAGATTTGTCCTCAGTGAAGAGATGTCTTTGTTGGTTATCTCCATTGGTGAGCCGCCTCCATTTAACTCAGCCTAATCAGAACACAAACACGCCTCTGTCATTTGGCCGCTCTCCCTCTCACCCTGCTGTTCCCCCTCTGCCTCAGCTCCTCTCTTATTTACAGACACTAAAAACTACACTCTGTTTTTTTCCCTCATCACTCCATTGTCAGTCTGTATTTCTCTTGCGTCACATCCCAATGCTGTCTTATCTGTGTGTGTACGGATGATTAACATTGTCCTGTGATTTATTTTCTCTTTAGTTTTCTCACATTCATCTTCCAGCTACTCGGCCCAGACATCTACTGTAGGTAGTGTATGTTTCTCTCAGTGACATAGACACTGAGATTAACCTTGCTTGTCTGTGCACAGCCTGGTTTCGGTTGCTGAAGGGGGAGTGTTGTAATGTAGAGAAAATCCTTGAGGGAAGAGGTTTCTGTTCTCCACCTGGTGATGTGATAGGTGATATGTTAAGGCTTACAGTTTCCTTCTACAAAGAAAGAGTGTATGATTGTGGAAAAATCCATGTGTGTGTGTGTGTACAACAAGGCTTGCAATATAGAAGTGTTTGAGTGGTCAACGTATCCAGAAAAGTATTATATCAGTGCAATCTATTTCCAATTTTAATGTTATGGATCCAGTGTCAGAGTTTATAGGTACTCCCACTGAGATTGATGTTTTTAATCACTTCATATTTTCATGATGGAACTGTTTTTACAAACCCAAGTATGTGCTTTTGACTGTAAGATATTCAAGATTGTCAGAATGTGTCACTTGATGAAGTAATATTTTGTAAAACCGTTTTAAAAAGTACTAAGATTGTCTTTCACTACAGTGAAATCTTACTTTCGACACATATTACTGGAAAGTAGCTGTTTGGGTCATTTTCCTGAGCATGATTTTCTTTTGATTAATCTCTTTAAAAAAATTCACAAATCACTTTCTTAAGAAAGTGTGTGTTTACACAAGCTTATCAAAATTATTACTCCTACATAAATGTTTAACAGCCGAGAACAAATTTTTTGATGAATTTATTAATTTTGTGTAATATTTCTGGAGATAAACCTTCTAGAGCTATCTCTTCCTCAATTGGCAAAAAGTAAGTATTTGCTTCGTTTTCTAATTTGTACTATTTTACCATTTGTTAAAAACACTCCTGTAGTTTAAGAGAAGATCATCTCCAACACCGGCTAATGGCTAATATGAGAAGAAAAATGTTAAAGGGGGCGTATAATGCAAATATCACTTTTCTAAGTGATTGGAAGTGTATGGAAAAAGTATGGATATTTTTGATCGTTATATTATGGAATTATTGGGCAGCTAGGAGTGATTTCTTTGTGTGAAATTAATTGTGATTTTTAAAATGTTGATTACATTTTGATAAGAAACACACACGCCCACACAAAAACTCCACGATATAAGTATCATTTTAAACTGCAATGTGGGATTTAAAACAGTAGTTTTAAAGGAAGTCAATGGGACACAAAATGGGACACCACAAAATTCACCAGAGGAAGTAGCTGAAAAATACTATTGACATTAAATCAAGTTGCCATATTTGACATATCCAACACTTGGGACAGCTTTATATTATTGTATTGTGTGTATTCGAAGATTGGAGAACCGGAGGATTGGGGAACAGGAAGATTGGGGTGTTTGGTGAAACACCCCTAGCTGTCGCTTTTGACAGCATAAGCCGTGTTTATATCAATCATTAGATCTGTTAAATGTAGCTTTCACAAAATACTTGTGTGTCGGTTCACCAAGGGAAGAATGATGTATCTTCTGCATCCTCCTCTGTTGCTCCAGTTTCTAACCACACTAAAAACATATCAGGAAATATGAACATCATTGCTACTTGACACAAACTGGGATTAAACCCTGTAGATTTGACAACAGTTACTTTTTTTTAATGTGATGGCATCAATGCAATGGACATGTTTGTTCAGAGGAACTGAATAAAATTACAAATACACTAAGTTCCTGTAACAGTATCCTTAAAAGTATTTTGCTGTCAACATTCGCATGTGTACTATCTGTATACCTCATGCTTTGGTATTGGGTCATAAAAACATTTAAAAATAAAAATATTTTTTGATGAAATGTGGACAAAATGTTTCTGTCTTATTGGAGACACTAGACCTTTCCCCCAGACTTTGGACCTCTCCATATTTCCCCTGACCTGCAGAGAATGGCCTAACTGTGATACTTTCCAGAGGTCAGGTCTGCCATGAGTACTGAGCAGGACCCCACTCATGAGATCGCCCACTTCTTGGCTACACACCAGGAAAGAACAGAGTGATGTGTTTGGTTCATGGTGGGAAAAGCATCTCTTGGTATGTGACTTTGAGAGGAGCGTGTGGGACCAGAAAGAGGGTCTTCCCTTTCTTAGCTAAAAAACCCTCTCCTCTTGAGGTTGTGGGAAGTTCAGAGGTCAGATGCACTCAGTGCCCACTCTCTGCAACAAATAAAACCCACAGCTGATGGTGCAACTTAATCCAGAAGCCCTGAGGGGAGGATAAGGAACAATTGACTAATCTTTGTTGCACTCAATCTATAAAATCATATAGTTGTGCTTTAGCAGTTACAAGTAATGTCATTCTCACTTTATTGCTTATTTTGACCATACAAGCGATACCTCGGTAATGAGTAATCCATCAATTATGAGAAATTAAATGGCTAAACATCATCAATACCTAATTTCAAGATGTGCAATATGTCAAGGGAGGAATGATGCAACCTGAAATTTCCGCAAACATTTCTTTGGTTTTGCATTTATGTTCGTTGTTGATTATCCTCCTTTCTATTGCTCATGGGCAACCATTGAATCACCCTATAAAAATGCCTGTCCTATTCTAAACCTAACAGAATTAATGCATAAATGCCTTGCAGTGAAGTCTTCATCAAAAGCTGACTGAGAGATACCTTTTTTCCCCCGTTTCTGTTGTATTTATGTTCATATTCACGTTCATGACCATCTCCCAGCTCTCAATAAGTACTTTCAATAAAACATGGGAGAACATTCCCGCAAACTTGACCTTCACCATGTCAACACCCCCTTCCCCCCTTTCTTTTTTTTCTTTTTTTTTTGCCTCTTACAACACAAGCCCTCACAAGAAAATAATAAACAGATGAGTAGGATGGGAACAACTCCCACCGAGAGCAGCCAGGCACTTAGGCAAGCAGGCATCACGTTCTGGTTCCCAGGCAAGAAGTAAGAGGGCAGGCCACAGCTTGACTGTTGCAATCACAGTGTAGAACCTGAAAAACCTGACAGATTTCACCGTTACTTGTCACTTTCATGCCAAGACTTATGAGTACTACACACCTCTTTGGACAAGTCCGAACACAATCCATGAAACTCCGATGAAAACATTTTTTTTCCACACATCGAAGTTTTCTGAGGAAGAGTCTTGTACATTTTGCAGTTTTGCAATTGACAACTTGTTGGGGACCTTATGATTGATCCTTCATTGTTTAAAAAATTACAGAGAGATGCTATTTCTGCTAGGCTTGTGGGCCCAGCAGGCTTATTCCATTTTTCTCGCTCACACAAAATCCCTAACAGAAAACATAAGCAGCAACAACTTGCAGAGCTATTACAACATGCAAAGAGGCTTTAAAAACACTTAAAGAAAACTTGAAATAACATATATCTCAAAGACTTTCATCCTCAAACTAATCAGCATTCAGAAACACAGAAATGTTCTTTCAAATACTAAAGCAAAAGTACTGGCTTCACCCCTTCACCCTCCCACCCTCTCTGTCCCTCTCTTTTATTCTCTCTGTATTCTGGCAAAGCCTGCTTTTGCAAATTAAACACAGATCTCCCATAGATGCTGCGCTGACAGGTCCAGCTACGTGCCAACACTACTAAACATCTGTAGGTCAGAGGGTCTAGGAACACGGGATTATTCCTACTGACTCCCCTGTGCCAGATAAGTGTCTCTGTTGGTTCTAACAATATTCACTTTTGTGTCATAAGGATCCATCTGCTGGCCAATATCAGCTAAACCTAACAATCACAGTTGGCTAGTGATGTTTGCAAAACCTTTGACAGAGATATTGATGGATTGATTGGCACAAAAAGCTGTATAGGTAGGAACTCATGCACTCACATACACACACACACACACACTGCACAAAAATGATCTAGACATTATTAAGTGGGTGGTAAAGGGTAGGTCAATGACATATCTCAAAATAGAGTGACAAAAAAGGGTGACTGAACTTCCTCATTGTGTACTTTCCATGTGTTCTTAGTATGTGTGACTATGAATCATTCCACATTGTAAAAAGTCTGGTGTGTGGGAGTCTTTAGCTGTTAATCTAAGTGCTCTTCTACTTTTGCTTTGGTAGAACTCTTCATATTACTCCTTAAACAATCACCTCTATTTCTCTATGTCTATAAGAAAGCCATTCCTTTTTTCGTCCCTGCCAGTCTAACACACTGTGGAAAAAAACGTTGGACATCCCTTCAAAAATGGCTGCATGTTTAAAAAGACAATGCAACAGAACAAAACCACAAACAAAATGTGCGGAAGTCGTAGCAATCCATGGTACTGTGGTAAGTGTGGTGAGGGGTTTCGGCAGGGAATTAGGTACGGGAAACAGGCCCTTGTATGGTGAAATATTGCAGACCCTCATTCCTCTGGGCTTACAAAATACTATTTTGGGGCATTCTGAAGTCTCCCACGCAAGCACAACAATTTTGGGGTTAGTTCATTTATTTATCTTTTATGTTTTTCCATCTAATGAAGCCCAAGAGAGAGATGTGTAGTTAGTTTTGGCCTTTGAGTCAGGGAAGGGAGGAGGACGGGTGTGAGCATGTCTAGATGTTGGAGTGTGTGACTGTTGTCTGAACAATTTCTTGTATTTAGCAATTTTAAGCCTCAGCCCAAAGTATCATGACTCAACTTTCTTTAACCTATTGCAAAAGGTGTGTTTGCACACAAAAAAAAAACCACTGAAATAAATTCTGACAGTTCAACAGAATTGCTTGCTGCTTTGAGCTTGTAGAGGTTGTGATTTATGGTGATCATTATATACAGAAGAGAGAGGGGGGAATGGGAGAGATGGCATGGGAGAGACCCCAGGGAAAGAAACTGCTCTCACAACCCCACTGCCGAGGGTCACGTATGAGGTTATAACCCAAGTTTCTATTCAGATTTCTATGAATGTGGGTGCAGCACAAAAACGTGTGCAAATACACAAAACTGCAGATTCAGGAAATAAGAATAGTAGAAAGTTGAAACAATTTTTATATTTCTGCTTCTGTTTTTTTCACTTAACAGCTAACACTGTTGCTGTGTGAGCAACAACAACTCTTGCATCGACAGCTACTCTCTTTTTTTTTAAACCAACTCATTTATTTTTCTATAGAATGTTTTCTTAGATAATTAGTTAAGTAATTCTGCTCTACTGTTCTACATTTATTAGGGACACAGCTATAAACACTACCAGTCTAAAGTTTGGACAGACTTTCCCATTAAATCCAATGGAGAAGTGTGTCCAAACTTTTGACTGGTAGTTTACTTCATTAGTTTTTAAAAAGTTTTATGGTTTTAATGATGTAAATGTGGCCATGCATTTTTGTGTTAATGTGTAAATAAGACAGGGTCACTAAGGGCGATTTGGATTGTGAGTTATGGACCATTACAGACATTATTAAACATTTTGACTACAACCCTCATAGAGTTGTACGTTTTTAAAAGCGTTAGCAAGATAAAATAAGAGCTTTCAGCATCAGTGGTGTGTGACACATTGCTTTTATGACTGGTGACAGCTATGCTATGGCTTCAAACTCTCTGCTCTCACAATATTTAGAAGAGGATGGTTGACTCAAATGTCCAATTAAAATCCTCACTTTATCACTTTAAATGCATTTAACAATCCTCATGAGATGGAGTTGTGTTTTAAGACTAATCTCAACATAGAATAAATATATGTAACAGACATGATCTACAGTAGGTCTCTTGAACGAACTTACACAATCCTCTATGAGGAAATTTCACTAATACTACATCATTCAGGAAGAACATTATTTCACTGTGTTCTCAAAATTTTTTTAAAGAAATTAACTTTAGAAAAAGAGTTAACTGGTATTACACATACTAGTATTTGTAATGCATTTTTACAGCTTAGCCATGCCTCTATTGCACTTTGTTAAACACATAACAACTAATTGTCCCTACTTCTACCCCTACCTGCATAAATATACTCATCTGCAATCAATTCTGAATCTATTACAACCATCCAGGTGCACAGTGCCCTTGTCATTGACCATGAAGTCTTCCACCTTCTGTGCTATGTGGAGTAGTGTAAAGATGCATTTTTTCTTTCTCAGTGCCCCTTTATGCACGAAAACTTGTACACACTTTCATGCACCCAGATGTGTGTCTACATCCTGGTATGTGTGATAAGATCTGAGCTGTAATAGACTATTTCTGATGTCAGCTTTATCAGAGAAACCCCATAAATGACCCAGCATAGTATTGCTGAAAGTGAAACAACAACACATCTATCACACTCCATTCCTCTTCTTTCTCTGCAAGGATAAGTGTGAAGGATAAACTGTTAGACTGTCCCACAGAGATCGAGTTCCACGCCATACCATCAAGCCTAAATGAAATGTTGGAACAAGAATAAGTTTGCACTGTAAACATTAACAAAGTGCACAAAAAATGACTCTGCTCGAAATAACTTTTCATAGACTGACTCATTGCTTTAACAGTAAGGGTCAAACTTTACAAAATGTTTGTTCAATCTCACAAAGTTAGCCTTTTCTGTGCCATACTAAAGCTTTTAAATCCCTGTAAACACTGACAGGATGTGGTTTCACGACAGGTCTCATTTTTTGCAGAGGAGTCAAATTCACATATCCGCAGGGAGAAGACCTCCACCTCCTTCATGCAGCTAGCAGTTTCCTGCTTTGTTTTCTCACTGCAACTCAGTAGGCATCACACAGAACAACACTTCTGGCTTTTTTTCAGTGTTTCTGTATTGCTAAAGGAGGGAATGATTGGTTAGATGGGAAATCTGACTGATTTATTCACTGGAGAGTCCAATCCTCATATTTAGGACACTCAACATGTGTGTGGGAGGGGGAAAAGATAAACAACTTATGGTTGCAATTTGAAGATGCTTTTTTAGTCGTTCTTAAATGTGGGAAGTCAAACTCATTGAGCCCTGGGCGTCTGTGGGAAGGCGTACTTGAGCTCAAGGAGAGAGAAGTTAAGAACCCCTGGTGGAATTCTCTCACTTTCAACCATGAGGGGCTTTTAGTTTGCAAGGGCCATAGGTTTGTTGAAAGTTAGAGATGCTTATTTACATTAGACTAATTCAGACTGTCACAGTAAAGAGAAGCACACAAAGTTAATCTACAGGAAACGGAACATGCAGCCCACACCACATGCAGTTCTCTGTAATGTGGGAATCTTGAACCACATGACGCTGCAATTGCTGGAAGAAGGCCTGGAACAGAACCACAGATTATAGTATACCAGGGGGTAAAAGTCAGAATGGCTTGTATGATCTTGCTATGTTCCTTTTCTGTGTAAAAGGAAAGAGAAAGAAATGGAGACAAGAATAAGTAAGAAAAAAAGATGTAGTTTGAAACAGTGGCCATGCATGACTGCAATGGTGTAAAGGGCATCTTAGCTCTTCTCACTGGTTCCCAGAGTCCGAGCCAGCTGGATGGGAGCTGTCGTCTTTGCCGCACAGCTGCCCTCAAACTGATTAGAGAAGCTGGCTCACTTTGCCAGCAGCCATTGTGCTCTTTTATTCAATCAATGCTTAAGTAGAATGGAAAACACAACTGCAGTGGTCTTTTTAACTGTCTGTTGCCACTAAAGACACCAAATTATGCAAAACAACTTGCCAACTAGAATAAACAGTATTTATAGGCACTACAAATACAAAAATTATTTACATTATTACATTTTTAGTAAAATAGTAGAGAAATGAGAATAACTGATCATATTCATGAAATATTGCAATCTACTCATCTGTACAGCAGACCAGAGCAGTCTGTGTTAGGAGGAACAGAGCACTTAAAAGAGCATCAAATCAGTGTGTTAATTCACAGTAAATCCTCTTAAAAGACTCTGTTTCTTCATGTCACTCACACACATACAGAGGTCACAACCTCTGCAGTGTATGGCCACAGAAGTCTTAAAAACCAGAACAAAAATGTCACTGTCCAGCCACAGGCCTCAAGCTGTAACACAAGAAATAAGACACCCACAAAAAACCTTGCTGCCCAAAATAGAGGGAAAGGGGGTTTCAAAGACACAAGCATGTCAGTGATGAGGCTGAAGATATTTGTGTAGAGTAGAGAACACACAATGTACTCATCTGGGGCTCATACGGCTTTGTCTAAATAGTCGAAACCAACCATATATTTAGCAACTTTTTTGTATTAGCAGAAAAAAATGTCATCATGTTTTGGCCACATTTTTATACATGTGGTGGGAATCTAATTTCAAGCTTGATGCAAAACTTTGTTTGGCAAAGCTATCAGTGTGCATGGTTGATTTCAAGTTGGCTAATCTGATTCAGAGTTGGTCAAGTTCTTATCTGGCCCGCTACGGTCCACCAGTCCGCCCATTCTGTGAGCTCTTAGTGGGAGTGCAGTTTCCATGCAGTCATGAACTATAAAGGAGAAGTCGTGTTGTCCCCCTGCACTACTGTGGGAAAGTGCAGCTCTTGCTCCCTCTGCTTATTTGGACCAATCTTGTTATAAATGGACATTCACAAGCAGGCAGCCCTACAAGGACAGCCTAAAGCCTCTAGCCACATTAGCCCTTTAATATTCCCTATCTCCAGAGACCACAGTTCTGAGAAAGAGGTGCCTGGGGTCACGCATTTTTCCGCTAAAGAAAAAAAGAGAATTGGTACGTTTTGGGTAACTGCTTAACTTGAGATGTTTACCATGTTAATTTAGATTCATTATAGTGAGTGTGCAAAAGACTTCAGAGTTCTGCTTTGTTATAAGCTTTGTTTAAAAATGTCTATACTTTTGTTTTATAGTACTTCCTTGTTTGTCATAAAATAACAGGAGAAAAATAACAGGAACATCATATTCAGTGTACAAGATGTTATTGTTATACCTCCCCCACTCTTGCAATTTCCATAAGACTGTTTTGAAACTAAGCATTCTTGTGCAAGTTACATTCCAGGACTTACTACATCACCAAAGACATATTCCATATCATGAGATTAGAGGCTTGCTGAGGTCAAAGCACTCACAGAAAGCTGCATTGTTGTGTGCATTGTTAGATCAGAAGCCAGAAGGAGGAGAAATAAGTAATCCTGGCTGATGTTCCTGGATGAGATTCTGATTGGACCCACAGCTGCAAAGGTCAGGTCCAACAGAATACAAGGTTTGAGCTGAGCGTTGACAGGTGCAGTAATATTGCCCCCAATCTCTTGTCTTAATGTTGATCCCTTCTTGCAGGCGCCTAAGGAATGGCACTGTCTTAGGCATGTTGTTAAGCCCAATGCCGATCTGTGGCCAAAGTAAAGACCAGCATAATCGTCATAAAGAGGGCCAGTAAAGAAAATAAAATAAAAAAAACCCAGTGGAAAATTAAAACCAGTGCAAAGACCTGAGAAAAGACTTTGCTATATTTTTTTGGTTCATCACTTGGAGTTAGACAAAGGTTAAGCTAGCAGTTGTGAACAGTCAAATGACCAATCAGTGGAATTGCACTTCATCTTTTGAAAAAGAGAGAGAACAAGGCAGCCCATCTTCTCAAGAAGTGTTTTTGTGTGTGTGTGAGTGTGTGTGTGTGTGTGTGTGTGTGTGTGTGTATGTGTGTGTGTGTGTGTGTGTGTGTGTGTGTGTGTGTGTGT
>JBAMHX010000023.1:15485042-15501666 GCA_037177515.1 Pseudomugil tenellus | reverse complement strand
GTGTGTGTGTGTGTGTGTGTGTGTGTGTGTGTGTGTGTGTGTGTGTGTGTGTGTGTGTGTGTGTGTGTGTGTCGCTGGAATCCTTCCGTTGGACGTGGTAGCAACAGCTGCCAGTGTCGCTCTATCCAGCCTGGCATGGAGCAGCATTAGACTTTTAATGGGTGATTAGTGTCAGATATCTAGCTGTTACTGACTGGGTCTTAACTGTGGGAAAAAGACATGCTGGTTACACCTGATCCAGTTTAGAGTTTCCTCCTGTCTGATCAACACTGTGATCGTACATGTATAGAACAAAGTTTAGAAAAAAAGCCCTGTAAAGTATTTAAATGAGAGAGCCAACTTTAATGCTCTATTGGGGCATCTTAAATCATTGTAGGAAACATGTACAATATATTTCTAAATCTCCAAATTACCATTTTTATATTCTTGCATGACAGAATGACTGAAGTAACTGACAAGCGGACATTTAATGTGGAAACGGCAATATAGTCAAGTGTGATGCATTCCCCAGCTTGGTTTTATAACTGATGTTTATGAAATCTGAAAAACAAAACCTCATCTGAAAATGACCAGTACAGTAGAAAAAACACTTTGTTACATATCATGAAGCTTACAAGCATCCTTAACATCGGCTGTTTATTTTTAAGTTTACATATTGCCGCACATTAAAATCTTTGTATATGTGTGTGTTTATGTGTTCTGTCCAAGAGAACAATGGATTAAATATTCTGGTTCCACTTATGCACAAGATCAGATTCACTGGATTTGGCTTTTTTCCTCTTTGTATTTTGCAAGTCAAACTCACCAATGGGTTGAGTCATGAGCAACAAAAGCTATGCAAAATCACTCTGGAAAAGCATGGCCTAACAATCCCCCACATTGCACAAAGGTCCAACTCATCTGCTCAGAGAACATTACAAACAAACAGACTTGCAGACATTAACACTCGGTTGTATAACGGTGCAATACATGTGCAGTTTGTAGACTATTTCTTCACTTCTATTCTTTTTCAAACCTGTTTCCAATCTTTTTCTTTCTTTGCTGAATCTGGCACGGTAGCATGTGAATGATGCTCCTTCGCAAAGCAGTGAGCAGCAGGGAGACAGCAGTCTGTGTGACGGCCATGGTGTCCTTTCTAAGACAAAGACAACTTGGCAGACTGCTGTGCTTGCGGCCGGATCAAACAGGCCCTGTTTATTGGACCTCTCCCTCTCTGGGCTCATCAGAAGCCATGTGTGAGACTGCAGTCTGAAGTGTCTGAGAGGCCGACTCACTCCTTAAAGACGGGAGCCACTCAGACCACACACACACAGAGCTTCTTTAACCACCACAAAGGACATCAGAACAGAGGCTGATGAATTCAGCTTTCATATGCTCATATTGTGACTTCTGAATATATACTGATTTAAAAACAGCCTTTTGAAAGATTTATTACTTCCAATCTTGACATGCTCATTAGTTTTATCATACGGGGTCTCTTTGTCTCGTGCTCAACTACCTTCACCAACACAAAGTCGTTCTTTCTTTTCTACTAACTGAGAAAAATGTGCTGCTCCTGCTCTGTGTTTTCCCATGGTGCTAACACTGAAATGTGTGCCTGTTTCAGGTGATATATATTTGAACAGAGAGTAAAGGTCCTCATTACAGGCCGATACAGATAGAGGAGAAAAGTCAAGGTTGAAAACTAGTTCCCAGAAACACTATCCAACAGTATCCACTCTGGGTGCTGGGATGATATCTGACATTCAGACATTAGAGTCCCAGTGAGAAATCTTCCGACAGCATAACAACAGTATGGATAGCATGGAATTAAGTGTGTTTTTTTAAAAACGTGAATTTAGTAACTGCGATATAAAGATCAAGCTGATATGATATAGTGGAAGATCACGTATGAACAGGTAGCTGTCTTATCTTTACATCAATCTTTTAGTTCCCAGAGATGCCTTGGCACTAAGTTCTGGCACCTGTACAGTAGAGAAGATTTACAGTTTAAGATAGGATGGTGGAGGAAGAAGAAACTGCTTGGGTACCTTTTCTGTTTAGCCCCTTTCCCCTAAATATTGACTTTGACAAGCACAGATTTCTTTTGACCCCACATCCTCCTATATCTGCTCTTGATTCCCACGCTAAGCACTTGTAGTGATGGGAAGATCGCAAAATACAGGGACACTGAAATTCCAAGATTCTTGTGGTGTGTACAAATCAGTTGTGGTTTCATGTAGAAAGAAGGATAAAATTACAAAGTGCAAATGCTAATTTTCAGTTTTAAAATCTATTTTAATTCATATAGAGGGAGAAAATTCTGATGTGGTGTGTCCAAAAGAACTGCCATCAATTTATTATCCATATTGTGTTTTGCTGTTTTTGTTGTTTTGTGTTTGCTTTTTGGGAGAGTACTGATGGCATGATGCTCTCACAAATAACTTCAGCAGTACTCTGCTTTTACTGCTGCAACAAGACAAACAGAGCATTGAAAATTTAAATTCAATATGCCCATAAAGGGCAACTTTTTCCAGGAATTCCCTGGGAGGGTGGCCTTGTTGCCTCTCTTATTATAGAGAAATTACAAAATGAGGAAAAAAAAGGTTCTCACAGAAGAAAAGAATTTTCATGCATGTCCATCCAAGGCCACTGAGTATTCTTATCTCTCCCTCATTGATTCAGTTGTGGTGAGCAGTTTTTCCCGCATGAAGTCTTTTCACCCAACTGCCTAAGCAAGCACACACAGCCTGTCATCTGCATGTGCAGTGGCAAAACTAAAATGACACACAGCGAGGTCAGACACTCATCTGAGTTCTAGAAATGTCCATGTTCATGTTTTTATATGTGTGACGAGGAACGGACACAAAGAGATGGACGTGACCGAAAGGTGGAAAATATTAGAATGTAGTGTGCCAGGCTGAGTCTCTTGGCCATAAAGCCAGTAACTGGTTTAAACAGAGCATGTGTTTCTGTCATCAAGTGGATTCTATGTCCACAGTGCCTGCCACATGAGGACTTCTTGTTGCTTTGAACATGCTAATGTTCCAGCCACAACACTCAACAGTACAGAAAATGAAGCAGGTTTTAGCCTTGTTAAAGCAAGGACAGGGATCTTGTGTGAGCTACACGTGTGCAAAAGAGACCAAATACCCAAATAACTTGAGTCCCAGTGCGTGCAACACTGAAATCACCACCTGTTCAAAGCTTTCAGTCAACTCAGTCAAGTTCAAACGTTTTGTTTTTGTCTTAAAACTGAACTACAGTATGGTTGCAAAAGTGCAAATGTTTGACTTTTACCCCCCACAGTTGTACACTATCACTCACTACATATAACTATCCACTCAGCCCTGCTTGGTGGGGGCATGACATGATGGAAAATGTGTTTTGCGCGGGTTGTGCTGAAAAGGAAATCCAGGCATTAGTCACCCGGGCCCCTTGGTTGCTTTCACAGGAAAGACTTTCTAGTTTTTTCAAGTAAATGAAAGGATTCCTGAGGACTTGCCACATTTTGCCAGTCTTTGATGTTTCCATACAGAGTGTTAGATTTGATCATTATTTAAATAGTGATTTGCATCCATTCATGTAGCCTTGATTTCAGCAACCACAGGGGTTGTGGTGCCAATTTTTGCTATGCTAGAAGTGGATTGTTTTCAAATGAATTTTTCTGCAGATGTTGCTATTTTTGGCAGTTAACAGACTTCTTTATCAAGATTATCTATCAAGATTAGATTTTCAAAGTGATTAGCAGTACACATGGATTACTGAAGATCCACCCAGCAAGCTCAACAGAGCAAGATTTTAAACAAAGATTCAGATTTCACTTTAAGACCTCCCGACTTTTAAATCCAGTTTGTGTAAATTCACAACAAAATAGCAGGCCTCATGTGAAGGAGTGAATTCCCTACATGATGGTGTGAGCTACCAACTTCCTTTATTTGCGACCCCCTCACTCCCGTGCCTCTAGCCCCACTGTGATTCCACTGACCCTCTTCCTTCTTGTGCCCCCAAGGCTGCTCTTATAGCA
The DNA here is from genome assembly GCA_037177515.1 of Pseudomugil tenellus. NCBI lineage: Eukaryota > Metazoa > Chordata > Actinopteri > Atheriniformes > Pseudomugilidae > Pseudomugil > Pseudomugil tenellus. Next base: position 15,497,660 of record JBAMHX010000023.1, on the reverse strand, counting down.
ATGTGGGCTGTGAGTGCTTCCTCCTCACTGTTTGTCCTGCGGGAGACAGGGGAATTAGAACAAGCTGTCGAAACAGCGCTTTCATGGGAGCACAAGTCAAGAAGACCGCAAGATGGACCTTCTTGTATGTGTGGGAAATCCGACTCCAATGTGTTCTGCTAAGCAGGAAGACGTCTGTATCCTATATATTCATAAATATTCTAAAAATAGATCAGTCTGTTCAAGTGTTTGTAGCAAATGCAAAATATTCAAAAGAAGTTTGGTTCTAAAACAACAAGACAAGACATGATTCCTTTGACACAACATTGCCAAATTGTAATAGAGGCTCTCTGTTATAACCCCCTCCCCCCCCCCCTCCCTTTTTTTTCTAGTTATCTATATATAAAACATGTTTTAATGCCAATATTTGTGGCAGGGCATGCATGGGCATTTGAGAACATAAATTAGGTAAATAAATCAATCAGAATCCACTCATTTGAATCCCAGGCATATTCTTAGTAATTATGTCCTATAGAAGAGCCAATAGAGTAATTAGAGGTTAGTACAAAGTAGAGTGTGGACCACATCTGGGATCCCCCAAGGACTTCGTGTCTCGGCATGTTTGCCACAGTGTGAGAACCTTATCCCATAAGCACACCTAAACACACAAAGTTGTTCCAAAGACAGGATTGCATTATAATCTTACATGATGGGTTGACCAACAAATTATAGCACTTTATTTTAGAAATGGTTAAATCTTCATTTCATTTCTCTTTTGTAATTCTACATTGCCATTAGGTCGTTCCAAATACTGAAACAGGAGAAAACTATGATACTGTGGGAAGCTTCCAGGAAAAGGAATCTCATGACACAATATGCAACAATCATTCTTTGCTTTTAGTCTAAAACAATTTTGAATCAATAAACAAGTGATTCCAGATTAGGTTTTCGATACAGAGAAGCAGGTGGTTGCCTCAGTCTAAACAATTCAGTAGAAGTAACGACTTGGCCATGAAGAAGGTATAAATAGTCTGAGTAGTACTCAGTACTTTCGAAACCATTTGTCTCAATGTAATCTTGTTCATAATAATCCTAACTGATGCAAAAACCTATTTTAAAAGACAAGCATCATCAATACTACAATTGGTTCCCTGTATCTTGTTTCCATCAGCCAATGGTATTTTCATAAGTATTAAAGTCCTAATAAGTGACCGAAGCCAGCAACATTAATTTCATGACAGCTGTTGGCTGGATGTTCAAGAATTTCATTTAATTTAACTGTTTATTTGAATGGGACAGTGCATATTAAAAAGCATGCAATATTAATGTAATTGTGCCAGATTTAGCAAGCTGCCATTTTCCATCAGTACGCCCATAAAAGAGGTGCATAACAACATTACAAAAATACTGTCTTACCATAAAAATAAATAACAATAATAGCAGTAAAACAATTAGAAACAGTAGGACAGCATGTAGTAAATTAAATCTGCATAAAGGTTCCTGCTAATATTCAAAGTGCTGTTTAAGACAGAGTTTGTCATAAAATTCTAAAACGTGCACATAGAAATGTACACATACAACTGTACCAAAATGCAAAACATTTTCCTTTATGACGAATCACAAAGAAACTGATTGAGAATTAAATAATATTATGTTATCTAGGGAATTGCACATTAAAACCATTATGTAAAAACTATCAGGTAAGTGATGTCATTAACTAATGACAATCCTATAATCTATTGTACTAGCCATCTGAGGGTTAGTGCCTTACCCCAGGAAAGTGTTTAGAGCATAAGCTATCCCACATACCCTACCTACTCTAATGATGGAGGGTTTGAAAGGTCTGACAGCTGCTCTAAAATTAGAGAGTATGAAGAAACTCTGCATGACACAAGAATGCCTGGATTGACTACATTGCCTTTCCCTTCCACAGAGCCCTGGGAAGATGGTTGCACCTAAGTCACGGTTTTGACAGGATGCTGGATAATCCAGTGCATCATATCTGCACATTCCTGACCTCATAGCATTTATCTGGGAATTTTAGCTGGCTTAGAGTCATCAGGGGGCACATTGGTAGGCAATGCTTATAAGAAGATTAATATCAGTTAACAGCAGGGACAGCAGAATTGAGCAAGTCAGTTATTGGTGTCAGGCCATCCTGAGTAAAGACCTCCGCTCTCCTACATTATCACACTTCCTTCATTGGTTGCTAGGGAGACAGTGACCAGGCCACTGGGGTCAGTGCAGCAAGAGGCATAGTTGTAAAATTGCCCAAACAATGAAGACAAGCTCAATAATGATGTAGTGGCCATTTAGGCGAGATTAGCAGGACACAGCCTGGGACCCATCCAAAAAAAATAACCTCTAACCAAAAATTGCAGGAATGGTGTGAAAGACAGTTGACAGGCTTTCCAGATGAGAAAAGGTCTCATTTTGAGCTCAGATAGTAAGGTTTTAAGACACATAGGAGATAGTGAAACAAGAGTTTTTCACAGTGGACAGTAGAGATTGGTTTGGTTAGTTTACAAGCTAAGGATGACAGATTTCAAAAGTTTGCTGAGTATTGACTGGACAACTCTCAATGGAGGAGAAAAAAAGACACAAAAAAGGAAAAATACTCAATTTTCATGTAAGTTCAGCAGCAAATGGTTCCCAATAGATTGAGGGGGGGGATTGAGGCGCTGATTTCACCCTCCTCCTGCCATAGAACAGCATGTTGTTTTTCTTCAATATGTTTTAATAAAAGTGGAATTACTAAGACCCCTTCCCTTCCCCCTACCCTCTCTGCCCCTGGGTGATGGGGTGTGGAATGTTTGCAGCTATCAGAAACTCCATCCACCCACTTTGTGAAGCAACTTAGATTTCTGAAAACACCACTACTTGTCTCGTACATTTGATCCAAATGACCCATTACTAAAAAGAAAAAAATAAGAACTGATACAAAAAACAGAAGTAGGTAATTAAATTCCTAACTCTCAGTATATGAAATATTCTAATTTCATTAAGAATTTTTTTCCTCTACAGATGAAATAAGCTATGAAACATCAATGTCCTGACAGAAACTACAAACAGTGAACAGTCATCTGAAGATCCTTCTAAGCGGAAGATTTTTAGCCTCAGGTACACAACGGTAGGGACATATGACCCCAAATGCTTTACTTAAACTCCACCCTGTTGTATTTCAGCGCTTATTATCATTCAATTGTTCCCTGAGGCCAACCCGGGAGTGAGAAAGGAATGTGCAAGTACTTTTCAATCATTGTCCAGTAAGCCTGCCCTTGCCAAATTCACACCTTTATCTTGACTTGATCCCTGTTTCCCTCCCTAAGATGACCACCATTGGCCTCTTTTAATAAAGTCTAACAGCTCATCTGGTGGATCGCTCTACAATGGCACTTTTGACTGGATCTTGTTATGCTCCACAACCAATCTAGTGTTATGAAGATGAAGATGGTGGGGAAAACACACACATATAATCTCACACTGCTCCAGTGGGCTTGGACAAAGTGGCCAGAGGCTTTCATGTTGGAGTCCAAGATCAGAAAGTGTTTGGTCAACAAAGTAAGCTGGTCTGTTGAATTTGGCGTGGAGTTAAGCTCCCTCTTGGCATTATTAGCAAAAATTACACGAAGGTAGATGTGTAGTATTTAATCAGAAGTTAATTAAGTTGCATTTTATATTTGAGTAAGCAGCTAAATGAATGGAAATGAATAACAAAGAAAGAATAAGCTCATTCTGAGTCCAAGTGCATGAAAGATATAGCCTTGGCTGGTAAATGTTAATTAGCCCACTCTGTTTTGTAGAAATAATACCTTAGTAGTAAAGTGTTAGCGTCACTGGCTGTTGTTTTGATTGCACGCAAGACACGTTTCTTGTTTTCTTTTCCTTGTCTTTCCTCAATGAAGATCCCAGCTCAGGAGGGATCTGTTGGAACATGAAGAGACACAGGTGGGGCTGTGGGTGCAGGCTCTCTCGCCTCGGTGTGTAAGTGTGGGAACCACTCAGCCGCCACTAGTGCATGAGTCCTGAGGGAGTGTGGCGTAATCTCCTCTAACGCTCTGGTCTCTTGTCTTTCTCTCACTCACTGGAACACACACATTCAATCAGAAGCCTGAGTACACTCATGCATTTATCTCAATCAACATGTACTGCAAACAGCAATCATCAAATGAAAGCTCAATCTGAAATCATACAAACAGACGTTTTTGTATTGTAAATGCAGTTGCTGTCAGGTAAATATTACCTTGCAGTGATTCCATTGTTGGAAAAAAGGCAAAGCTTTGCTAAAGAAGCTTGTGGGACAAATCGCCTCATCAGAATTAACTGCTAAGACAAATATGTGACGTAAATTAATGGATGAAAAGTAACTCAAGAATTAACCTGCTGACGCTACACAATAATAAAATGTGTTCTGCCAAAGGCAGTTGATCATAAAATGAGCTTTCAGTAATAATACTCATTTTGCACTTTGTCACTGGGGACAAGTCTCAACTCCTTCCTGCAAACCCTGAATTGTATAAAAACCACATAAAGAACAGCATGCATAAATGAACTATAAATTTGTATTTGACAACATTAATAATGTTTTCCTAACTAATTTCAGGATTACCCCAATATCGTCTTCCTGATGGAGCAGGAATTTTCAAATTTTCAGAGAGGATGAAATCATGTTACATTGCATATCAATAATAAGACAAATACATTTTGATTTTATATTATTGAATTATTTTCTTTAAAAAGAGATACGTCAATAGCAGCACTAAGAGAAAAATTAAAATAATTTGCAAGTGAGGATTGTAACAAATGAGGCTAATACTTTTGTTAATAAATAACATTTATAAAACCATTGAACAAAAATTAAAACTGCTTCCACAAATTTTAAACATAATCCCCAAATAAAAAACAAGTAAATAATAACAACGAGAATCTACAATGGCATTTGGCCATATCTGTGAAGGAATGTAAAGGAATGGTAATAAATTGCTGTCCTAATACAGATTTTATAGAGCTGCGTTGGTGGGGCGGTTGGGGGCAATGGGCTGGCAGCTGTTGCTGCTTTGCGGGGGCCCTCAGGTCCTGGCCTACCCTAATGGCCAGACCAGCTGTCGGAGTTCTGTCCGTAGGGGCGCAGGGCTTCAGGAGGCGGGGAGGGCATGAGAACTTCCACCCCCCTGTCCTGGGGGGCGGGTCCCTGCCTTGTCTGCCCTCCTCTGAAAAGGGGTGATTGATGGCGCAGGGTTGACACCATGCTTCCACAACAATTGACTCAGGAGGGATAGAGGATGAACAGAGAGCAGGGGACCCCTCCATGTCTTTCTCCTCTGGTTTTCAGAGGCAAATGCGGGATCAGTCGCAGCTATAATTCACTCATTTTTCTCAATATGTCTTTTATTTGACATTTTTAGCGCAGCATATGCCACTCGAAACACTTTTCAAAGCTGTAACTGCTACATTTCTGCAGGAAAACTGCTGTTATTTTCTGCTTTATTTTTTCCGATTACATGGATTTGAACATGGTGCTTTAAAATGGCTGAAATGACCCTTTGCCTTCTCTCAAGATAAGCCCTCTTGTTGCAATAGGTCTTTCGTGCCCTCTTTGTTGCACCAGTTCAATTAATACTGACAACAGAGACATGGATACATGGCTCACCAGGGTGGACAGTGTTTTAGTCTTAAGAGTGTTTGTGTTAGGTCATCAGTGGGTATCAACCCAAAGTCTCTGCACCAGTGCCAGCCAACAGTGAACTGACCTTTTGCATTGAACCCCAGGATTTTCACTGAACCCCTTTCAACGAGTCACGAACACCACCGTTCTCCTTTAAGATTTACAGCCTTGCGGAGGGAGAGAGAAGCTGGAAGAGTGTGTCAAGGGGGGGGGGCACTGTCCAACAGCTGTTCGTAGTGGTCTTAAGTAGCTATTTCACACGGAAGTAGAGTCATGGAGCTGAATTCCTCAAGCTGCCGATTATGCAGCTCCATCCGAAATGCATTCCTACACACAGAGATATTTATTACGCTCTTCCACTGCTGTATAGATGCACATGCCTCCAGACCGTCAATGGTCAGTCTACTGTCCACCCATTAGTAGATTTATATTGTAGAGGAAAAAAGAAAAAAGTGCACCATTCTGACAAGTGACAGAGATTCTTACCCAAAGAAAGATGGATATTTAATACAACAAGTCCTTTATTATCTTTGTCTTGCACCATTGCCTCATAAGACTACAATTTAAAAAGTACTATGCAGAGAAAACAAAAAACTCCCAGAAGCAAAAAGAAAAAAAATCAGTTTTCTTTCTTGTGTCTGTCCCAGTTCCCTACAGAAACAAGACCTGTGCGCACACATGCACAATTTAATAGCCGTTTAGAAAGCTTGTGTGAAAGTCAAACACTTTTTCCCACAATCCAAAGAAAGATCCATCATTCCTGTATGTTTACTTTAGGCAAGAAGCTCCAATCTCTAAGTCAGCCTGTGTGTGTATGTCAGAGTGGGTGGAAGGAAAAAGAAGAAAAGAATGAAGTGAATGAATGATGTTACAGAATGTATGAATACAAACAAAGCAACAGAAACTTGTTGTTTCTCTATGGAGTGCCAAATGATAAATTATCAAATTGTGGATTACAGGGGTGTAGTATAAAGGAACTGAGATGTAGTGGAAATAAACAACAGCCATTAAAAGTTTATAAATATTGAAGATGCCACACATTAATGAACAGGAATGCAAAGGATTGATATTTATGAAAGCAAGATGTTTATCGTGTTAACAAAAATCAAGATAAATACATTATATTTATACATTTTGACACTTTTTGTCCTCAAAGGTCATGAGTCCAAAGACGGTTGGTGCTACTTTATTAAGTGCAAAAATCTCAAAGATAAAACTTCTTAAGCATGGGGTGAGAGTAGATTATCGGAAAAAGTTATCCAAGAGTGGAAAAGTGACTGAAAAAAAACAACAAAAATCCTGGGAAAAGCAGGGGTGTTTTTTCCAAACGCTAAATCTTTCCTTCTCCTGACCAGAGCAAAAACAACGAGCAGCAATCTTATCACCAGCAAATACAGTTGGGTGTTGTATGTGCCATCACAGGCAGACGACACTGCAAGCAAAATTTCCAGACCTTTACAACTCATAAGGCTACAAAGTTTAAAGATAAACTAATTCAGTCCTTGAAAGACAAGAAACTCATAGAGTAAAAAAAAAGGTCAATATCTGAATCATTTTTTTTTAACTGAATCCTGCTTTACAATTGGCCCCGACGTCTGTCTGTAGGGGGTTTCAGCTGCTGATTGGCCGTGACCAGTTTTCTAGAAGGGCTTCTAATCCTCTACACAGTCTCTGTGGGTGCTCTTCAGGCTTTTCCCACATAAATCAGTCTGGCCTGGGTGGTAAAGTCATCACGTCCACTGTGTCCACACACACTGCCTGTTAGTATCCCTATCATATGGAGCGTGCTAGATCTAAATGACCACCAAGTCTGAGAGGAGCATGATAGCTGAACCCAGCACAGTGGAAAGAAGAAATTACAGGTAAAGGGAATCTTAACATGTATTAACTCATTGACTGCCAGTCATTAGCAGATGAATTTGGCAGTCAGTCAGTTGAAGATTCCTAATGAACATTCACAGCAGTGCTAGAAATAAGTGAACCCATAATCTGAACAGCTGAGCTTTTAAGACCAATAGCCAATGACAAACACTTCTAACTGGAAATTAAATTTAAACAATGTTGAAAGAAAAAAATGGTTACCTCTTTAAATGGCTTCAGTTCATGTCTATTTGATCTGCTTATAAAGTCCAGACTAAACATCTTGGCTCTGGCTGAATTAGCCTTAGGAGTGTATTTTATTTGCTTGAAGTCACTCATTATCCTGTAAAATACCTAGATTAAATTAGGAATTAAGATCCTTCTTGATAGTGGCAAGCTTCTCGAGGCTAATAAATACATAAAATGGAGAGAGTAAAGCATCTTTACTCAATCTCTTTAAATGCTAGTTTCCCAGGAGTACTGTGAAATCAAACTGCTTTCTGGCTAACATGGTTGCATAACTCTCTGCAACAAGGCTAGTTATTACATCCATAAGGAGGTTATGCTTTATTGCACTTTTATTTTTTGGTCTTTTAGTTAGCAGATTTATACAAAAACTACTGGGCAGATTTTGTGATTTATTTTCTGAGAATGGATCTTGATTTACCTTTGATTTCTTCCTATTTTGGGAGTAATCTGGAAGGAACTAAAATGATTGGAAAATGGAAATGACAGATGGAAATGAGCTGCCTGGTGGAGGGATTTAATGACATTTTATTTAATTGTTAATTAATGTATATATAACATATATAATGTTGTCTTTTAGTCTCGAAAAATCATTATGTGATATGTGGTTGCACGTTTCCTGAATTTTTTAATACATTTTTCAGAGTTGAAAAATTACTAAATGAATGGTGCCTTTCCAGATATGCATGTTACAAAAGCCCTAATGCACCCACAAACCATCAGAGATGTAGGCTTTTGAGCTGAATACAGGTAACATGGTGGACAGGCCATCTCCTAGTCTGGAAGATGAGGCATCCATAATATCTAAAAGGATATCTTATTTTGATTTATCTAGACACAGAACAGTTTTCTAATGTGTCTCAGTTCATTCTAAATGAGCTTTGATCCAGAGAGGCAGATGTTCATATATGGCTTTTTTCCAGTATAAAGCTACATTTGTGGAAGGAGTAGTGAGTATTGTTTACGACTTCCCGGAAAGGAAAGTTAAGTTACTTTTTATGAAATTGTAAAATATAGAATATCGAACATTTGTTTGGAGGAGTTGAAGTTGTACATTAGATTAAAAGTACTGACATGTGACAGACACTTACAGAACTCACTAATAACTAAGGATATCAAACTTTCGAGTAGAAGATACAGAAAACGTAAAAGGTTTATGCTCACCGATATAATGTCATGAATGTAATTATGCAAATATAATTTCTTCATTTCAGACTACTTATTGAAACAAAAACTAGCAAGTGTTGGGTATAACGCAAACTAAAAATGTCAACATCTTAATAGTTTCTGAGAAAATCAAATAAAGTTAACCATAAATGGTTATAAAGCATTTTAGGTTCATGCTGACATCATCTGACAAGAAAAATATCCCAAACTTCTTGTATTGTCTAATGGCTTTACTACTCATTAGAAAGCTCTGAAACTTTAGATGTGTTGCTGTGTCTATCTGTGAACCTGCTCTGCTTGTCTGTTGTGTAAAAAGTTGACCTAGCTTGCAGGGGTATAAAATCTTACTTTCTAGCCAAGGGTGGTCTTCACGGAACAGCTTTCAATCTTGACACTGCAAACAAACAGTATCATTCACATGCAATTCTGAACAAAGCTTTTCTGTTAGAACTGTGCATCACAATAGTCCATAGCATCCAAAGGTATTAAATAGTTAAAGGGAGGACTTACAGTCATTTGTACAGCTGAATACACAAAGGCTGAAAGGTGATGCTGAACGCAGGTTCTACAATAGACATGCATATGGTTCACTTAATGTAGAACTGCTATTTCCTCAGGTTTACCTCTATAATTTATGAGCAGTGCTAACACTGTTCAAAGGACAGTGTTAGCAGGACAGAGTCGTCCTATTTTCCACAGCAAGCAGAGTTATAAATTCCAACATGTCAGGTCTTTGTTTGTGATTGGAGATTCCCCCTGAGTCCTGCGCGAGAACTTTGTCACCAGGGTTTCTCCTCTCACACTTCCTTTCCAAACAAACAAAGCACTAATTTATTTGTTCAGTTTGTTAGTTTACAGAACGAGAGGGTGTGAGAAAGGAAAGATAACAGGACAAATATATGACAAATTATTAAGATGTAATCATTGTAATTCTAATATCCATATTCAGTCAAAACACTCTGAAGAATGTAAACCAGGCCATGGAGTCCTGCTGGAAGACTGGATGGATCCGTTTATATTACTCCTTATCATCAGAGTCGGATTTTTATTATATGCATTCTTGGTCTCACAGTAAGTTGTAACCTGGTTTATTTTATCAGTCTCATTGCTGATGTTGATCAAACAGAACTGTCACTGAAATTTTACCTCCTGGAACAACTAGAATAAAAACTAGCAGACTAATGAAATATGCTCCAACAAGTTGCACCCAAGTGAGGCACTATCGGCACATGAACAACAGACATGTGAAACCGCAGACATTCTGTTCATTAAAGATCTAATTAAACTTATTAACTTATTAATTTAAACTTCAACTGTGAGTGTTAAACATTAACCCTGGAGACTGGTTTCACCTGGAGAAAGCTGGGAGGCTCATCTGTTCTACCGTGTTGTGTTGCTGGCAGACTGTTTGGCCCTGTTTACATGACAATGTTTCCACACAAAATGCTAAATCTTTCCATTTCGTATTTGGAAAAGAAGAATTCTTCCCAACCAGACACTATGTAGTGTACATGCCAGGCCTCTGGTGGGCAGTAAAACTTTATTCAGAAGACTGGAAAAAAAAATATAACAGCAGAAGGATTGCATGCCAATTTGAAAATCTTTGGAGTTTTATCCATCAAAAACACTTCAAAAGTGCTAACGAGAGGCCAGAATGCAATGAAACCTTAGTTTTTCCTGTTTCATCATTGGTGTAAACAGGCTCCCAAAGTTTTCTTTCATTTTTTAAACAATAAGGGAGGTCATATTTCCTGAGGGAAGGGCTGGGGTATCCTCTTACACTAATCAAATCAGAGGGAAAAGAACCCAAATAGAATGTCCTCATTTGGTCTTTATGTTCCTTACTTTAATCTTCACATAGCGCAAGCACTTTTTTAAGTCAAGTGATATCTATTACAAGCCTCTTACAGAAAGTATTTCCATTTCACTGGGAAAATGTGGGTGTTTTACCTCCAAACAGGCCTTCAGTATTTCACAGGAATGAGGGAAATTTTCAGACCTTTAGCACAGAGAGCAACATGCTTTAAATACAACTGTCTGACCTCTAACACATTGAGAATACTCTCCTTGGGATCTCTTCCAACTGGAAGCTGCAGTAAACACTGCCTACACCTGCCAGGTTTAGGAAATGTGTGAAAGACATATTTCACAGCAAGATAAAAACTTAAGCAAAACTGTAATTTACACCTCCTTGTAACATACATAAGCTGTATCATACATCCCTCATAAGAACATGTCTGAAGTACACTTGTGACTGCACTTTCTGCTAAATGAAAACCCATGGTCCAACTTAGTAATATCCAAAGATTTTGCACAGCCCAACTTATACCACACGATTGGTGCCAAATGAAAGACAAGTGTCTGTGAGGCCTAACAAGCTTTTATAGATGATGTCACATGCACTAACGAAGCTGTCTCCAAACCACCCTGCTGCATTCATGGCCTAACCCAGTAATATATGCAAGTCCAGAGCAGGAATAGAGTAATAAGATGAAAAGGGGTGGGTTGGGTTGGGAGAGAGGGGGTGTAGAAACAGTGTGCTTGAATATCCCCTGCAGAGAGAAACTGTGTCATAATGCTGGGCTGCTTTTATGATTCAAATCAAGGCTATTGTCTCTAAAAGCGGCCAGCTCTGCTCTGTGCAGCAGAACAACTGAGGTACCATACGCTGGCTGCAGAAAATCAGTCTACTGTGATAGGCTGAGGAGGTGCTGGCTGAAACCAGAAGGCTGAACTCAGAAACCCGGACTCTTATTCTGAACACTGGTCAAAGGCATAAGAATAATGCTTACTGTCTGTTTCTCTGACTGTGTAAACACAATTCACTCTCTTTTCAGCAATTCATCAACATTAGACACACAAACAATTAACCATGCTGAGAATGGGACACATACCAGTCTGCCAGCACAATGCATAAAGTGTAATCCTGAAGTTGAGGTTTTTGTTGTTTCAAATGCAGCTATGCATACATTAAAAACATCCATCCATCCATCCATCCATCCATCCATCCATTTTCTACCAGGGTGCTGGATCCTATCCCAGCTGACAACGGGCGAAAGGCGGGATACACCCTGGACAGGTCGCCAGCCTATCACAGGGTCACACATATAGACGAACAACCATCAGCCTAACATAAAAACATTAGAATTTTAATTAACAAAACATATGTATTTAACATAATCTGGGGTTATCATTAATGTCAGAAGCATTATATAAACTTGACAGAATATTGAGAGAAATGAGCATAATTCAACATTTCATATGCCTTTTTTATCACAATGGAGTCTTGATGTCTTAATATTTATCTTTATATCAGCTATTTGCTCCAGGGTTTGGATTGCTCCAAAGATGACTGTTTTGTGATTGTGGATAGTCTACCGTGTAACATTTCAATTTTTGTTGTAGAAGTTTTTGCTCAAAAGCAAGTTGTCAGTTTTTGTCATTTTTGTTTATGACTGATTTTGTTCATTCTGTCATTTTGTTTAATTGTACAGAGCTGGATAAGGCCTAACTTATTTTTTTTGTCTTCATACTCGCAGTATTAAATGACAACAAAAAATAAACATTCCCGTTATTGTAATGTATGCCTGGGTATGTGCGTCTGAGCGTCTCTGTGTCTGTGTGTGTGTGAGCGAGAGAGAGAGAGAGAGAGAGAGAGGGGGGGGGGGGGGGGGGGGGGGAGGGGAGGGGGATAGCCCGTT